>CM046846.1:8367087-8917587 GCA_025618425.1 Heliocidaris tuberculata
CGTAACATTACTACGTCAATCACGCTGCTTTGCAATGACGGGATAGATGGCAGCACGTATAGAGTGTGACAATCACCCGGGATCGAACAGGATACCACGGCGGAAAGCCCGGGCGCCCCGGGGGGTACGAGTAGAGAGTAAGACCCGGACAGTTGACAACAACGATCAGTTTGCTGCTTCAAAAACCCTTCTTCAAAACATTCACGTGTTATCTAAGATCCAAGGTGTCTACAATTTGGTTTACTTCTTTTGGCTTATACGATTAACCCTTTCGAGACAAATGACCACATTTTGTGGTGTGTCTCAATAACTTTTGATTCAGAGCTCTAAAAAATATACCAGATGCATGAGTAGAAAGAGCAAAAATTTCTACACACATTGTTTCCATTTTTGTTGCATGACCATATTGCATTTGATGCCAGGAATTTTAAAAAGGAGAATAAGCTTCAAAAATCCTTAAATTGGCAACACATTGAGAGGTTCAAAATCACTGTTTTTTAACAAAATTGGCAATTTTTTCAACTTTCGACTAAGTTTCTAATGATGTATATTGTTTTCAAAGACATTACATTTTGTTAGAACCATGTAGCACTAAAAGAAAATATCATTGTTGCCAATTTGAAGAACGAAATGTGATCAATTTACCCCTTAAATAATTCCTGTCATGAAAGGGTTAAAAACAAAAACAAAAGAATAAAACACACTAGACTTTCACTGAAGAATCGGTCACGTCTTCATTAGATGAGTAAGACCCTCTCTTAACAAACATGAACAAACATGATATATTTTTTTATCTCGAAGGATGTTATTCCTATATCCCTTTGCCAAGCCTAATAACAGTTGGATAAATACTTCTGTATATAGAAGCAATAACCTTTAGAGATTGTACCACATACTCAGTCAACAATTGCTCCGTGCTCATTTTCTGTCACTCGTCGATTTCCTATAACGTCAATTCTGGACCCAACAAAGACTAATCCTAGCATTATACTTAACCCTAAAACCCTGTCGCAACCGTAAGGATAACTCTAAAGCTTTGAATGAAATAAAGCACGGAAAAAATGACAGATCATCCCTTTATAGAGGAATATAGGAACGGGAAAATGATTATTATCAAGTCAATAATGTACGAGCCATCCAATTCATATTCATATGAAAACGAGGTTGAGAAATAAAAGGGCAAAATTTAATTAGTCAGAAATACATTGCACGCTAATCTGCATACATAATCAGAAAATGCTTTACACTATTGGGTGATATCTTTGCTATTACCGTTGTTCTCCCTATATACAGACCTATTGATGTAGCCTATTTCAGATGAAAAGTTTGTGTTTTCCTCGTTATGTGTTACTTGGTGTATTATAATGTCAGTTGATTTAACAGTTCCCAGAAATTTCCCCTCGTTATTGATATGCCCATAATGGATACAACTTCTCTTCGAGAAAAGAAGAAATTCAAAGTCTCATTTCGCTTGTCCAGTTTTAGTTTTTGCTTCTTTTTTTTCATCAATGCCTTGTGACCACCATGTTGATCAGCAAAGTGAAATAACCACGAATCTATAGTATAATTTTGATATCGCAGTGGTACATGAAAAACACGCAGAAAATAATGGAAATAATAAACAGATGAATATGTAATTTTGACAATAAGGAGCAACCAAAATAAGACAAACAGATTATATTAAACAGAGCAAGTAATGGACATTGTGTTATCTCCCTATAGTTAAATTATGATTCGTTTTTTTTTTTTTAAACGACATCGTTTCTTTCATACTCCCATCATTTCCATAACTTACACTTTTCTTCAGCAATTGTGGTGTGGAGTAAGGAGTTTTGTTTCCCTTTCTTACAACTCTGCGTGATGCATCCAAACCTTCTTGCTCTACCCAAAGCATATCGGCTTTCAGGCGAGTTAAAAAAATAACGGACGCATGGTGGCGTACTTTTCTGCAATGCCATTGTCACGCAATACTTATTTTGAAATGTAGATAGAAATATGATTATTGTTGTTGATGTTATTTCTGTTTCATGTGTTGAATTTTAACGTGGGTGCCTTTGGTCAAATTTTGTCAGATGTGAAGATGTTATTCAATCCTATCTGGAAAGGCTTTTGGTCTGCAGTTTAAATGAATTTTGTATACAAACAAAGAAGCTTATTTGTACATCATTCATCGTTATTGTGTTACTTGCGGTTTATTCAAATTATTCAAAATTCTTTAAAAAGAATTTTGAGCTTCAACATATTGAGGTTTTCCAAAGGGATCCCCCTGTCTGCACCCGAGGGACATAGGAAACTCGTTTCCGAGAAACCTTCGAACAATTTCGAGCAGGTTTGTCAGGACGGTGCAATATCAGAACTGACTGGATTCGGTAACCTGGTATGATGCCATTTTATCTATATAACAAAATCATATTTAGTGAAAAGAAAATCCAATAAATACCCCTAAAAGAGAGATATCAATAGTATTATTTTTTTTTAATCAAAATCTGTTTGTGAAAAAAAAACATAAATAAAAAATTTGTTGGTGATAATAGTCAAAATTGACGGATTGCCATTTAACACAAATCAACAACAACTGTACTTATAGGCGATGATGTATTTTGTATAATGTTAGGCTGTAATCTTTTTTTCTCTCTTTCTTTATCTCTCCCTCCCTACTTCCTTACCCCCCCCCCCCTCTCTCTCTCTCTCTCCTCTCTCTCTCTCTCTCTCTATTCTCTCGCTCTCTATGTCTCTCTGTCTCTCTGTCTCTCTGTCTCTCTCTGTCTCTCTCTCTCTTTCTCTCGCTCTCTCTGTCTCTCTGTCTCTCTTGTCTCTCTCTCTTTCTCTCGCTCTCTCTGTCTCTTTGTCTTTCTCTTCCTCTCTATGCCTTTTTTATAGGCCATTCCTCGTTTGTTTGGGGTTTTTTTTCTCCATTTCTCATTTCTCCCTCTCTGTCTTTTCATTTCCCTCTTTTCTCTATATTTCTCTTATAAAATAATAAACCGTGTTCTGGAATAGGGGGACCTTGTTCCTATTTTGAGAGCCGCTTAGAAGTACTTTCTGCACACTTAACACCAATTCGGTTGTTCCAATGGGAAAACACTTGTCGTGAGAGATAAGTAAACTATCCCGAATACCATCGGAACTGCTTTCATGTCATCTCTCATCTCAACCGCATCTTTTATTCTCTGGATCTTCATCTTCTTCTTATGACGTAAGCAAGCGACGAGTCCTCTCAAAGACACAACTATTTCCCGATTGGTGTGCAAATTCCACCCTTGTAATGTGCGCCATCATCACGCAGATTTTTTTTTTTTCTGAATCTTATCTTTTTCAGTGGTGTTCTTATGTTCTCATGGGTGCTTAATACAAAATGTAAGCGATGGGATGGGGGAGGGGGATAGGATTGAAGGCGCCATGCGATTGGTTTACTGACGTCATGTGACTGTTTTACCGACGTCATAGAGTGTAGTCCATTAGTTTACTTGCTACGCGTTCCATGATATTCAACACGATTAGGAAAATTGGATATGTTTTTTAATTATTATCAAAATAGAATGCGTAACATGAGTAACAAATAACAGCCGTAATGATTACGAAAATTGAATTAAACATCAAATTAAATCCAATGAAACTGTCGGGTACGTAATAGCTATTATTATTACCATGACGATAAAAGCCATCCCTTAATGACACGTAGCGTTTCATGAAAGTCCAAAATCAAGGCCAATACATGATGGTTAATGAAAGTCTTAAAAGAAATAGACCATGGGAAACTTACTTTTGTTTGAAAGCCATGATAATAATAAACCCCGGGTTCTTTTTTTTTTAAACAAATGTGATTAATGATGAAACGCCATAACTATCACAATGTTTCGTTTGCCCCACTTAGTTTAATCGTGTTGACGTAAAGCTTTGACATTTTTAGCGCTCTTTTGGTATTCTTAGGGTGTTGTTAAAGTTGCTCTATAAAACAAACACAACCTGCTATTTTCAAAATACATTTAACGGCCCAATAACTAAACGTGACATAGCTTTCCTTTCATTCTCCGAAGGATAAAAATACAAACTTTAAAACATTAAAAAATGGAGAACACTATATTAAACACTCCACACTCTTCTTTATCACCTTACACTATTTTTCTTTTAGAAAATACATGAGAGTAATTAACGAGGAACTAATCCAATGATGTTCTAACCCAATAATTCTATCATTTCACGGTTGAAGGTTAAAGAGCATGTATTCATTTCAATCATCGTCAACCGTTTCAAGAATTTCACAGCCTGATAATTTCTAGGGCTGAGCATTGTATCCCCTGAATTATGTCCTTGTAAGAAATAATGTGTATAATTATCCATTCATAAGGTGATCAAACCACCTTCCATATCAATAGTTCATTAATTTGAAGATACTGGGTCAGATGTAATAATGATGATAAGATTTTTTTTTCCTTTCTCAAGGTGATTTTTTTTTTTTTTTTTTTTTTTTTTGTCTTTCGATCTAAAATTAAACATAAACCAAAATTATACTAAAGTGCGGTGGGCATCAAGTTAACGGGAAACAAATAAACAAATGCAGAGTGACTTACTTTTCGGAATTGTACTCGGAGGTAATTACGACAATTTTCTTCTGAAAAAGGTACGTCCAACGACTATAATTTCCAAAGCACACTATAAAACAATGGCCACTTGACTCGAAACGTTACGAAATCGTGTTCCAAATATTTGAAATGCATTTATGGAAAGTTATACCATGAAAGGAGAGTTAACAAACTTTGAAATCGTAAATAATGTTCAAAATAAAAGGAAAGTAATACTTTGGTGTACCTTTGCTTGGGCCGCAGGATACAAGTAAATCAAAATAAAGAACCAGGGGGTGTTTCATGAAGCTGTTCGTAAAGTTACGCATGACTTTACGAACGACTTGAATATGAAGTGCCAGGTAGGATGCCCAAAGTTTTTCCAGATGTTTTAACAAAGTGTGACTGTATTTCTAATAACCTCAATTAAATTACGGCAAAAAACATACTTTGCATTAAAAATGTTTGCTGTAATAAGAATGTTAATCTACATCTGCACGGTTCAACCTTAAGTTGATGCAGTTAAATATGATTGAGCATCCCATTTGGCTTGTCATATTCAAGTCATTCGTAAAGTCATGCGTAACTTTACGAACAGCTCTATAAGCGTACAGGCTAAAGTGAATGGGAGATAGAGAACATTAATGACAATAATATGTTTTGTTTACCCAGGGTAGCTTCATCTGTACTAAATACTGTCCTCCGCGAGGGCCCTGCATAGTACCACGGCTTTAGCACTGCAACTGTAGCGCTCTGTGCTTTCAAGGAATAAATCCTACCAGGCTCCCACTTACTACACCTGGGTCGAGAGTGGCAAGTAGTTTAATGTCTTGCCAAAGGACGTTAGTGCCGTTGCAGGGAATCGAACCCCTTACCTTGTGATCTGCAGTCCGTGACTTATCCACTCGACCACAACAACTCTACATTATCAGTGTGCAATGCGCCTACCTTAAAAATACACAAGTTTTTTTTTTTCTTCTTCTTCTTCACGAAACTTCTATATAAGGGCAATTCTTTCCATGGACAAGGATAAGCCTGATTTAGATCTGTTTTTATCGGAGGCTGGATTTATAGAATTACACTTTATAGAGCAAACTAGTGAGGGGGTTTACACTCTCCCATTTGGACTTAAAAATCGAACATGTAATTAGGCCCTGGAGTAGCTATTATAAGCAGAGGTCCTGATTACATGACTCTGCATGGTGCGTGGAAGGGGGAGTATTAAACGGGGAAGGGGGAGTAACGGGGAAGGGGGAGTAACGGGGAAGGGAGAGTAACGGGGAAGGGGGAGTAATGGGGAAGGGGAGTAACGGGGAAGGGGGAGTGATGGGGAAGGGGGAGTAACGGGGAAGGGGGAGTAACGGGGAAGGGGGAGTAACGTGGAAGGGGGAGTAACGGGGAAGGGGGAGTAACGTGGAAGGGGAGTAACGGGGAAGGGGGAATAACGGGAAGGGGGAGTAACGTGGAAGGGGAGTAACGGGGAAGGGGAGTGATGGGGAAGGGGGAGTGATGGGGAAGGGGGAGTAACGTGGAAGGGGGAGTAACGGGGAAGGGGGAGTAATGGGGAAGGGGGAGTAACGGGGAAGGGGGAGTAACGGGGAAGGGGGAGTAACGGGGAAGGGGAGTAATGGGGAAAGGGGGAGTAACGGGAAGGGGGAGGGGAGGGAGAGAAAGAGGAAAAGGGGGAAAGGGCTGTAGACTTATTTGAACATTGATTCAGTCATTATTATAAATTAATAATTTAAATAAATAATAATGATCACAGTGAATATAGGGAAATAATGTGATGTGCGGTATATGCGTATGGTGCATCATTATAATTCTTATCATAATTTTTATCATTGTTATAATCATTATCTATTTTTTTCACAATACATATACATCATTTTATTTATTTATTTATTGTACACTTACTGTATATTGGAAAGTTGGAAAAATTGTCGTTAAATTGATTTGAAAATTAAATTGATTTAATTTTTTCATTTCCTACTTTATATATTTCTTCATCATCACATAATTTCTATATTCTTCTCATGAATTCCCTTGCTTTCGACTGTCTTCGCCTTCTGGTGTTTCATCGTCATCTCTTTAAGATTTGTTGTTTCTCATACCTCTCCTTTGCCTTACTACCAACCTGATAAACAACTGAATTACGAACGAATGAAAAAAAAAGAATTTATTATTATAGACTGTATATATTGTATTCCATATTTAATGAGCCATTGCCCCAATTGATGAAATGTTCTCATTATTCTCATTCATGCGAGAAAGCTGATTGACATCAACCTACTTCTTCCAATGAATTATGACCATCTTCTTTTTTCTCTCATCTCCTCCATGTTCTTTATTACCATGGCATAGGTATTATTCCTGTTCGTGTTTGGTCCAATCACTTCTCGCTGTGGAGTAAATAAAACACTATTTCGTGTTTGAACTAGATTACTCAGATTAGCTCATCACTATTTTTCCCTTTCCACACGGCGGGGGCATTGATTTATTACCAGTGTTCAAGGAGGGGGAAATAAGTACTTTGGATAGGCGTATTCGTGCATATGGTGGGAGGGGTCTTATATACAGCATTGGGGTGGTTGTGAAGTGGGTTGCTTTAAGGGCCAGCGGAAGATCAAGAGGGGTTTAGGAGGACATTTTTAAAGAACGGCTTAAGGCCCATGTATTGTCAACACCCCACTCATTTTGAAGACCCCAATCCTAAAACCATGCCTAAAACCAACGATACGCAGCGCGTGATCTTACGCTTAACATACAACATAACTCGATTTATTCATTTCCAAACGATAAAAACACGGAAAATCATCATGAGGCAATTATAACTTAAATTCATTAAACTGATTGGCCTATAGGATGTAGATATATCAATTCACATGAAAAACAAAGAATTAGTATTTTTAATGCAATAAATAAAATTTCAATAAATCAATGCAAAACCCAACACATAATGTTTATGAGCAATCCGTTGCATCAGTGCATTTCTGATGCGGAATTAGACGGGTTAGAATGAGATATACGCACGAAGGATACAACTATAGAAATACATATATTTATTTCTCCTACACTCATATGACTATCATTATTATCTTATGATGTTAAATATAATTGTTATTTAGGCGTGGGATACCTTAACCACCATTCCTCTATACACCATCGGCATTGTTTAAGGGCGACTGTGCCCCTCTCCCGTTCCTCATAGGGAGACGCGACTTATGTTTAGGGAGTAGATTAGCTTTACATCACCATGTTATCCCCCCCCCCCCCCCTCTCTCTCTCTCTCTCTCTCTCTCTCTCTCTCTCTCTCTCTCTCTCTCTTTATCTCTCTCTTTCTCTCTTTCACTCTTTGGACGATGGAAACTGAACTAGGTCATAGTGTATTTATGATGCTCAAAATGCGGTTTCCATTCGCAGCTCAATTACACGAGGCGAACTTTTGTTGACAATTCATGCGAAAATAAATGAGGCGTGTTAATAAAATGATATATGAAGAGGAGCATTTTTTGTTTGTTGTCTGTTTGTTGTTGTTTGTTGTTTTTTTCTTTCATTTTACAAGGCGGGGGGTAAAAATAGCATCTATCTCATTTCGAAAATGGGAAAAAACTTCTGAGTGGATTGCATAAAAAGAATGTTTGTCACTTAACTGTTCTGATTACAAATTACTCTCATGCCCTAATCATGCTAATTTTCTTCATCTTATAATTCATGGCAGGTTTGTTTAAAATGTGAGGTTCATTGGGAAAGTTAAAACCTTGTGGCTATCAAAATAATTAAAACGGTTGTTTGTTTTTTTTGGGTTTTTTTTCTCAATACGAAATTACCTTATGGCAATGCACTTTATTGTGAATATATTTTGGGCGCACTTTCGTGAGAAGAATTTGCTACATCTTTTCTCTCTCTCTCTCTCTCTCTCTCTCTCTCTCTCTCTTTCTTTTTGTCAAAAGGTGTTCACTACGCTTCAATAAAAAAAAAAGATGAAGTAGTAAAAATCAGGTGCTGCGCAAGCTGATGCACCAGCCGTGTTACATTTAGCACAAAAAGTGCACTTTCTGACAAAGATTTTGTGGTGCACAAGAAATGAGTGCTTAAAACAAGTGCTGATGCCAATGAATCAATGCATCTAATGAATTAGCACATGAAGAGGAACGGCATTTTTATCTGTATTATTTGCATAGGCCTATTACTGGAATCATATACATTTATGAGGTTTTTACCCATTCTTGATTCAATTGAATAAATAATACGATTTTCCTTATTCTCGGTCAATTCCTCCACCTCCTATCTGTCTCCCATCCTTGCACATCCAACTTTGTTTTTATTTCAGTAATCAGCAACAAACATATAATTACATGATAAAACTTAGATTCAAATGCGGCGCATTGCCTATTTCAGCTCTATTGATCATTACACTCTTCTCCTGTATTTCTACTTTCTACTTTCTGCATTTCTCTATCCTATTCTGCGCCTAGAACACTCTACAGAGTGGATTTGGGGCATCATAGAAATTATGAATTATTTACAAAATACTAAGTTTTCTTCCATGGGGTCCTTAATAGATAGCCGCTCTTTCTCTCTCTCTCTCTCAAGCGATCGCAAACATCCTTGCACAATCAAGCGCACACACACACACACGCCCACGCAAATAAAGTAATATACATGGGCCGCGGAACCGGGGGGGCTGGGGGCTGCAGGCCCCCCCCCCCCCCTACTTTCAAAAACGCTCCGCGGCCCCAGATATACATGTATACCAAGACGTTGTCTGTCCGGACAGGTCATTTTTAAACAGTAAATCGAACAACTTTTCATGCAAATTGTCACAAATCTTTCACAGGATAGGTTGAAAATCATGTTAATTGCAAATATTCACAGATTTTAGTATTACTTGATGCATATTTTTCGTAAAATCTGAAGGCTTAACTTTTGTTAAGTGTCCGGACACACAACCCCTCATCCTACAAATAATTTAAAATAAAAAGAAAAGAAGTTTGATTGGCTGTTCAGAAATGTTCGTGTTAAAAGTTAAATTTGCCTTCACTTCACTCAAACATGCTCTCTAGAAGGGAGAAGGTTAGGGATTTAATATCACGTGGCCAACTTCACCTCATCATTTGGAAATCACAGAAACCACTCAAAACATCCGCTCACTGAGTTATCGCTTTCATGTGAGATATGTAAGTAGTGAGGGCTTATTGCAGCGGTAAACCGCAGCGGTTTTTGTGTAGTAAAGGAATGGCAAGTGGAGATGTATGGAAAGGTCATACGCGTATTCCTTTACCCGTGTGTTATTATGTGAAGCGCATTATGCTTTTAAAAAAGAAAATACGCGCGGTTTTTATGGCAGTTTTCAGAGGCAGATTTGAACGTCTTTGAAATGAGATACGGTATGCATACATGTATTATTGAACTGTGAATTTCGGCAAAAAAATCCACTAACATTTCTTAGAAAAAGGAAGGTAAATTTGATGTATTCAAGAATTAATATTTCATAAAATCAAAAGGAGAGCCACAACCACTCGTGCAATTCAATAGATAATGCTTTAGCATTGCAACAACAACAAAAGGTACAATATACCGTAGTGGTATTTAGGTTTGTTCCATAAAGAAAAGACTTTTCTCTACTAGTATTTCAAAAAGTGTTAATATCTGCCACGAGATGGCGCTGGGCCCTTTGCCTGACCTGGGGCCCGTTGCACAAAACTTGCGTTTGAACGCAACTCAGGAAAATCAAACGCAACTTTATTTTCAGCCAATCAGAAGAGCTCATTTAGGACTTGCGTTTGATTATTAGGAGTTGCGATTAAACGCAAGTTTTGTGCAACGGCCCCAGAGCTCTGTGCCTGACGACAAAGTTGATAGTATAGGAAGTCGAAAGAAATTATGACGCTCTTTGATGAACTCTACAGGGTATGGGTCCTAAGAAATTATTATTATTCCTTTTTTCTTTTTTTTTAAATAAGAAAGTGCTTCATTCAGAGGAGAGCGTATGTAATCTTCGTGATGATGTTGTAATACTCATGGAATTTCTGTGTGTAACATATTGCATGGCATCCCTGTCTGGCAATCAGGCTCATCTCTGTCTCTTGATTATCTTTTTTCCATCTCCCCGACTTCACCGGCATCACCACTACTGTCACTACTGTGGAGCTGTTATCATCATCGAATTCAATGTCTATACGATGAACATCATAATCGGGGCTGATATGGGACATTTTGATGGCTGGAAGTTTGACGATCTTTCGCCTCTGTTCGCGCGCAAGACACAATATTATTGCTTTACAAACAGTGTGGCCAGTGAAAAAAATACAATTCTGCTAGCGAGCAGCTAAAATTCTGCTATATAAAAATTTTTACTGCTAAATCAAAATTTTACTCAAAAACTCTCTGACAAGCAAAAAAAAAAAAAAAAAAAAAAAAGGGTTATCAGGATTTTGGGGGAGACTTTTTACTCAAAAATTCTCTGACAAGCAAAAAAAAAAAAACACACAAGAATTCTGCTAAATTTTGTCAAATTATGCCTAGCATAATGCTAGATGCTAAAGCGGTCAAAATTCTGCCAGAAAGCAGAATTCTGCCAACTCTGGCAACCTTGTTTACAAAACTGATTAACCCCAATGCAATGCCCATAGTACGAAAGTGGTTTCAGCATTGATATGAGTGGAGTTACAAACGGTAGTGGTCATATGTAAACAGAACAAAACACACTTTTGATTTAGAATCGGATCAAGATGGATCAACTTGAAGCAGGGGCGGCGCTACAGGGGGGGCAGAGGGGGCGACCGCCCTCCCCTATGATTTTTCAAGTAGTGAAAAAAGAAAAAAAAAAAAGAAAAAAGAAGAAAAGGAGGAAGAAAAGGGAAGAAAGAAGAAAGAGGAGTATTAAAAAGAGAGGTCTTAAACATATAACTCTATATTACCCCTGTTTTAATGGAGAAAAAAATATGACGTCATCTTTAGGTCGCCTTGCCCCTCCTATCAAAATACCCTGGCGCCGCCCCTGACTTGAAGCATGTATCAAAATGCAAGAGGTACACAATTTGAAATGTAAAAATATACATGAATCTTTACAGGGTAAAACAAGACTCTCCTATCAAATATCACTTCTGTGAGTGCTTGAGTATAGTGACAATACAAAACAAGAATAAAATCCAATTCACTACAAACAGACAAAGTAAAGAATAAAGAGCAATAGAGTCTTGTTTGTAAGCAGAAAACCATGTAGAAAATAGATCGAGACAAAATATCAAAATCCATGAATGAAACTGACTGCTAAAGCTTGACAATTGTCAAACTGATTGTGGCAACAATTATCAATGGCATGATAATATTACTCGTAAAACATAATATGCATGAAATATGTCCTTTTCTGAATAAAGGTAAAGTAGGGTACACCTGGCTCTTCATTGTCAATTAAAGTACAAAGAATAATAGATTGTTTTCAAGGCGACATTGTGAATCGTTTTCTCATATTTCATAAAACAAAATAAACAAGATGTGTATCCAACTACTTGAAAAAATATTAGAATATGGTATTAGGATTGTTCAAATAAAGATGTAAGTATACGATGAAGTGTGTTTTTTATGTACGGACTATAATTTAAAAAAAAAATTGAGAAGAGTTTGATAGCAATAATAGTTTTTTGTTTTGAAATTTTACCGTCTAATGCAAACTTTTGTATTTGAACCTTACACAAGATGGTGTTAAGAATTTTAAAATATAGTGAAGGTAGCAGTTACTTGTGGGAGAAAGAATAACATTAGTAGTAAATACTGCAGTGGTAGAAACAGTAAAGGAAGAAAAGAAGAAGTATGAACTCCATCTTGAAGCAAGCTAGAAGCTTAGAACTCTTGATATTTTAGTTGCAAAAGGGCGAGTGGCATTTTAAGACAAAGAGGATGACGAGAAGCAGCACGTACACGTCGAAGGGCGTAGGCGTGTTTTGAGATTCAGAATTTGGGCGAACCTGAGTGAAAGAGTCACGTTCTGTACATATACTATGCACTGACTGTACACCCTTCTATTGTATACAATTTACCCGTGTGTGCAATTATTCCTAAAGCCTCTCCGATTACTGAAAAGAGGTGCACACAGCTAGGTGAAGTAGCCCTGATCTTTTTCTTTTTTCTTTTTTTCTTGAAATATGAAACCATATTTTGATCAGTTTGGGGGAGGAGTATTGTTGACAGACAGTCGTGCGAGTCGTCAAGAGTTCATGATCAGGAAACTCGAAAACACAGACACCTGCTACATTGGGCTACATAGGTTTGTCTATATCCATGGTTTTTCTGTACATTATATTGGCAGTTGTGCTATTGACGGTGATCATCATGGAGTACGGCAATGAATACGAAAATGGGCTCACAAATACGACCAGTGACGATTCATTCTCAGAGAGTGCATATTCCTTTTCGTTTGTGTTTGACGAGTGCCCTGAGTTGACTGTTGAAAGTGCCAGACATTATGTTGAGAACTACACACCATTATATTCGCAAGCAGGAAAAATCTACGCTGGGTTCTTCTTACCCTCTTTGTTGTGTGTCGGGGTTATAGTGAATCTGCTGTTTCTGTACGTGGTGTGCAGCATGCCGACAATGCGGACTGCCACTAACTGGTTTCTGGCGAACTTGGCTGTTGCTGATTTAATCTTCCTCATCTTTGGAATTGGAGACAAAATTTGGATGTATCATCACTCTCCGTTTATTAATGATCGCTATTCTTTCGGGGAGTATGGTTGCCCTATCATATTCGCATTCATCGATACCTCCTATTTCGCGGCAATCTGTATGGTAACTCTCGTGTCCGTGGAGCGATATTACGCGGTGCGTCGTACCCATCGTGCGCGTACTAATACGCGCAAATCTGTGTTTATCGCGCTGGTGGTGTTATCATGGATCATCTGCATTGGAATTGCTGCGTCCTTCGTTCCAGCATCCACTACCAAGTATGTGGGATGCCGTATATGGCCCGATGTTGAACCATACAAGAATCTGCCAAAGAACAGAGGATCATGCTCGCCAACCCCAGGGTTAGAAAATTACCCACTTTATGTGAACATCACTAGAGCTGTCCCCTTCTTCTTGTTGGTTACTCTTAACCTTTGGCTCTATGTGTGCATTGTGAGAAGCATTACTCGAGCTGTCCGCCATACGCGCATTGCCGGACGCGCAGACAGCAACCTGAAGCAGCGAAATCAGATAACAGGTATGCTCGTAGTCAACGGTCTCATTTTCTTCATCTGTCTGGTTCCATTCGAGATCTTCTGCATTCTGCAAGCAGTTAATATGATCAGGAAAGAAGCTCTCTTCACTCAGAGCGTCACGGTGCCACTCAGATACACTTCACAGGCCATGTCCTATATCAATAACGTCATTAACCCAGTCATCTACATCGGAATGAGTAAGAGATATCGTGATGCTTTCAAGAATGCTATCTTGTGCAGACGTCGTGATGATTGTAGCTCTACGATCGAGATTGGGGACGGAAGATCAAACACCAATAGCACAGTTCTAAGTGGCCACACATACACACCTGTTGATACTAAACTTTAGTCTGCTACCAGTAACTGAACTCAATCATGTATATACAGTGCGTATTAAACAAAAGTATACCCAACTTTGGTAACTTCTAATTAAAAAGTTATAACCTCTATGGGCTTCGAATTTATTTCATAGTAAAGAGCAACTTATATTATGTGTAATGATACCTTATTCGTAACTTTGCTGCCAGGGACGACTGATCCTGAGTAGTAGGCTTTTCAAAAAGTATTGTCAAAATCATCTAGTACCTAATTTGGGCTGAAGCAGCGAATGTGGGTCAAACCAATTATGCATTAGTTACTTCAGTTTGAAAACAATTGCTGAGTTATTTTCAATCTATTTTGTGCATTTGAATAGAAAGGGTGTTAAAGTCAACTCAAACTCAAGAACGGGCTTATTAAAAGCTAATTTTTAAATATTTTCTTTGCCATGATAACACAATCTTGGCTTCATCCGCATCCCATGTTTACGGTAAGCCTTTTTACTTAGTCATTAAAAATGGACATTTATTTGTAAGCTATCTTTTTTTCTTGAAAGTCTACTGGTAATTCTCAAAACATGTATCCTTCCTTGTATTCTTTTCAGTATAAGGAAGTAAACCTTTGAGTCCATGACTTGTGCTATTCGAGAAAACACCGTATGCACCTTAGGCAGGTGAAATGGTGCAGTGGACATATAAG
This sequence comes from Heliocidaris tuberculata, assembly GCA_025618425.1. NCBI lineage: Eukaryota > Metazoa > Echinodermata > Echinoidea > Camarodonta > Echinometridae > Heliocidaris > Heliocidaris tuberculata. Next base: position 8,381,870 of record CM046846.1, read on the forward strand.
CAGAGAGTTTTTAATTATCACGATACAAGAAGTTAGAAGGCTTTTGAAATAAATTAAGATTATCATATGGATTGAAAGATGGTCATTTCAAAGCTTAGATACACTGGATCATTTTGAACAATGAAGTATTGAAGCACAAACTGAAGGAGAATTTAACTTTTAAAATGATTTTAGACTAAAGTAACAGATTCATATGGCTTGACCCACATTCGTTGCATCAGCCCAAACTTGGAGCAAGGAGATTTTGACGACACTTTTTAAAAACCCTAGTGCTCAGTCATCCATGGCAGAAATGTCATGAATGAGGTACTACTGGACAGACAACAAGTTACTCTTTACCATGATATAAATTTCTAAGTCACATTGGTTATAACTTCTTAATTAGAAGCTATCAAAGTTGGGTATACTTTATTTGATACGCACTGTAGTATTTGAGTAGCTAATGCTAGCTGCCTCTAGGCAAGGACACGGTCCCAGAATATTGTGAGCCTGCCATTATTTTTTTTTTTCGGCCAAGTATCAAATTGTTGTTTAACATGATAGCAATGATCTCATAGATTTTTATGTATAATTTTTGTTTATATATGTAAAATATGTGTTGTGTTATGGCGACCCCAACACAAGCCATGTGCTTCCATGGAATCTCGCCTCCTTCCACCATGTTCTTGTCAATGTAGATTTCATGTTGTACTAATTTGATGATGAGAAGGAAATGCATGTGTTTTGAATCTGAATCTGAATAGGAAATAAAAGTATAAAGCAAATACAAGAAATAAAAAAAATGATTGAGAGTTTATTATATAAGAATAAGAACCTGACATAAAATGCGTGATCTAATTTTTGTCTATTTATGTAACTTCGCACCGTCACACTACAAAATGCCCATAATTTTGGAGCAAATTATATCGTGCTTTTTAATTGCTAGGAAAAGGCAATGTAAAATGCCTTGTAGCTTTGATTTGATTTCTTCGCAGTTTAAATACAAATCGAAAATTATCACAAGGGCGTTTATAAGTCCTGGCCGTTAATGGTACGATTCTAAATCCAGGTATTCTTGAATGCACTCGGCAACAAAAAAAAAACAAGCACAAGAAACTTACGAATTCAGTATCATGAAAGCAAAAAGGTATCGTACACATTTTTATTTTTGAAATATACAGTGAATATTGATTGAAGATTTTTATTAACATTGAAGACCTCCATTGGGTCTCATCACTCCTCCTCCTCTCTCTCTCTCTTTCTCTCTCTTGCTATATTTCTCTACTTCCTCTATTTCTGATTGATAGATTGATTGATTGATTGATTGATTGATTGAAGAATTTCATTGAACAATTCCATTCTTGCAGCCCGCTGCCCGAAGACTGAATTGCGATGATTACAATGTAATGTACTTAATAAAATCAATGATGCAATATTCAATCAGTTCAGACAATGCTTGTCACAATATGAAATTAATCATAATTGTAGTAATAAAAATAAGTGTTTTCATTATATCACAAGATGAATGAATTTCAATTTAGTTATACAAATTAATAGTGACATTGCTAGTACATTTATATGTCGTGATAGAAAATTGACTTTTTTACATTGATATAAGATTTAAAATAATTGTCAGTTCATTACGACAGAGTAAATTCGATGGGGTAAAAAACTATTGCACGAGCTATCATGTAAAGAATAGGGTACATTACAGACCACTTCACTTATTATAAAAGACCAACGGCTTGTAATGAATTGAAATGTATTGATTACGTGTAAAGTATGGTTGTGGCACGACCCTTGTCATGTACTAATGAAATAAATTGGCATAGATAGGCTGAGAATGTAATACATGTATTGGTATGGAATCGTCGTCTGAGACATATCAACACAATGGCATTCAAACATACACCTATTACTAATTCTTTGAGAAAGAAAATTAAGAAGAAGATTAAAAATTGCAACATTAGAAGGAGTACTATTTACATACATGTTTACATTCTACATTAATTTACCACATAAATTGATTGATCTTAGTCACAATGCTTGAATTCTCTATTGTACCCTCCTTTCCGCTGTGGTTAGAACATTTCATTCATCCTCCCTATATATATCTAATTAGTTTTATTATGCAACAGTTATAATACTAACATTAATTTAATGAATAATGAAATTCTATATTACCCCTATTCATGTAAAAACGTATGGTGAAATAAATTGAAGAGACTATAATTATGCACTTAGTGTACTTTATTACTTTGTGTACTTCCAGTGGGTACGCGTTAATGTCATATAACATTATTTTGATAGTTGTATAATCTTGTGAAATGCAATGTACCCTATGCCAAAGATAACTTCATCATAAAGATGTTTGTGACCTTGCCTAACATAAAAATTCTAATTCAAATTCGAATTCAAATTTATTGATATAGAATCCTGACATAATAGCATTATCATCAAAACAAAACAAAACCCAAAAAAAAGCTCAGCAGAGGCATGTAGAATATAGAGGAACGGAATACAACAAAGTAAAGACACATAATTATTAAAATAAAGTTGTACATAATTTATGATTTATCTATTCGGGACAGGCGAAAATATGAGTCTTCTGAATGGCATTTATTTATCTTGGTTTGATAACGTTGCACAGGTTGATGAGAATGTACATGATAAAATTGTAACAGATCTTTTGAAAGTTAAAAAGATTCCAAGATATTCATACAGGATATTGTTAAAGAAGGTTGATCCAACCAAGGCTGAAAGAAGATGGGATGAAGCTTTTAGTGAAAATATAGAACAAAGTGATTGGTCAGTATATCACTCTAATAACTTTAGTTGTACGATTGAAACACAAGTACGTTCTTTTTATTTTAAGCTTTTCCACAATGCCATTGGTACCAGTGCTTTTTTGTAAAAGATAAAAAAAGATAGAGTCCCCAAATTGTTTTTTTTTTTTCTCTTCACAATCACCAGAGACACTGGTTCATCTGTTTTGTGATTGCCTAAAAATTACCTCGCTTTGGCAAAACCTGCTTTCTTTTATAAGTAGGAAAACAGGATGCTACAATAATGTCACAACGTTTGAGAAGATGTTTGGTGTATCTAACGATTCAGCTCATAGGCATTGTATAAACTGCATGTTTCTTTACTTGAAATTCTATATATACCGTAACTGTTGTAGGTTTCAAAAACTACAACCAAATTTTGATGCCTTTATGGTTTTTATTAACTACAAAAAGAAACTTGAATAAAAAATAGCAGAGAAAAGGAATAAATTGGCTGTCCACTTTTTTAAAAAATGGTCTTTTTCAATTGAAATCACAAGGCCTCAAGCTCAATCTTGAATCCATACTGCAGCTGTACTATACATATTAGCACTATGTCGTGTGCTTCCTTTGTATGTAACAACGGCTTTAAGTCTCTTAACTGTAGCTAACTTACTGTTTATCTGTGCATATATCCTATATTATTACACTGGCATTTTATACTGTATGTTAACTTGTATAATAAAAAGATAAAGAAAAAAAAGTTGTAAATAATCATCAGATTATACTTGACTGAAAAAGAATGTAACTATCCTTAGAAACATAACAAAACATGATAGCAGCACATTGATTAGAAACAAATCCTTGACAACACGTAGAGAAATTACATCAGAACCAATTCGCATGTGGGATTATACTCTACAAAAAAAGTAATGTTTTTATCCTTAGGAACAACACAAAACACAACAAATAACGGAATTATTAATAGAAGCAAAACCTCGATGAAACATACATGTATTAGCAAAATATTGCCCATCCCCGAACGCCCCCCCCCCCCCTCACCAGGGGCGGATTGCCATGGGGAGTTTTGATAGTTTTCCCCCACAGATATTTTGGCTCGAGGGGCGGTCGATTTATGGTCTAGCTGAGGACCGGTTGATATAAAGGTTGAGTGGGCCCGTCACATCGAAAATCCCCAACTGAATTTCATTCCTAGTCCATCCCTGCTCAACCCTCCCCCGGACAACTACCTCTGAAATAGTTTTCTGAGGATAATTGGGAGTAATTCTGTTTGGGACAGTTATCTTTTAATAGTTGTCCAGGGGCAATTGTCCTGGGGTTACAGTTCTAGGTATATTCGTCCAGATCTGGACTTTTCCACTCCTAATAAATATTTAAACAAGTGATATAAATTTCGTTAAGGGGAGGTTTTCCAAGCATTTTGATTTCAAGAAGAATCTAGAGGGCAATACTTTCTATTGTTCATAATGATGAGCAGGCATATTTCTGAAAATGACGATATTTTGCAGTTTCCTTTTTAGCTTTTTAGCGGGAATATGATAACTATTAAATCGTAATTCCGATCAGAAATGGATCAACATCAATGGTGCATAAGTGGTAGCCCGAGTACTCGGCCCTCCCTGTTTATCAATGTCTGGATACGCCACTGCCGGGATACGCCACTGCCGGTCGCCATTGTATTATTGGGAAGCTTGTATGAGTCCATTCACATGCTGTCCAACATAGGTTGTCTTTCTTCATTTGTAATAAATGTCTAGAGGGATGAAAAGGAAGATAAAATAATTGTTACCGTCATTAAATAAGAGATTGGATTGTGTAGCAATGGATATTTATTTTGTTTTGTTCACTTTCAGAATAATCTCATTAATTTGAAGTATATTTAACATTTTATGCATTCATTGTAGTTCAATTATTTCGTCTTATATAATTATGCAGAAATGGAGATCTGGGTGTACATTTTTTTAGTAGACAGCACGTTTCATCATGCTTAAGTACTTGATAATATGCTCGCTAGCATGCTTGCCCCCCCCCCCCCCCCCCCCCCCCAACCACCACCATCACTTTCAAAATCGCTCCACTGCAAAATAGGTAATAGTATAATTATGTATATATCCTTTTAGGCGCCCCGGACATGCCTTGGGATAGATATGGGCGCGTTATAAAATGTTGTTATTGTAATCATTGTCGAATACATGGACCGCGGAGACGGGGCGGGGGCTGGGGGCTGCAGCCCCCTACTTTTTTGAGTAAAATTGTCATTAATGAGTGAAATCAGATCAACCCCCCCCCCCCACACACACACACACACACACTTTTTAAAACGCTCCTTGGCCCCTGGAATATAACGTCCCTCATTCATCCTACTTATCACACGAATCACAAACATATTAGAATATTTCTTACATCCACATCTAAGCGAGTCGAACCTCTCCGTTGTTTCCAGTAGCGCCCAAAACATCCAACCCCTACTAGTATGAGTAAGAGCCCAAAGCCGAATCCGGCCCATGGTGCATACTTTCCGATAGCCAGGGGTAACATTAACTCATGCTGAAGTTGATTAGCCGCCTCCATGCTGACAACACTTCTCTATTAAATCAATTTAAAGAGTAAGTTAATCAAGTGGGGTTTTTTTCTTTTCCTTCCTCCATTCCCTTGCTCCTCTCTTATGCCTAGTTCTATCTTTTTCTTGTATTACTATCATTATCATCATTATTCATTTGTCAAATCAACAAAACACAAAAGGTACAATGTTTAACAGCAGCCGAAAAAGTGAATCTAATCCCTTATGCCCTCGGGCATTCAGCTCCCTCACATACAACAAAACATAATAATAAAATAATAACACATACATCACAAATATGTATATATATATATATATATATATATATATATATATATATATAATTGTAAGAAATGAAATGAGAGAATAATGGTTGCGTAGCTTAATTCAAAGTTCCCCAGAGCTGTCCTCCCTTTTTTGAAATATATATATATATATAATGTGAGAAATCAATTGAATTGAATGAGAGAAATAATTTGCGTAGCTAAATTCATTGTTCCTCCATACCGACTTCCATTTTGTGGAAATAACTGCAGGGTTTGCAAAAACTGTCTCCGCCGGGAATCGAACCCGGGCCTTACGCACTGTAAGTCAAACGCCCTAACCACTAGACCACAGACACAGACATATATATATATATATACATGTATATATATATATATATATATATATATATATATATATATATATATATATATATATATATATATATATATATATATATATATATATAGCAAACAATTATGTTGAAATAAAAACACCGCAAGACGTAAAATTTACTAAAATTTATATATATATATATATATATATTTATACCCTGTTTATGAACAGAATATTGATGTAAATCGATGGTGTTTAATAAAATTCAATTTATTTCCATTCATGTTTTATTTCTCAACCAGCATCTTATTGAATGTAAACAACGAGATACAATTAAAAAGATAAATCATCTGATGTGATTTCAAAACGAGTAGGTAGATGTCATTACCTTTTTGCTTTAAAAAACATGATTGCATTTTCTTTTGCTGGTATGTAACTGAATGTATTTCTTAAATGTATTTCATAATAGTTAATGTTTGTGTAACAAAATTAAGGACACCTTGTCTGTTTTTGCCAAATATAGCACCGAAGGTTTTATATATCTAAAACTAATAACGAAGTGGAAATGATGGCTAAGAAGAAAACACATTTGGAAGATTTGATTTAATGTGGACAAGAAACAAGGAAACAAAAAAGGAGACATATATATATATATATATATATATATATATATATATATATATAAACAAAGAAAATATCCCGATGTACATTTGTTTCTCTCTTATATCATTAGCTTTTCCTGACTACCTGGAACAATATACATGTATATTCTGCATTCGCTTTTTCTGATTCTGTTTCATTATGAGGCTACTTTCTCGTCCATATTTGTTTGTATTTTCAACACTCGCTGTATGAGCTGCAATTGTGTTTTTTTTACCAGGTATCATTTTCTCTACCTACCTCTTCCATCCAGACAAGTGGTAAATATGCATCTGGTACGTTCTTGTAAAACCTAAGTAACAAATGTAGAAAATAATTAATACTTCTTTCATTTCACCCCAGAAAGAATAATGCTCATTATCCTGTACCTTGCATTCTACCTATGAAAAGGTCCTGTATCTTATTCCTCCTTACTTTTTATTTTATTGAATTAATTTCCTTAGTTAAAATGATTATAACTAAACAAAACCAAATTGAAGCATTCAAAGCAAAACGGATGAACAAAGCACATAAGAAATATCTCGTCCTAAGCATATAATATGGTTAGGACCAGACTTAAATGTAGCAAAGTATAATCTATATTTTGTTTATTCTATCTCTTATCATCTATAATTCATAATAATTTTGTATTGTTTTATGGGGATATTATATCGTTTTTCGTGAACTTACTCTATGAAATCGTAGCTGTGTATGTATGTGTTTATTTGACTTCTCTTTGAAATGTTTAAAGGAGCTCCAGTATTCTATTAGAAAGATGAGGTAAAAGGAAAATAAAACATAAATCAATATATTCATAATTCAGCTATAATCTTTCAAAAAATTCGGTGTAAAGATTCTTTATTCAGGAATAAGTTTTCTCTGTTTTTGGCCATAATCAACTGAAAAAAGGGGGGAAATATAGACCTTAGACCCAACCCAAAATATATTATTCGCACCTACCACAAAATCTAGCTTTATATTCTTCTGTTTGATATGAAAGAGGCCTAATGTCATTTCCTTTAAGTGCCATCAACGTCTAAAACCAAATCTTGTTTTCTCTTCAACTTGTTCTCTTGTCTAACTGTTATCAGAAAGTCAATGCCGATGAAATGATCGTTTTATTGTCTATTCTCAAGTAGTTGAAGTATCCATACATATTCGCAGTTATAACATACATGTACATGATTTATATGTGTAAATACCCGCCCATGTACATTATGCATGCTTATGCAAACTTCTGCTTTCATACAATTTTATTCGTTTGTCCTATAGTGCGCCTTGAGCATTTTATTTCAAGCTGATTTGGCGCCTTAAAATATATATTGTTATTATTTGTTTATTGTTATTATTATTATTATTATTATTATTATTATTATTATTATTATTATTATCAATATTGTTATTGTTATTATTGTTATTATTATTATTATTATTATTATTATTATCATCATCATCATCATCATCATTTATCGAAGGCATTCGATACTATAAATCACAAAATTCTACTATCTAAACTCTGTCACTATGGTATTCGTCGTGTCTCACATGACTGGTTTACTAATTATCTGAATAATCGTCAACAGTGTACAAAATATGAACCTTCACTCTCGGTATTAAACAGCATCTTAGGTGGAGTTCTTCCGGGATCACTCCTATGCCCTCTTTTGTTATTAATCTACGTAAACGATATTCACAAATCTGCCCCAGAACTCTCTTTTGTTTTATAATACAGATGATACAAATATACTGTACTCTGACACAAGTATTGACTCCCTATGCAATACAGCCAATAGAAAGTTAAGTAAAGTATGCGAATGGCTGCAAGCCAGTCGGCTCTGTCAACTCCAAGAAACGCAATTTTATTATATTCAGCAAAAAAGACGACATTGCTGGTATAAACGAAATAAATATAAAAGTGAACAATACAGAAATTGCAAAAGTTGAAAATACCAAATTTTTAGGCGTTGGTATTGATAGTCGGTCATGTCAGTTGTCTTGGAAACCGCATATCCATAAATTAAGTAGAAAATAGAATTGCCAACAATATAGGTATTATAAATAGACTTCATTTTCTGTTTCCTCAGAATGTTCTTCGAAGTTTGTATTGCTCTTTAGTTCTCCCATATTTATCGTATTGCATTCTTGTATGGGGCAATACCTATGCGTCTAATATAAGTAAGTTAACTACATTACAAAAGAAGAACTGTCTGCGATGTACCATCTGGAACTCACACCAACCCCTTATTTCAGGACTTGAGACTATTAAAATTTGAAGATATTGTCATTTACCAAAAGTACGTTTTTACGTATAAGTGCATTTACAAATATCTCCCCGAACGGTTTTGTAATCTGCTTGATTTTAACTGTAATTTTCATGATTATCCAACAAGATCTGTGAGAGACATCCATTTTCCTAGACAAAGAACAGTTGCGTTTCAACAAAATATTCGTTTTTCTGGTCCAAAACTCTGGAACAACTTAAATGACTCTATTAAAACAAGCTCAACACTCGCTACATTAACTCGTACTGTAAAATAATATACTTTACAATATAGTCAGTAGCACATATTGCAGATTTATAATTTTTTTTAATTTTATTTTTATTTTTTTATATTTCATATCTTTTTGTATGTTATAGTTGTTGTATAATATTATATATATAGATATGTATTGTAAATGTACATTTACAATACATTTACAATACATATTTACATATATAATATTATAAATGTACATTTCAGTTTGTATTTGATTATGAGAAGGAAATAAATGCATTTTGAATCTGATTTTGAATCTGAAATCACCATTATCATTATTATTATTATTATTATTATCATTATTATTATTATTATTATTATTATTATTATCATCATCATCATTATTATATTATCATTATTACAATTATTATCATTGTCATTATTCTTATTATTAAATATTTATCATTATTATCATTATTATAATTGTGATAAAATGTTATTTCGCTGAAGGAAAATTCGAATTTGATTACAATACGAAATTCTCCGTCACCTACCGGTTCAATATCAAGAAATGTATCATGCAGTGCCGCATTAGAATGTACACCGTTTATCATATCAAACACCTCGTCATCAGCGTAGAGAAAATGTGGCGATGAAAAATAAATTGGAGCTCCTGGGAATATAAGTAAGATGGTAGGAAAATGTCTTTACGAAGTATGTACCTGGCCAAAATGATTTGTATAGATAGAATAGTGTACAAAACCTTTATTGCTTCTATATAACCTACTTATTAAATTTGTTCTATTGAATTTATTTGAATACGTATAATTCAAATAATTCGGATTGGAACTCAGGATACACTCTATATCACTACAAATTTGGGAGCATCACTTCAAGAAAAAAGAATATTTGTAAAGAATAACGAATCAAGGCAAACGTAATATTTTGACATAAATCAATTTGCTTAGGTTTATGTATATACGCAAGCAATATACATTTGATTAGGTTTATGTGTATAACTCTATAAATATGTAAGCAATACAATATATATTTGCTTGAAGTTTTAAATATAGATATACTATATAAAAAGATATAAAAATGTATTTGCTATGTATATAGATTAATTCAAATCAACAACTTTACCAAATTGGCAATCAGTGATGTTGAGTATTCCTCCTGGGGGACAGCTATCCTTATCTGGTGTACAGAATGCAGCATTAGATGGCTCGACATAGTGATTATCAAATACACGCTTAGGCACGGTATACCGCCATGTAGGAATCCCTCGAGTTACCTTGTCTTCTTTGTATGTTGCGTACACCGAGCTGAATACAATACACGAATGAACAAAATATTGTAAGGGATTAATGTCAGACGGCGATGAAGAGAATGAAAAAGGAGATGTCTTCTGCTAAGGGCCAGAAGAGCACGAACTAAGAACACTTTACATATTGCAACTGTACAAAAAAAATGTTGGGGAAAATGACCAGCATTAGGGTAACTATGTGTCCAACGAATGCCTAACTTTTTACAAAATCACAATCGCCTTTTACTAAAAATGAGGAAAAATCCCCTGAGTTGGGCATCATTACCGCAAAGTTGTTCGGACACTTAATTACCTTTACGTTGGGTTTTTTTTTTGGGGGGGGGTTGTTTTTTACAGTGAGAACGCCCTTCGGGCTCTCAGCAGACGATATATAAAAAAGGCAGGAATTTGTCTGAAAAAGAAAAAGAAACTAGAACTGCAATCGTATCGGAACGATGTGCATGCAATGTCGTCCGTATCTCTTATTTTGTTGAGAAGTTGACAGGTGAAATATAAAGTTATGCATGTTAAAACATGATATAAGATAAGATGGGAGAAGATAATGCATACTGTAAAATTAGGAGATGATAGAATCGTTAAAACAAGAAACAACGAACAAAAAACAAAGAATGATGATAATGGTGATGACAATGATGATGATGATGGTGATGATGGTAATGGTGGTGTTGATGATAATAATGATGGTTATAATGATGATTATGATGATGTTGATGATGATGATAATGCTGATGATTATGATGATGATGATCATGATTATGATGATGATGATATAATGGTGATGGTGATCATGATGATTATGATGATATAATGATGATGATGATGATGATGATGTTGATCGATATGTTGATAATGTTGATGATGATGATGATGATGATATAATAATGGTGACGATGGTGAGCATTATTATGATATAATGATGATAATGGTGATGAAATAATGATGATAATGGTGATGATGATAATGACGATGATGATGATGATATAATAATAATGATGATGATGGTGGTGCATGCCCTGACCCAAATGGCTTTCTACAGGCTCCAGTCTACATGGCCTCAACACAATGAAGCATAGTAAACCACGCGCATCACTTTGGGGTTGTGCGGTATTTAACATAAGGAAAGGAAGAAATCAAAGATCATAGAACAATGACAGTAGGGTAAAACATAGAAAGACAAGATGACAAAGAATAACATAGGGAAAGGTAGTAGGATAAAATGCCTTTCCATAGCCTCTGGCCACGTGGCTTCCACACTATACGTGACGCATAGTATACCACGCCACATCGGCTTTGCGTAGAATTGTATTAAAGAAAATGTCGTTAAATGGCATGTATTGAAATGGTTTTATTTGCTAATAACTGGGCTCTTTTTTGTTCTTTATGTGCCGTATTTGGTATCATACGAAAGAGCATTTCATGGCCGTCATTTTGGGACCACTTTCATATTTTTATGACAATCCTATCGAAGCGTGTGATGCATGATAATTTATAGAACAAAATGGCGTCTAAAATGTCACGCTTGACCGATTTTAAAAATCCGGCTTCGAGATTCTCTTCATTTTGCCTAAAAGAATGTGCCTGCCAAATTTCAGGAAAAATAAAGATCGTTCAGGGGGCCAAAGTTGGGATCCCGATTTGCCCCATAGACAATACGTGTAATGCATGGGCGGAAACTGTGCAGGATCCGTATTATGCCCTGACTTAAATCGCGATTTACTGGAAATTTTCTGTGAGACCTTATACCGTCTTTGGTATCCCCGAGAAGGGAATTTCATTGCGGTCATTTTGAGCCGACTGCCGTTAGGGCGCCATTTAAAATAAGCATATTATTAAATGATATGTTGTGCAGGGTAAATTGAGGTTTTTACCACGTCACATCGGCTTTGCGTAGAATTGTATTGAAGAAAATGTCGTTAAATGGCATATACTGAAATGGCTTTATTTGCTAATAACTGGGCTCTTTTTTCTTCTTTATGTGCCGTATTTGGTATCATACGAAAGAGCATTTCATAGCCGTCATTTTGGGACCACTTTCATATTTTTATGACAATCCTATCGAAGCGTGTGATGCATGAAAGATTTATAGAACAAAATGGCGTCTAAAATGTCACGCTTGACCGATTTTCAAAATCCGGCTTCGAGATTCTCTTCATTTTGCCTCGAAGAATGTGCCTGCCAAATTTCAAGAAAAATAAAGATCGTTCAGGGGGCCAAAGTTGGGATCCCGATTTTCCCCATAGACAATACGTGTAATGCACAAAATGGCATCTAAAATGTGACGCTTGACCGATTTTAAAAAATCCGGCTTCGAGATTCTCTTCATTTTGCCTAAAAGAATGTGCCTGCAAATTTCAGGAAAAATAAAGATCTTTCAGGGGGCCAAAAGCGGGATCCCGATTTGCCCCATAGACAATACGTGTAATGCATGGGCGGAAACTGTGCAGGATCCGTATTATGACCTGACTTAAATCGCGATTTACTGAAAATTTTCTGTGAGACCCTATACCGTGTTTGGTATCTCTGAGAAGGGAATTTCATTGCGGTCATTTTGAGCTGAATGTCATTAGTGCGCCATTTAAAATAAGCATATTACGCCATATTATGTAATGCATATTAATTTGAGATTTTTTGCGATAACTTCGTGATGATGTCATCAATTTTACCAAATTTAGCTGACAGTTGTCAAATACATTGATACACACACCTACCAAGTTTCAAAGATGTAGGTTTAAATTTCGCAATTTTAGAGCAAGTTGAAGTTATTTCGGCATTTCCTTAAATTTCATGATTTTTACGAGCAATTTTCGTCAAGTTAGTCTGTGATAAGGTATATATTTTTTCAGTTGGCTGAATAGAGTATATCTTGAAGCACCTAAATCCAAAAAAAGGTACGGGTTTAGCCAGGCATGATGGAGATACGGCCACAAGAAAATAGCCATTTTGGAAACTTTAGAGGGCGCTATTTTTATTATGCCGAATCATTGAAGCATTAAACTGATCAGGGATGTGTGCAATGACAGGATAAAGCCACAGTAAAAATTTGAGACAAAAATGACTTGATATGAGGAAGTTATGGCAATTTTTCAAATTCGGGAATGAATATTTGAAGAATTTTAATGTTTTTTAATGTTGCCGATTTCGGATTTGAATTTAGAGTATGAAGATGAAATTTTGAAGGTTAGGTAGAAAAAGAAAGTTGAAGAACAAGTCTTACTCTATATAGAGCACTTTGTTAGAAGTCTGTAGCATGTAGGATAGTGGAGATAGGCAAGAAGAAAGAAAGACATGAAAATGGCCCGAAAATGGACAAAATGGCGCCTGGATGTTCATGCATGAGTGATTTGGGAAAATGAAGAGTTAGGTGCACAACAAGACATGGCAAGGAAGATGGCTATGAAATTTGAAATGAAATGGACGAGAGGAAGGGACCTAATTAGGAGGAACAAGCACTACGTGCAAAATGAATAGGAGTTTGAGGTAAGAAGATCAAGAAGAAGAAGAAGAAGAAGAAGAAGAAGAATAGGAAAGTCAGAACGCGAACGGAAACAGGTCAATGTCGTAGTACGACATTGCAACAAAAGGGGAAGTAAAATACATTTACAGGCAAGAACGTGACATTAGATCTTTGAAGGGGTAGAGAAGAAAAGCAAAGTTGGAGAGAAAAGCAAAAAAAAAAGAAATAAATACGAAGAAAAATCTGAGAAGCTGAGAAGAAATCTTTGATAGGTGATGACATCACAAAATCAAAGTAGGACATGTAATACTCTTACCGACAAATATCTGAGACAAATATGTAAATCTGTTCTTCCTTTGATAAGAATTGTCCAAAGTAAGTACCATCTGCAAGAAATCAAATTGATAAACACACTCAAGCATTTTATACATTGAAAAAAAATAGACTGAAATTAACACTCTTAATTTACAAGATTACTGACATGTGTGTATGTTTTTAACTATAACTATCACAAAAGTTTATGGTAAAATTGATTATCAGCACAGAATGTAATAATCAAAAAGACATACTTGTAATCATACATGATTTAAAGTAACATTCAAAGTAGCATTTGAAAGAATTAAAGGTAAAACCCACATTCCTGTCTCTCGACCCATATGTATGGAATGTGTATCTGGCAATGCTGAGGTAAAAATAGTTTCAGAGCCCTCAAGAAGAGCAGTATACCGTTGAGGCTAGCCTGGATTAATAAGATCACACTACAGTGCGTCCCCCCAAAAAGTTAAGAGTTGGAAAAAGTCTCCCAAAATAAATATTTCAAAATATTTGTAGGAAATTTTCATACCCATGGACAGATAAGGGTCTCTTCTATCAAGTGACACTAAAATATGTGGCAATATTTTGAGCTCAAGTGAGCAAAAGCGACTTTTGAGAAAGGGTGCAAAATCCAGACTTGACAAGAATTGGTATTTTGTGCTGACTAGTGTTAACAAATTTGAGAACCGTAAAAAGTTGACATTTGGAAAAAGTCTCCCCAAATGAACATTTTAAAATATGTTCATGAAATTTTCAAACCTATGGATGGCCTAGCGTCTCTCCGATCAAATGATACCAAAACATCTAACGATATGTTACGCTTGAGTGAGCAAAAGCCATTATTGTGAAATGGTGCAAAATCTATGGTTGACAAAACTTTGTATTGGTTCTGTCTGGTATCAGCAAAGTTTAGAGTTTTGAAAAGGCTTAGAAACTTTCATATTCTGATCATTAAAAGGCAATTTATGAAAGAATAGGCTTTGTTTTCTGTATGTTTCGACATGTCCCGTCAAAACTTTATGGTTGACTGAGAAAACCAGCTTGAATTATAACTTTGCCAAAACTAATATTTCAAAACACTCAGTAAAGCAGTTAATTGCTCACTGAAACAGGAAAATATTGATGAGATACGTAAGGACAGAGAACAGAACCTCTTCTTTGATAAATTGTCTATTATTGATCAAATATGAATATTTATAAGCCTTTTCATGACACTCAACATTGCTGATACCAGCCAGAAGAAATACAAATTCTTGTCAAGTCTGGATTTTGCACCTTTTCACAAAAGTGGTCTTTGCTCACTCGAGCGTAAAATATTGCCACATATTTTGGTGTCATTTGATAAAAAAGATCCTAAGCTATCCACAGGTATGAAATTTTGCTTCAAATATTTTGAAATATATATTTGAGGAGACTTTTTCTGACTGTTAACTTTATGGGGGGACGCACTGTATTATCACTATTACTTAATACGTGCATGCTTTTGAAAATATCGCGCTTTATTAATTAAAGTGGTACAGTTCTGAACTCACGTAATGATTTTTACCTGTTCCATTAATCATGTTAGCGTACTTGGTAGTCCAGTACGAGACTCGATCCACTCCTTTCCAATTTTCAATTGTATTTGTTTGATTGTAATTTTTCACTCCGTCATAAACAGTGTAAACTCCATCGTTGCTATTGTTCTTCTGTATAATATAACAAGCAAAAGCACATCGTATCATGCTTTTTCCCGGCAGTTATGTCCTTTGCACACGAGACGTCATTTGCCCGACGTAAGGCTGTGTCAGCGACCAGCGCGGTTTTTGGCGCATCATGTGGGAGTGAGGTCGCACAAAAGTGAGTGCAAAATAATCAGACCGAATGTGGCTTTTTTTTTTCTTGCTAGCGTATGAACTAATTGCCTTCATAGGATTTATCAGTGAAGATATAACGTAATCAAAATTACACCTCGTGTGCAATGGGTATAACAATCATAAAGTGATTTATATGTTCTACTAATAAACACAAAAAATCCAATTCAAAAATGCTCGTTCTCTCACAAAATATCACTTCATTTCCATACTCTCTGTAAAAAAAAAGAGTGAATTTTTCACTCCATTCACTCTATTTTCACTCCCACGGGAGTCACGTCGTTGAACGCTTAATCGGAAGTGAATATTGAATGAATATCTCAGTTCTCTCTAAAAGGAAAAGAGTGCATTTTCACTCGATTTTCACTCCCCCGGGAGTGTCGTCAATCCAGTGAGTGACCACTAGATTTTTTATTGTTGTTGAAAGTATGGCGCTGTAAGATAAGATATAGCAGCATCTAAATTAGTTTACTCTCAAGCTGAAATGAAAAGCGATTAATACAGGCATCCTCTTCAAGAAATTCCTCATAATACATGTAATCAGGGATCAGCGAAAATCAATTACTAATTCTACATGAATATCAGACTGTTTTTCAGGTTCCTTACGGAATCATATCTATCTTTATCAACATCATCATCATTGATCATCGTCTTCAGTATCACCATTACTACCATCATCATCTCCATCCAAATTAGCACTATTACCATCGTGAACATCCACATCACAATCAGCTATTATCATCGATATTATAGTCATCGCATTATGGTCATCATCAACGTGGTCATTGTCATCATCATCATCATCCTTATCACCATCATCACCATCATCATTATCCCCATCTTCTCCTCCCTCCCTTCTCCTCTTCCTGCTCCTCTTCGACATCTTCTTGATCTTCACATTTTTCATCTTAACCATCCTCCTCCTCCTCCTCCTCCTCCTCCTCATCATCATCATCATCATCATCATCATCATCATCATAATTAGCATTCCCATCCTCCCCTATCTTCTTCTTCCTTACCCCAAAGTATATTCCAAAGTGATCCATTGGCACCATATCAGGTTTTAACAGCTTAGCGAGTAATAAAAGAGGACTAAGGTAACCCCAGATGAAGTCATGCACAGTGTGAGTAGAATGGATGTGTTTCTCTAACAAGGTAGCCACGATGTCGAACAGATAGCGGTAGTTCTCAGGCATGTATTGAAGCTGGTTAATGATTGTCTGCAAATGCAAAGGTATGGTAGAATATAATTTGCATTAAAATCCTTATGAGTATCAAAAATTGTTTACGAAAATTAACACGACCGCAACGACTTTCGAAAAATAAAACTTAGACAAATTTAGTAGTCTTGTCCATTACTTATTGAAATGTGCGAAAATTACAATGATTTAGATGAAATTCGTAATCCGAACATGATTAATAGGGAATTGAAACTGTCCTTGAAACTATTTCTCGAAGATATTTTAAGATCGTGTAAATTAAATTTTTGAAGTTTTTTTTCTCATTCAGAATGGCAATGGCAGTCGTATGCTCACTCCCTGAACTGAATTGATTTCGAATTGAAATGGTTAAAGAAAATGCAGTTCAAGAGCCAATATTGTTGATTTCACGTGACATTGAACAAAATCTTTACCAAGATAAAATCACAATGAATGGTATCATTATATTAAAAGAGTTCATAAAATAATGTGTATTGAAGATGATGCAACAAAACTGGCTGCTATAGACAATATCAACAAATATTCAAGTGTATTTTCAATGAGGAATAGAATTATAGGAATAAATGGTTAATTCACAAATAATCATATACCAAATCCAACATATTACGAAGAATTAATGTGCGTACCAGGAGGGGCATGTTGATGGTGGTGAAGTTGTCAATCATGGGGTCCCCGACGGAAGTTACTGGATCATAGGCAAACCATTGTGGCTGGATGTAAGACAATGTTCCATTCTGATTATTGTGGATGAATTGCTTGGTCCGATTTTCTCTGTGAATAGGAAGAAAAAGAACCACCGTCAGGTTTATTCAAAGCTCAAATCATGAAGGACCAAGTTATATATTTTCATATTTTTAGGTCGTGCACAAGTGAACATCCGTGAAAAATATGCTTGTATCTTCCTTTCTCTATTTCTGTATTTCTTTCTCTCTCTCTCTCTCTCTGATGGTGAAGTTGTCGATCTGAGAGAGAGAGAGAGAGGGGGAGAGATAAATGAAGAATCTCTCTCTCTTATATATCAATTTTAAAATCTTCTCACAACTGTTGGTACATTGATTTCAAAACTTATTACTCATCATTTTGGATTAATATATCTTAATGCACATAACCCTGCATAATACAAGAACAGTTTTGTGTGTTTATGATTTATCAAATTATTTTTGTTAAGTATACTGTATATTATACAGTATACGTGTGTATACGCGTGTATATCGTTTACTTATTTACTTATTTTGCTCCGAAAGAAGAAGCTAGGAGCGTCGAGAATTCGAGACAACAAAACATCGATCCGACTTGCTATAAATGCATTCACTGAGTGTATACACGTTTTTGTCTTTATTTAGTGACGTTAGAGTGGCAATAAATGAAACATAAACATGCATATGAATAAGCTGCCTTAGTTATGGATGTTGGATATACATGATATATGAACCAGGAAGTTGTATAGACACAAACACTCTTTGGTGGGCTGGATGTGTGTCCTGTGATTATGATGGTAAATACATGTAAATATCCAGGCTATATATTGAGAGGAGGAATGCATAATATTTTTTTCAATAAAAAAAATCCCCTGTCTACGAATTTGTAATGAATGGAATATGGGAAAAGCTGGAGTTGAATTTCACATTATAATAGAATGTATGAGATTTAGTGCTGAAAAAATACATTTTTTTAAACAGAAGTGACTGAACTATATGAAGCATTTAAAGATTTTAAATAAGGAAGAGAAATTTGCAAAAATCATGAAATTGGAAGATGAAAATGCCATCGATAGCTCTCTAAGATATTTCAAATCCATCATAAATACCGCTGGTGAATTTTGATTCCCTGATTATATTGTTTGACTACATCTAAAGTTTAATCTGTAATAAACCTTGAGTACTGAGCTCATATTGTGACAAGTTTACTTGCATGATTTACATTGATTATTCTGGTAAAGCAATTTGTGTTTGTCCCAATCATTGTTTATATCAATATAATATTGCAATTTGATATATTATGTTATATGATTTGTCTTATTGTAGTCCAATTATTTTGTATATGTATGTAAAGAGCCATGAGCATCATGAGTGATGGACCTAAGCGCTTAATAACAAGCCACCATATTATTATTATTATTATTATTATTATTATTATTATTATATTATTATTATTATTATTATCATTATTATTATTATTATTATTATTATTATCTATTGCATTGCTTATATCAATAATTCATTTTTTATGATATCCAGTGTGATACAATGCTATATAATTTGTCACATGTTTAAATACGAGTATAAAGCGACATTATGATTTTATATTTCATTATCTATATCTATATGATATTCAATATGTCGCATGTTAAATTCGAGTAGTCCCATTATGATTTGCTACATTTTTCTTCCCCTCCCCCCCCCCCATTTCATTGCCAAGTGATTGTTAAGTTTCTTTACTATTGCTTTGTATTATAAAACAAAATATTGATGTCAATGCAGTTTCTTAATTAAATACCAAAAATACCCTTTCAGTTGTCATTACGCGCTCACATTATGTTTAGAAACAATCTCTAGTTATCCTCTAGTTTAATCTCTAGTTCAAACTCATCGTTATTACATCAAATTTTAGCAGTTACAACGGTTTCATCCTGCCCAGGCCCACCCTACTAACCGCGCCCCATTCCTCTTAAGCTCTTAAAACATTATTGTGAAAACCTGACTACTCACTTGTATGTATATGGTCCTCTCTGTGTGACATTAGGTTTGGCACCCTTCTCTACTTCCAGAGGGTTCTCAAGATGCCAGACATAGAAGTCAATAAAGATATCAGCAGGTGGATTCTTCCACGTCTCGTACCCCATGTTCCCCTCCACCAGACGAGTTTGCTACCAAGGGGAATGGAAAGGGGTGTGGGTTGGTGATAGCATTTATTCGTCGAAATACAAGATCAAAGGCCCCTATTCTGCTAAAAAGAAATTAAAAGCTGGTTCTAAAGTTGAGTTTTAACAGAGGAATTTAGACCGCCATCTCAGTGTCCCTTTTTGTTAAACATGACTTTATAGACCGAGCCTCAGGTTAAACTGCATTAGCATGATTAGTAGAATATCAACCAATGCGTCCAAATATCTAAGGTTCCTGATGGTTCATAAGGCCCTTGTAACAAAGGTCCCATGTTTTTGCCCCCCCCCCCCCCCCCGTGCATGAAGCTTGCAAAATTTTATTAGATATCACTCAGAAGGAATCATTCTTTTGAAATGTCATCTTAAGGCTAAATGATTAGAAAAGGGTGACATGTCAAACAGAATACTAAGGAAATATCCTGTTACGACTTTTCTTCTTTTTAGATATGATATCAGCTCAGAAATTTTCAGGCATCACTATATTTCAGTATTACCTTTAACACGAAATTTAACTGTAAGTTAATCGACATAATTAGCGATTTTATTAACAGGTCTCTTTATACATTTATCAAGTTTACCTTCTTCAGTGTTTCTTTGAAGATGACAGGGAAGAAGTAGGTAAAGGAAACGCCCACCACTGCGATGACCACACCCGCTGCAGCTACGGTTGCTGAGATACATAACTTGGTCCCGTCCTTCATGGCTCTTTCTATCCTAGCTGGTGGCTCAGTGTTAAAGTATGGTTAGGAGAAACAAGGCTGATGGTTTGGGAGAAAAATGGTAATTTTTGAAAGATATGAAAGTAAGGCTTACATACAGCGAAACAGTGTTTCACAATGCGTAAAAAAAATAAAACACGATAAAAACTACTTTCGAAAAATCAACTGAAGGCAATTTCAGTAGCCCTGTCTATCACCTTTAGAAATGTGCGAACATTACAATGGAGTATTACGTAATCCGAACCTGATTTCTATGGGCAGTACAATAGGCCTTTGAAATTGCCCTTGAGTTTATTTTTCGAAAGTAGTTTTTATCGCGTTATAGATAAATTCCGTAAATGATAATGCACCAAGCTATAGTTGCGATATAATTAGCCCGAGAACATCGCCTGTGGAAGAATATACGATCACATAATGACCTCTCAATATTTTATGGCAGCAGAAAGTGTACAGCAATATTTTATTGAAAGAAATCGGATATATGATTATAAACAAAGAAGACTAGATGATACAATAATCCTGAACACATATAAGCTTGGTGGAGAATACTGTTTTAGCCGTCCTAAAATGTAATGTTTAGTTTCGGTAAGCCCTCAAACCTTTCGTCAGATTTATTGTATTTTTGTTGATAAATAGCAAGATACTAGCAATACAAATAAGCTGTGATGATTTCACATCCTAAAGTGGCATATTAAACAAATAAGTGGCATATTAAACAAATAAGTGGCATATTAAACAAATAAGAGGCAAACAATAATTTAGGTGCCGGGTCAGGGATATAAACTCCCAACAACTTCAGCGTACACTATATACTATACACGCGTTCAAAACCTAGACACAGTACAGTGACGTGTGCGGGGAGCTGACTGGGTGGAAAGGTCCTAGCGTAGGGCAATAGGCCTATATTGCCGTGATCTAGCATTCCTTATATTCTTTTATATTCTTATTCCTTATATTTACCGTAAAATTCACCGGAAATCCTTGATGGAATGCCAAATGATCTCAGACAAACATCTTCTGATACATAGAGAACAACATGAGACTATATTTAATAACACGTTTCTTTCCAACTTTCTTTTTGCTACCAAAACTGTACATGAGCTTCAACATGGGTTGGCCTACTTCCAAAAGTATATGAATATAGAAAGTTATCAGTAGGACTTACTATTTGAGTCTTTCCTGAAGGTTATTTTGAAGTGTTTCCATTTTACAATGTTTGAGTGCACTTTACATAGGCTATAAGTAATGGACCGTCAGTGGAGTAGCTACGGGGGAACGGGAGCACGTGCCCCCCCCCCCCCCCCCCCCCCGGGAATAGGTAAAAGGGGAAACAAGAAAAAGAGAGAAAAGGGAAGGGAAGGCATGAAGGGAACGAGAAAACAAGTTGATCGGACTCCATCCTGCACTCTCCCAATATTCTTTATCCTTCTCAATTCGCTATTCATTAATCGACTAAGATCGGTGCCCCAAATAATATCAGTGCCCCCTCAATGGCTGGATCCACTCTACGCCACTGGTGAACTACATTTTATAAGGCAGGGTTTTGATGTAAATGACGCATTATCACCACCATGTTCATCTTCACTGTGTTTTCAATAACATGGAAAATAAAAATGAAACGAAAAGCACGTGATATTATATGGCTGATTTTATGCTCCGTTTCCATATCATAAATGTGCATTATGATCAGAGAGGTTATTCCTTGTAGCTTGATTATAGCATCACATTATTCATTATGAAGAACATAGTCAAAAGAAAAGATATTTTCAACCAGGTACAACCGTGGGGAAATTATTAGATTAAGCTCCTTTTACTGGGGTACTATGTTATGCATGTAAATGACAGGTTATTCATCAGATCAGTACCCGACTACCACAAGATTCCATCCAGTTCCTGGTCCCGGTCGGGAGCGACTACCTGGTAGATCGGCGATGTGGGCCGCGAGACAGATTATCGAGACAAGATAATTCGTTACATAATTATGTCGTTATAATGAGATAATTATCTCGTGTCAATTACAATATGTCATTAAAACGAGATATGTCGTTTTAACGCCATATATATGTATGTCACATATGAGATACGAGATAAAAGTATTTTTCGCAATGTCCTTTCCTGGGCTCCGTACTAATCCGAAGCATTAAGGGAAAATCGTTCATTTTGTACGCTGAAGCTGCTGTCCTTGAAAGAAAAAGAAGAAATCATCCGCATAATAAAAATAATAATAGCCCTTTTCTTATATAGCGCCTTACCAGTAACAATGTAACCGACCAAAGCATTATTACCCCGGTCACTGGATTCAATTGCGATTCTGCACATTACAGTGCACATTCTCCACTCCTCTAGGAAGCATTCCAGGATCCTGTTTCCATGCGCGCACATGCTAATCCAACCACAATGACGTTCGCATCCTACCGGGTACCCCATTTAACAACAGTACTGGGTGAAGAGGAGCAAGTAGATAAAATGCCTTGCTCAAGGGCATAAATGCCGTGCCGGGGTTCGAACCCCCGACCTTTGCATTCCCAGTCAAGTGATTAAACCACTCGACTACGACACCTCAACATTAGAGCAAACGCTTATCACACTTTATTTTAGATCTTATCATAAAGCTTACACAGTCAGGAAATCGAATAAGATAATGATACCGATTGGTAATTACTTTATTTATATCACATCTTTCATAAACTTTTTACATGTATATAATTACGAAATGTATTTATTATCACACATGAAAATTGCATTCCTGTCACAATAGAAGACTATTTGCAGCAATGAATAGCCAAGTTAGCAAATTAAGAAAGAGAGAAAGTGGGAGAGGGGGAAGATATATATACATATAGAGATATAGAGAGAGAGAGAGAGAGAGAGAGAGAGAGAGAGAGAGAGATAAAGAAAGAAGGAGAGAGAGAGAGAGAGAGCTCAAGGCGCTTACAATAAAACATAATAAATTATATAGAAGATGACGCAGGATCATAAGATGAGTAGGGAAAACCCAGTGCCAATGGTAAGGCTATATATAATAATATTATGAGCCAAGGTGGCCTACATGACCTTCATTCGAATGTGAGATTTTGACCGCATAACGTGGATATAGCTATACTTGTTAAGTCTAAAGTATATATATATATATAATAGTTAAACAAAGCCATTTCATAATTTAATTTGCATATTCCACCTGCTCGAGCACAGGACTTACACCTCTGTTACACCAAAATCCAAACCTATCTATTTTTGTTTCATTTCTGGGGCGCCCCATGATCGATCCCGGGTATCCTATTATTTAGGAGAAACTCACAAAAACTACACTCTAGAAACTAAAGTGTTAAATCACCATTTAAAAGGGCCGAGGAGTGACAACTTTTTTCAAAAAATTGTAGATTAACACTTTTAACATGCTGGATACAACAGTATAAAGGCTGAATCCAGCAGTTTAAAAGAGTTGATCTACCATTTTGAAAAAGTTGTCACTCCTCGGCCCTTTTAAATGGTGATTTAGCACTTTAGTTTTTAGAGTGTACCCGCGACCGATTTGAGCAAATCTAAGCTACCCCCAAAACAAAGACCAAACTCTGAGTAGGCCTATGAATGATTGTGCCACAAAATGCACTTTGAGGACCTTGAGCCATATATGCCTGCATGGGTAAATTTTGCCACCACTAATTATCTTTACGCATATTTACACTTCAAAAGCAAAAAACAAAAGTGCACTACCTTCTTTACCAATACCTACAGTAGAAGCAGTTTTTTTTTTCCAAAGGGTCAGCAAGCAGCTGCGTAGC
The DNA here is from genome assembly GCA_025618425.1 of Heliocidaris tuberculata. Lineage (NCBI taxonomy): Eukaryota > Metazoa > Echinodermata > Echinoidea > Camarodonta > Echinometridae > Heliocidaris > Heliocidaris tuberculata. The sequence continues at coordinate 8,406,462 of CM046846.1, forward strand.
AAGGATTTTTTTTTCAGTGATGGTGGGGCAAAAACGGTCATCGCTTTTCTGTTGGGGGAGGGGGAGGGAAAAAGTGGGCCTCAGGAGCACAGCGACCTAGCGAAAAATGCACTCTAGAATACTGAAACTTGACACTCTAATTCATTATACAAAAATCTTTTTTTTTTGGGGGGGGAAGGGGCATCTGAAATCTGTAGGACACGACCTCCCCCCCCCCCCCCCCCCCCGGCTACACCTCTGTGGATTTCGCACTACAGTGTACGATAATGAACACGCTGGAGCTGAAACCTTAATAAAGGGCTGGTCACATTTTTTCCGATTACGATAACGATAACGAGATTTTTTTACACCCTATAGCTTGAAACGCGAGGATTGCGGGTTCGATTCCCGCTACGGCACTTAAGCCCTTGAGCAAGGCATTTTATCTACCTTGCTCTTTTATCGTAAATAAAATAAATGGTGTTTGGCATATGTGAGTGTGTTAAAAAAAAAAAATAGCTGCGCAGCCCTACTATTAACTTACACGAGCATGATCACACGTACACACAACATTGTAGGGTGTCCCTTTAATTGAAAATCTCGTTATCGTTATCGTTATCGGTCAAAGGCGATGGGCCCTTAACCAACGAGACCGACACGAGAAGACAAGAGACCAAACCAAAACTTACATTACCTCGAATAGCCAAGAATCGGTCCGTTTGGAGTCGCTTTAGTGATGCGTGGTATAACAGAGTAGCTCTATCCAAACATGCAGGCTAACACTAAAACGTATTATAACCTTCAAAGAGTGTACATTATTTTGTTCACACTCACCCTAAACTGTCTCAATAATAACCAACGAAAATGAATGCCAAATCAGCCCGGTGCAAAATCCATGAAGAACCGATGAACTGACTGAAAGCAAGTCAATCAGTGGCCTATCTTGAGTATCAGTTTTAGAACTTCCTCTAAAGAGTCACATGGCTTCATTCAGACTTCAGACTTCAATCCCTGGTTGAGTTGCATATATGTTTCATTGTGGCACTCCTTCCAAAGATTTACACAGGTCTATAGAGTCAGTTTCGTTCCTTATCGTATGTTATACCTGTTTAGATTATTATGATATTTGATGTATCGTAATAGGATAGGAGTTCTTCATACAAAAGATAGCGGTAATTCAAAACTGTAGGAGCTAACACGTACAAGCTATCACTTCCTCCACATGGTGTAGAAATCATTCACAGATCAATCAATGGTTGAGTGCGTCTGTATTGTAACACTGCTTCCAAATATTTACACGAGTATACTACCATAGGCGCCGGAAGTGGGGGGGGGGGCAGGGGGGCAGTCGCATCCCCCCCAAAAAAAAGAAAAAGTGGAGGGCAAAATGCATTTTCGCCCCCCCCCCCCAAAAAAAAAGCCCCCCCCCCCCCCCATAAAAAAAAAAAATCAGTAGTAAAGGAGTAAAATTGGAGGGGGAACCAAAAAGAAAATAAACAAAAATAAAACCTGAATTGAATCACATCGCAAATGTTATTCCATTCAAATAAAATAAGAGTATGAACCCTTGAAAGGTGAGCCCCCTTGAATATTTGCCCCCCCCCCCCCCCATCCCAAACTGCTTCCGGCGCGCCTGTATACTACATGTATGTAAAGTCGTTATCGAAAATATATTTGTGCAGATTTATACGACATGTACTTTGATATATCATAATACGATAAGAATACTTCATGAATCAAGATAGCAGTAATAGATTATCAAAACTGTACAATCTATCACGTGACCATTCTTGAGTGTATCTTAAAGGGAGCCATCGCTCGATATCCATGTACGTTCAATTTCATTCGCTTGCCCCTTTTGCAAGGCCGTGCATAACAACAATCTTGGAGCAGCGAACAAAATTACCGTCGAGGGTGGAGTAGTTTGTCAGTTGGGTTTTTCAGTTCGTCTTTCCTCGGTCGAAAGCGTATCACTGCAATTGCGTGCTCGTTTACCAAAGATGTACGGAGATTCCTGAATATTACCCGAGCCGGGCCAAGCTCCAAAACACCACGACTGGCGACTTTTCGGTCCCTTTAAAAGTGGGTTTTACGACGAAGATGGTTTATTTCAGTAGATAATAGTTTAAGGAGCGATATGACTCTCAGGTTCAGTATATTCATCTTAATTAAGATTGAAAATAGGACTTACATAAATGAACTTGGCGTTAAGGATGAGTGATGATCAAAACAAGATGTATATATATATCGGGGTTTTTTATATGACAATGATAACAATTGTTTCGTCATAAAGAGAAAGTTGAGTTCTGGTAAATGTGAAAAAAAATTTGTAAGCTTTCTAATTCCTAGTATATTAGTGTAAAAGAATATCATGGAAGAAATTTATTTATTCATTCATTTGTTTATTTATTTATTTACTATTTATTATATATTTATTCATTTATTGATTGATTTATTGAGTGATTTATCTATTTATTACATATTGTTTAAAAACAGGGTAGTCTTTTCAGAGCCTAAAGGCCTGCTTAAAAAAAGAGCCTAGTGTACATATAAAGAAAGAAATTGAACAATGCTAAAATCAAAACAGAGCAATGTGTGGATATGAGTACAGGTACTTCAATTCAATTTTCAATTCAATTAAACTTATTAAAAAAACCAGACATACCAAATCGTGACGAACAAACATGATGCAAAAAAAAAAAGAAAAAAAAAAGCTATGCTTGTGAGTGGGGCCCCTGAGAAGGATGGACCTCTTGATCCCAATGGACCGGTAAAGAGACCAACGTGTTTCAAAGATCTGCGCATGCTCAAAACATGGAAGATAGTAAGATACGAACATAGAGTTACATACATGCAACTCTATGGATACGATCCAGTCACACGCGTGCAGAGCGCCCAAACAAGGAGATCCCAAAGTCCGCCAACCGAGATCGAGAAGTACATTTACCAAGAAACATGATAATGTACAAAACTGATTACAAGGAAATGGCAAGGTTATGTAAGTTTAGAACATACAGCCCAGGAAAAAATTATTAGACCAGCTCCATTTTGGGGTATATGAGTAGTGTTAAGTCCATTGTCTATGGAAGTAGGAAATGATTATCAACAGCTAATTCATGATTAATGGACTACTACTAACTATAACAATTATCTCTATTACTTTTACCCCTGGACGACTACAGCCAGGACAAATTGTCCTGGACAAATTTCCTCAGACAATTACCACACCCCTTTTATCCCATGAGAAAGAGTTTTAGGACCACCTAAGAGACTATAAATGTCTGAGAGGATGAATTTCAAGTGTTACTTCTCTTGGTCCGAGCACTATCATGACTATGGCCTGCTCATTATTCTACTGAGACCATTGAGTGTGACATAAATTATATTAAAGGTATTAGAACATTAATTTTATGAAACAAAAAAACATTCTTGCAGCATGAATGAGCTGCTGTGAGGAGGAAAAATGCGACACATTGTTGACAGCATGCCACAAGGCATGGCTGCTATCATCAAATGTAGCAATTTTCCACCAAGAACTGAACAAACTGCCTCCAGGGGAGTGAACATGGCTTTACGAGACAATTAGGCATACATGTACCTCCTGGACAATTATCTCCAGACCACTTCTGTCAGGACATTTTTTTCCACAACCCCTACCCCTGGAGAATGTCCCTGAGGATAGTTAGCATCTAGGATATTTACATTATGTTAGTTGTTCCTAGCTATCTATCCGTTGGGGTGCCCTAGAAGTAATTTTCCCTTAGCGAAAATTGTCGGGGGTTAATTGTCCTAGGGGTAATTACCCTGGCGGTAATTGTCCGAGGGATTAGCATTTGCACGAGCTAATTGTTTTGGGGAGTATTCATCCACTTATTATGAGTAAGCTAGCAGAAGTCACTCTGAAAATTAAATTACTGATATAGCCAACACTTGCCATATAGGCCTTTGTAAGGAGCTGGTCTAATAATTTTTTTCCAGGGCTGTATTTACAAGGGGAAAAGCTGAATCACTGAAAACATCATGAACCCCCCCCCCCCCCCCCCCAGCCGTGAGCGGCTAATCGTGCTATATGCATCAAATTGTCACATACACATGCAAATACACACACACACACACTTTTTTCTCAATGATCTTTATTTTGATTCCACTCGATAATTATACATAAGTCATAAATCAGCATTTCAATGAAAGTATATAACAAATAAAGCACATTATCATGTAACATCTTCTTTTAAATAGAAAACTGAAATTCAAAACTATGAAGAAAGCACTGAATGAAATCACACACACACACACACACAGAGGCTGACTGGCTAATCCTCACTATAATACTAATAGTACACAAGGTAATAGTGGAAATCTATTTCAGTCTATTTAACAAATATGATTACACACAAGTCTGAATGTAGTAAGAGTGGTACTGTCCTTAATGTATGTGGGTAACTGGTTCTACTCTAGAATTCTAGATTCGAAAGGAATTCAGTGCAAAATTTGTCCTTACATGAGGTTGATGCACAAGGTTACTTTGACGCGTATAGTATATGTATCTTGGAGTGGATGCGGGCTAACTCGGCACTAGGGCGAACTCGGCCTTGGCGGAAAATCGCCGCGGAATGAGCCCAGAGAGTTAAAATGATCGCAAACACTTGTGTTGAATTTCACATTTAATTACACATTTCAAAACACTTAAATTAAAATTATTTGATATCAATGTGTAAAATGATTAGCAAAGAAGTAATGTTGACAATTTTAAGAAGTAAAATTATGCAAAACATGAAATTTAAGGCTAAAAAAGGGTACGGTGCGTAGCGTGGACTTCACCGCGCAGTGCCGAGTTCGCCCTAGTGCCGAGTTAGCCCGACCCCCTTGGAGTTACAGGAAAATGGATCTTTTAAAAGGCAAATCTGAAGACAAAACTGAAGTTTAAACACAAAAATCATACGATTGAATGACACAAGCTCATCAAAAGGCGGCAACATCATCTCAAGGAATAATGGCTTACTAGGCTGTCTGAAGTTAGAGTTGGTAACAAGCCGAATAACTTTCTTTTGCAATATTTTAAGTTTATCAATATAACTCTTAAACGTGTTACCCATGCAGCATTGCAATGTGTAAGGTAAGGGAGAACAATACTCTAATATAAAATTACTAAAACCTTCTTAGATAGGATAAGTCTTAACCTACATATGACATCAACACTTCGAGAAATCTTTGTACATATAGCATCTAAATGGGGTTTCCAAGACAAGTACTCATCTATAATAACACCGAGAAATTTAACATGCTCACTTCGCGCAACACTATATGTCCTCCTACCTCCAGAAGATCAACATTGTTAGGAATTCTTTTACCCCTGGTTTTAAAGATAACACAATTTGTCTTTTGAACATTAAGCAACAACTTATTTTAGCAAAACCACGCAAACTATTTTTTGATTTCATCATTTGCAATTGCCATTAAAGTATTTTTTATGGGATAACAACAAACTAGTATCATCAGCAAATAGTGAGTATGTAAATAAATTTGACAAATTGATAACATCACTGATATTAATTAAAAATAGCAGAGGACCAAGCACTGATCCTTGTGGTACACTATACTGAATGACAGTAGTCTGCGATTTGACACCATTGACCACAACATATTGAGCTTGATGACATAGGTAATTTCTAAACCAAGTTAATGCTATTCCACGAACACCATAGTGCTCAAGCTTACTTAGTAGGATAGCCTTTGACAAGTCAAGGAAAATTCCTAAGCAATATTTGCCATCATCAAAGGATTTTATAATTGAATTTAACTTAATATTACTGTAACAAAATTAGTTGGGTTTTTTAAAATATAATAACATGAAGCTGAGTGTATAGTAATTGGTACAAGCAAAATAAAATAAACAAACAGAAATAAGAACAAACAAAAACAAAAAGAAACATTTTTAGCATGCTATACTGGTCAGTGTATGTATTGATAACGAACAGAAATGAAGCTTTGAATAGAGGTAATAGTTTTAATTCGCGCAAGCAATTTTTTGTAGATTCAGATTCAGATTCAGATTTTATTGACTGTTTTCAATCATATTAACATACTGTAGTGCATAACATAAAATGAATACAATAACAACAATATATATAACAATGATGCTTTTTCCATAGATATGGGCACATAATTAAATATCAATAAGTAAAAAATATGAAGCACAGATATTGACCTATTAAGTGATGTTGAAAACAGTTGGACATGTTTAAAAGGGACCTGTCTAAGAAAAGGATCGTTATTTGTTCTTTCAGAGTTTGGTTTCAGAGTAAAAGTATGTTTTAAAAAATTTCCCTTGGAAAGGATTATTCTACAGATGCCCTCATCATAGTCGAAATATCACGAGAAATAGCTGAAAAGTTTGGACCAAACTTTCATATCACATGTGTTTGTAGTCCTAGAGAATTATGTGCAGGGTACTTGACTTTCAACAAGATTCAGTAAATTTCTTTACATTTTCATCATTCCAAAACCTCACAATTATTATTTTTGCGTACTACATAATCAGTCTTTCTCAGTGGTTTACAGAGAGATTCAGTAAATTTCTTTGCATTTTCATCAATCCAAAACTTCACAATATACATCAATTCTTACGTGCTACATAATCAACCTTTCCCAATGGCTTACACATATATTCTTCCACAATGTAATCGCTTGATCAGAACTCAACTTTATATTTAAAAATACTTTTGATTTCTTTTAAAGTAAAACATGAAAGTGTTAGAATTATGTACAATGCTTAAAATGCTTTAAACTATTATCTGACAGTTTCAAGCGAAACTATCCACTAACTGTATTTAAACAGCATCATTTGCATTTCTTTGTTTTCTCAAAGACGCACACTTAGAGGCTTGTTGTTTTTTCAATAAGCATAAGAAATTAAGCACTGTTAAGAACGCTTTCAGATGTAGGTCAAATTTCAGAGTCCTCAACCATCAAAGGAAGGTTTTCTTCGTCGTACTATAAGAAAAAGAGAAAGATACAATCAAGAGCATAGAATGATGCGTAGACTTTAAGAAATGGTTAATATCTGCCAGGAAAACTAATTGGGTTTTCTTTTTTCATTTATCAATTGTAACAGCATAAATGATTAGTATTCAACTTTCCAGAATTTAACAAGAGCAGACAATACAAGTAGATTACAAAACCTATATTTCTTTATTTCCACGTGCTCTTTTTTCCATATTCTGTATGGAGGATTTCCAATGTAACAAATTTTGTTTATTTTGTGTCATTCACATCTGGGGGTTACTTGTATCACGCGCAAAGGAGTTTTAACAGCAATTATTTGGGGCCTTTGACCCTTTCAGGACAGGGATTATTTAAGGGCTAAATTGATCACATTTTGTTCTTCAAATTGGAAACAATAATATTTTTCTTTTAGTGCTACATGGTTCAAATAAGGTGTAATGTCTTTGAAAACAATATACATGGTTAGAAATTTGTTGAATAGTTGAAAGAAATTGCCAATTTTGATGAAAAACAATGATTTTAAACCTCTCCATGTATTGCCAATTTAAGGATCTCAAAGCTTATTCTTGTTTTTAAAATTCCTGGCATCAAACGCAATATGGTCATGCAATAAAAATGGACATAGTGTGTGCAGAAAATTTTGCTCTTTCTACTCATGCATCTGGTATAATTTTTAGAGCTCTGGATCAAAAGTTATTGAGCCAAACCACAAAATGTGGTCAATTGTCTCGAAAGGGTTAAAATATCTATCATAATCTAAATTTTCTATTTAGTTAGAATATAAATAAATTTTTACTATTCTTCTGAGAGAAGTAAAGAAGTATCCATATTTTAGATGCTTTGTAACCATTTGAATGAAAGCTTTGACATTGGTATGCTACATATTACCATCTGTTGAGAGCCAGAAGGGTATTAACATCTGCTAAGGATATGAGTTAACACCGTTCTGGCACTCAGCAGACAACATATTCTTCCTGTACGTGTCAATTGAACTTACGTTTATCGGGATGGTGGAGTAAGATATTCCAATCTTTCTCTTCTTGATTTTCTTACATCGTGTAACACAGATGATGGTAATGAGAATGACACACAGACCAATAACAAATATGCTCCATCCAGCACACCTCCAGTGTGTGAGTGGCGGGAAAATCTCCGAGTACAGATGGTCAGCGTATCCTGGCAAGATGATACTTCTCTGATGAAAGTTTTAAAGAAAAGAAAATAAATGAATGCATGGATTTAACCATTCTGTTGGTGGATTTTAATTCGTGTATTAACTTGATGAATTTCAATGTATATTCGATGTCTCTCTGTCTATAGCATATAACATAAAAACTAAAGAAGGAGTACAACCCAAGAGACCGACAATACTCAATTCCATACTAGATTTCTATAAAATAAGAGCATTGAATATATCATAAAACAGTATGATATAGAAAAGCCTTTTCTTTGATCAAGTGAACAGTAAGTTAGTTCCAATCAAGCAATGAGCTGAGCAGAAATATCATGTTTTTTTTACTCTTTATAAAACTAGAATAAATCAGTGCACTTTTTTAATATATAAAAGCTTAAAGAAAATGATAGCAAAAATGACGGAATATTTTACAATGAAAAGACAACTATGAGGGGTTTGCAAAATACAAGCTTTGCTTTTTAGCATTCCCCTCCATTTTCAGCATTTATTTATTATAATTATCTTTGAAAATTACACTGAATGAAAATTATTGTTATTACATGCATTTTGTTCATGATATTATTTAGGATGTATTTACGTTTGTTTTTATATTGTTGAAAATGCTTCATGATATTATTTATGATGTAATAACGTTATATTCTGTTGAAAAATGGTTCATGAAATTATGATGTAATTACGTTGTTATATTCTGTTGAAAATGGAAAATAAATGAAATGAAATGAAAATGAAATGAAATGATGAGATGTAGGACGCCCTCTGTGTCTTACCTCTTGATACCAGGCTAGCGGTAGGTATGCCTCACGTACCTTCTTATATAGACTGAAATCAAAGAAGATAATAATATGAATAATAACAATGACAATAGCTGTTTCCTATATAGCGCCTTACCAGTTACAATGTAACCGACCAAAGCGCTTACAGCATTATTACTCCGGTCACTGGATTCAGTTGCGATTCTGCACCAATCATATCATTTGTAAAAGTGAAAAAGTCAAGATTTAGGTTGTGCATAAATGCCAACCTATAACGGCGTCGATCCATCTTCTCAATGGGGGGGGGGGGGCAACGTATTATTAAAAAGTTTACACTCCACTGGATAAGGAATCAGTTAATTGCTAAATCATTACATATACCCCTGCCCCCAAACGTTTTGCTCTGTGTAAAGGTAGTGGCCTACGTGGGTCCACCTAGGCTGAGAAGGGGCACCCAATTAAATCGTGTACGCAATCAAAATAATTGATGATTATTCTGATTAAAGGTATGAGACCTAAATCCAATAGCCAGGAAGAAGCTAGAAACTAGAAGCTAGAAAGCTATGATGGATGATTATTAACTGTAGTGTGCTACAAAGATATCAGACACTAGATACCAGAGTAAATATGTATACATACTTTCATGATACTATACATGTATAGCCCACCGAACACTATACGATCGGTCTACGATCCGATTTCGGAAGAAAATGTAATAACATTGGATATAAACATTGAGACAGATAAAATATTCTTGGTTGAGGTTCTTAATAACCATGTAGATAGTAAATTCCAAAATACAGCCTATCCAGTCGGAGGAAAGGCCAAAATGGCTCCGAGTCGTAGTGACGTCAGAGCAGTCCTATGATTGTCTACGATTTGAAACTGATTTGGCCCTTATTCATGGGATAAGGCCAACAGCACACCAAAAGCTTATGTTTAGCATTCATATTATTGTTCAGAACCTGAATCACGTAGATTTCATTTGCTAAATTGCCCACATTTAATACTATTGCAATTGATTTCCAAAATCGGATCGCAGTCGATGGTATATTGAGCAGGAATGAACTTATTTTATATCCCTTACTCGATATGATCGTAGGGTTTCATGTGTGCATTGATTTGTCTTCGACGGGATGTGTTCATTGGTAATCCCGTATTCTGTAATAAAGAAAAGATGAAAGGAAATGAATGCTATAGTTACGATAATTAACCAGGGGCATTGCAAATATTTCAAGAAAGCATCTTGGTTATACATGATCAAACCTAATCGTAAAATGACGTACACCTCGACATGACTAAAAGATAGATTTAAGTTTTAAACGATGTTCCTTACTAGTTTGTGCATTTAGTTTTCAAAAATTCTTAGATGCACAGGTGGTTCACACTATTCAAATGTGTGAAAAAGAAACAACAACAACAATAATAACAATAATAAAGGTACAAATGATTCATGAGAACAATAAGTTCTATGAAAAACTTTCGATGAGACTTTTAATTCACTCGTTGTGGTTTATTTAAAAGTAACTCCATCTCGGTTTAAATGACCGAGTCGTCGAAGATTAGAGAAAATGTTTCAGAGAGTCATTACATCATAATTCAGAATTCATATATGTAGATGAAATTTAATATCGATATGATGATTGACAATTCGGATATATTATTTTCAAACAGAGAATAAGCCTAATGGTTGAAAATACAACTCACCGGTTCTAAATCTATGTAGGTCTGATGAAGATATGGTTCAGGACCTACTCCAGTGATCATACTAAGGACTTCCGGGTCAGCGTAGAGAAAATGCGGTAAAGAAAGAACAGCTGGTATTTCTCCTTTTGAACAAAATGAAGCGAAAATAAGGAATGCAAATCATTTTCAATAATCCATCTCAATTAAACCCTTTTCTCACTTCTGTATCATTCATTATTTCCATCTCTATTAATCATCTTTATTTCTCTTCTCTCTTTGTATCTCGTTTCGTACTCATTCCCTACTCAGTAAGAATATCTATATTATTTGGTATGGAATCAGTCGAATCATATGCATTAACAGAAAACATTTTCGCTTTGTAAACCAAGTCCATTATAATGACAGATAAAATGTATCATTACCGAAGAAAAATAATCTCTTCCGATTTCATGGCCAAGAAATTAAGCAGCTGAGATATTGAGGGAATACAAAATGCTTTCTGTGAATAAAAGACTGTGCCAGGCATCATTAGACTCTATACAAAGTAAAATTCATGGATCTATTCATAGAATTTACGTCCTGAAAAGTTATCAGCTTTCGCTGCTAAAATGTTAGTGTGGAACATGTGCAAGAAATTTACAAGACAATCGAGAAATGTTGAGAACTGAAACACGAGGCGTCATTTCTATTGCGTCAGTACCTGCGCCAATCGAGACTGTGAAGGCAATTAATCCATACGCCAGTTATTAAAAGTATTAATTGTACTGTTCATTTTGAATCACTTTTAAAATGATATCATTGTTGATACGACTGACGCGGTCCTAACGCAGTCCTAACATGAGTAAATGACTCCTCTTGTGAGCCAGGCTTAAGGCGTCAAGTAATGTGAAGAGGCCGCGTCTGGCTCATTACTAAGCGAGTAAAGCACTTACAGTGTGTTACCTACTCATTAAATTGTTTTATCATAGCCCTTTATCTCAACAACAATATGACCGCAGCCGTGGGATACAACAAACCTCAATCGCTTAATAAAATATTATTTTCTCTAGAGTAAATTACTCAAGGCATGTGAGCAACGCCCTAACGGTAGAACATGAGGTGATATTACCTGCGCTTATCAACCTTGTCAAGGTAATTAGCCCACACGTCAGTAATTGAATGCAATGGTTGAACTGTTCATCATGCATTCAAATTTTGTTCGATGTCATTCTATAAGGCTCGTCAAGGACCGCGCTAGTCGCTGAAGCAGTATTACGCCAGGCAAATTACGTCTCTTAAACCCGGCCCACACGATGCGTCATTTGCTGACGTCAGGACCGCGTCGGTGACTTATGCGGTCTTTTGTGCGTCATGAGAGAGTGATATCGTTTAAAAAGTGATTGCAATATGAACAGAGCTAAATAATACTGATAATAACTGGCGTGTGGGTTAATTGTCCTCATAGGCTCTTTTAGAGCAGGTAATGAATGACACAATCGAAATGAGCTAGGCTTTATCCTGCTGGAAAGAACACAGTGTCCCACAGTGTGTTCACAGTGTGTTCACATAGTCCACTCTGTGAAGATGTGATTCACAATGTTAAAACGCTCGAATTTAAACAGTGTGGAGATGATTTACCACTGTGGACACCTCGACAGTGTGGCTTACTACATAGTGTTCACATAGTGATGTTCGATCTCAGTGTGAATTTACTCGCTCACAATGTGAAGATGTGATTCACAATGTTAAAACGCTCGAATTTAACAGTATGAAGATGATTTCACACCGTGTTTCAAACTATGTTTCATACTGAACACACTGTGGGACACTGTGTTCTTCCGGCATATTTGACTTACCATCACCATATCGACACAGGCTGACGTTAAGCAATCCACCTGGTAGACAATGTCCAGCATCAGGGATGCAGAAAGCTAGATTGGACGGGTTGACGAGATGGTTAGTGAAGACAGAAGGAGGTTCAATGAATCGAAATGTTTTCAAGTCTCGAATGGTCGTCTGCTTCTCAAATGTGACGTAGGTTGATCTAGATAGGGTAATACAGATGAAAAGATATTGATTTATGATGACTGCACGTTCTAACTAAGGTTTCAGTTTCTTCTTGAAGAATTTACGCCAGTTGGGATGAATTTTAAAAAAAAAGAATCTATGTTGCCGAAGTGGTCGGCATTTAGAGTTGTCGAATAGACCAGCTCACACATTATATCTAAATTAGACGCATCCCACCATTACAGTGGTAACTATTGAATGTTCTAAAGCTAGACAAAGGCTCACCCGATATAGCAACAAATAATATATGCAATCTACATTACGAGTTTTTAAATACAATAACTCGTATCAAATGTATGCCTTATTTTAGTGGTGTATGGGTATTGGTGTCGAAGCGTCAATAAAGTTTGTACACTGATTCATTTAGGTAATGCACGTTCCACCTTATCATTAAGCAAGCACACTAAGTAAGTTCTTATCTCTCTTGTAAAAACAAAGATTTGATATTTTCAAAAGAGTCTTACCATTTCGATTAGGAAAATATGAACAAATGTCTTCAATTATCACTTTACATTTGACCAAAATATTTTTGACGACTTTATATCCCTTTTCAGTGGCTGGCATATTGAAAATTATTACTATAGTTTTTAAAGCTATTCTGTTTGCTCAATTTTTTACATCAGTTTTAACTTTAATTGAAGCTCATTACTAGATAATTAATATAACCGACTGATAGTGTCACAAGACAAATTGTATTTCTACTACTGACCTGCAAATATCTGACTCGAATGTAAACATCGTAGATGGATACTCCAAAAACTGACCAAAATATGTACCATCTGAAAAATTAGAAGCAACCATTACTTAACGATAACCCAGAGAATCCTTTGAAGCCATAAACAAAGTGATGACGAGTAGAAGAAATGCTTCCCTTACACGCAGTTGCACATATCACAAAAGTCCAAAGCTTGAGCTCGTTATAAACATTTCAAGCGCGCAGGGTTTTTGTTCAACGTAACAGACTGACCTTTGTCTTTTTTGAACGGGATGATCACATGCCATAAGCAATGATGAAACAAAATTGTATTAATAAAATAGGAGAGCCTTACGATAAATCTAGTAGGCCTATATAAAATAAGTTAACTGCAGTTTTTCTTTAGAACATAAAGAACAATAAAATAATACAATAAAGAAACATTCCACGCAGTGATTTCGGGGACACAACTAGTCTGTGCGTCCCCCCCCCCCCCCCTCTATTGAAACCCAATCGGAATACCTTAAGTACACAGCAAAAATGCCCTACTCCCTCCCCCCCCCCCCCCTTTCACAAAATGGATCCCCGCCTGATTCCACGAACCTGTTCCATTGATCATGTTACCATACTCGTCAGACCATATCGACAAGGACGTCTTCCCATTCCATGTATTGATGGTGTTCGTTCTGTGGTAGTCATCCACGCCATCGAAGACAGTATAGACACCATCAAATGAGTTATTTCCCTAAGATGGAACGAAAATTGGGTTTTCAGTGATTTTATGAAACAATGATTATGGACAAAGCACTGCAAAAACCAAGGTGTTAATTCAACACCATCTCGGTATCTAAATTTGGGCTACACCTGGGCCCTGTCTTATCAAGAGTTGCGATTAATTGCAAATAATTTGCCATCGATATCAATCGCAAGTCTTAAGAGATGGGCGAATGGAAATTATTTTGCGATTGATCGGAAGACAGGGCCCAGATAAGTGTTAAAACAACACCACTTTCGAATCAAACTGGGGTTGTTTTAACACTAACTGGTGTTGTTTTAACACTTATCTGGTTTGGCCCAATATCAAACTGGTGTTGTTTTAACACTTTTCTGGTGTAGCCCAATATAGATAATGAGATGGTGTTGAATTAACACCGTAGTTTTTGCAGTGTGGGATTTTTGTACCGATACTGCTACGATACTCCGATATTACCACTACTTATTTTTTTTCATTAATATGTATATTCATCAGAAATATATACCTATTATTTTTTCAGTATTCATAAGAAAGGAAAAACATATTTTCATGAAAATATTTTCTTTAAAAAACACATATGAATTGTACCATATTATAGATGAAGAAGGAACATTGAGGTCAGACACTTATTTCAGATGTATTATTCATTTATTTATTTATTTATTTATTTATTGGTATATGATGATTGCCCAGCAGCAAGGCTGAAGGGGTCAATTTACAATCAGATATGATGTACATATATACAATAGAATCGCATCAAATATATAAAAAGATACACAACTGGAAGCAAAACAAAGATACAAAGACTTACGCTACACAAATAATAAGATAACAAGTGTGAAAAGTGAGAGAAAGAAAAAAAGTCAGGAATAGGAAAGAGGAAGGGAAGGGAAAGAGAGAAGGAGATAGTAAGTGAGAAAGGAGAAGATTTGGGAGGAATGCATCAATATAACCAAGTTAGATAGAAAGCCATAACCATGCAAAATGAGCCATTACATCTAGACATGCAATTTGAGAAGTGAAAAGGTTTGGGATGCAAAGCGTAGGGGGGGGGAGTTATTTCAAGATTCTGGCAAGGTGAGGGATGGTGGATTTTCAATATCGTTCTGTATTGCATTTAACTGTAGGGAAGCCAGTATGGGACTAGATGAAGAGGAAATAGCCATGATTAAAGAAATATATGCAGACATGCCTGAAGAATCGGTTTCGGTTTAAGAAAGCACACTCCAATTCACGATTTTAAAATAGAATTTATGTTTTCAAAGAAAACTTTTCAATTTGAATCAGTTTGTTCAAAGAATTTATATAGGGCGTGCATACAAAAGATGTCCGACATTCCTGTTAGTTTTCATAATTTACAATTATCATATGATATGTCGGTAAAAGAAATTGAAAAGGTTTTTCTTCGTCCTAGATTAAGCACATTGAATAATGAATTGAGAGAATTTCAATTTAAATTGCTCTATAACATTATTTTGTGAACCATTATAATACAGGTTTCGATATATATCAAGCGATAAATGCTCATTTTGCGGTCAAGATGAGGAAACTTATAGGCATATATTTTTTGAATGTGAAATGGTAACAATATTATATAAACGGTGTAGTAACATCTTAGATCTTCCCATTCTTAAAGACATGGTTTGAAAGGAAGTTCACATTGGATTAGAGGAATCAACTGAAGATAGGCAAATAATTAATCATGTTGTTTTATTAATTAAATATTTGACATATCTTAGTAGGGAGAGAAAGAAGCCTCCAAGTATTGAATAAATAGGAGAAAAGCTGCTTAAAAGTAAACAAGAAAAAAGAAAGATTGCTACCGAACGGAATGCATTGACACTACACTATAAAAAATGGGAACATTTGAAAGTTACACACATCAGCATGAAATGAAAACATACCATGGATGGTGAGTGGGGGGGGGGGGGGAGTCCGCCTGGTTCACGATCGTGTGGGGTTGACCTCTCTCTGCAGCTATAGACTGCCCTATTCTCTTCTCTTTTCTTTTTTCTGTTTGTCTGTTTTGCTTGTTTGTGTATTTGTTGTTTGTTTGTTAGGGGAGGGGGAGGGGGGAGGCTATATGATCTATAATATTCATTCAGTATATTTAATTTGAGTGCAGTATGTACTATGTATTTTTGAAGGCTGTATAATTTTCTTTACATTCTGATATGTTATGTACATCAACTAATAATGTAGAAGTATGATTATTCTTTTGCACTGAATAAATATAATAAGAATGCTACAAAACAAAACTACTACGACTATTACTATATATACTACTACTACTACTACTACTATACTACTACTGGTACTGATGATGATGATGATGGTGATGATAATAACAATAAAGCATGAGTAATATTGTTAATAATAATAACAATAATAATGATAATAATGATAATAATAGTAATTATAGTAATAATGATAATAATACTATTAATAACATTAATAGCAATAATAACAATAATAGTAATAATAACAACACCAATAATGATAATGATAGTGATAATTATGATGATGATGATGATAATAATAATAATATTGCTAGCAGTAAAGAACTTGAATACCAAATTACAAAAAGGAAACAAAAACTTGTATCTCATTTTCGGAAGTGGAGATTTGAAATATGATTTTTTTCCCCTGCCTGCCTGCCTGACAGTTATTATATTGATTATTTACTTAAGTATGCCATTTATTATGTATCGTCTAGATCTACTTCGTGGATGCAGCTTGGGTGAGCAGCCTGGGACGATAGAGATATATTCTGGCTGGTTGTTTGGTTGGTTGTCTTGCCGGTTCCGGGGATTCCTTGGACAGGACAGGCTTCATGCACGCATTTGTTTGCCTTGTGATGTATGCTAGTGATGAGTCAGTGTAGTGATTGCATATACGTAAGTGGCGTAAATTTAGTTGGGCTGAGGAGGTTGCTTGATTTACACATGTGCATGGAGTCTGTTGCGTCTTGTTGGGCCCTTGTCGTGGGGCTGGCGGCCTTTCGATCGGCGGGTCTATGTCGCCCTCGCCGGTTCGTCTTGCGCTGGTTTTCCTTCGTCCCCTTGGTGCCTTCATGGAGTCGAATTTGTTGTTGATTTACTTTTCCATACATAATCACCTTGTAATCGTATGTTAATGATATGATTGTTTTGATTCAATAAAACACATTAAAAAATTAATAATAATAATAATTATAGCAATGACTTACTTTTATTGAAATACTCACCCTCGTAAAAGCGGCAAAATCACACGAGAAGTTGGTTATCATTGATTTCGGAAAAACAAGATTTGATGATCTGATAGCATTACATGGAAGAGGACTAGAATAACCCCAGATGAGATTGTAAATGCTGAGTTTTACATGTATATGCATCTTGGCGGCAACGAAGATCACATTATAGAATAATTGTACTCTCATCGGCAAAAAGCTGATCCGTGTTATCAAATTCTAAAGAAAGAAAAATGAGCGAGAGAGTCAAGAACATTCATCCTTTGAGAATTTTTTTTTTAATGAGTGTAATACGTGCCTTTATCTAGTAAAAATACATTAATCTACGAGTTAAACGTTGTTATTTGCATGAATACTTAAATCTTCATGAGACCAGATTGTATGTCTGACTCTCTAAGGATACCAAATGAATAGGATATATCAATTAATCCGAGATGTATTTCCAATAAAACTTGAGTTACCGAACTACATGTATAATATGGAAGGTTCATTTCAGATAATCATACTACAAACTCGGGAACAATATATTCAGATTCAGATTCAGATTTATTGACTGTTTTCAATCAGTCATATTAACATAATACTGTAGTGCATAACATAAAATGAATACAATAGCAATAATATATAACAATGATGTTTTTCCATAGATAGGGGCACATAATCAATTATCAATAAGTAAAAAATACGATGCAAAGATATTGACCTATTAAGTGATATTGAAAACAGTTGGACATATTTAAAAGCAGAGCTTGTATATTTTATGTCCAAAAAACTTATGTAACTTAATCACGATTGGGTCGTTCAATAATATTAAATTCATAAAGCATCATTACGAGATGCGAATTATTGATAAGAGAAAATTGAGTTGAGGTAGAAGGACTATTGCCTCAACCCATAAGAAAAACTAAGTGTGAAAGTAAAGTGGAAGTGCAAGACGGTGTGGAAACAAAAGAGAATGAAGAGAAGGAGGGTGGAGGAAGGAGGAAAATGAAAGATAACGAGTGTGTCTGTGTGTGAGAAGAAGGAAGAGATCTAGGCAGGAAAAAGAAGGGGTGAAAAGGGAGTAAAACAGAGAATGAAGAAGGAGATGGTAATTGACGAGGTGGAAATAAACGAGCATTAAAATTTTTATTTAAAAATAATAAGAATGTCTACAGTTTACCACGTGCATGTTCCTACAATGCAATGCCAACTGTATAGTAACCATGGTAACAATTACATTAAACAGTCTATACAGTGTATACTTAAAGTGTACCAACCACGTGGAAAAAAAAAGAATTTGTGTACCGCTAGGAAGTATAAATTAAACTCAAAGAACTTTATCTGAAATTATATAGGTCAACAGTTTAGGAGTATGAAGGAAATAAAGGATAATAAGAAGGTGCTAGCGCGGAACCGAACCTCTGAGTTGGGTTCCGCGCGAGCCCTTATCTTGGCGAGCGCGTACGGGTGCGTTGACTAGTCTACTCACGAGTCACTTTTATGCTTATAGAGAGTATAATTAAACTTGTATTATCTATTTTTAGAAGTGATATTCGAAGCCCATATTTGGAATGTAGTAGAATGACATGGAACCTCTAACATACAGAGTAAAATATTATTTGGTGATTGGTACCCTTTAAATGTCGTCTTTTAATGTAAGAGACTCTTCATTTCGACTTACTAATAGCGGCATGTCAACGGTGTTGAGTGTGTCTACCTTGGGATCACCTATCGATTTATGATGATCGAATACATATCGTTTGGTCTGTATGTATGTTATGGTCCCGTTACTATGTGATGAAATCTGTTCTTTTGATGTGTAAACTCTATCAGGAAAAGAGAAAAGACAGAAGGAAGCTGTTTACGTCAAGGAAGCTATTTACAACTGGGCGCTGTGGTGTGCGCCTGTAATCAAGCTAACAGTGGAAGTTATAAACTGATTCAGTGGACCCACGTTCGAGACTGAGTCACGTCTTTCGGATGGTGACGTTAAAGGTTGGTACCCAGACGTAAATAATCATATCTGATTGATACACGTCTGTAAAAACCCAGTTATTCTTAGAAGATATACTAGAGGTTGTATGTATAATCTTTTAAGAAAATTTCACATTCGAGAAAAGTTACTGCACAAAATCCTTTTGAAATTATATTTGTCTAAATTAAGAGAATATCAAAGATGTGAGTTACAAATACTACAATCTCTCAAGAAGTTCATAAGCAGTAATTTTAAATCTGTCTACGAAAATTCTCTTTCTTTCGCAAAATTCATTGAGTTATCGATCTCAAAACCATATTTATTTGTATGCCTTCTATATTTAGTTTGGTTTTTTTTTTATGATAGCGAGTGTACCACATGACCATTGTCATATTAATCAATAGGAACATGACATTAATGCATACCTAGAAAAGTACATGTATAGGAAAATAATTTACAGAGAGAAGGGGAGAGAGTGGAAGAAATAGAGAAGAGAGAAAGAAAAAACAGAAGAGAAAAGAAGAGAGAGAGAGAGAAAGAACGAGAAAAAAAGAAAAGAAGAGAGAGAAGAGAGAGAAAGAGAAGAGATAGAGGGGGGAAGATGGGTTGCTATATGTTGTGGCCAGAGAAATAAAGAGAAAGTTATGAAGAGGGAGAGAGAGACGGGGGGGGGGGGGTCTGATAGATGAATATGTGAAGAGAAAGGTAGAATAAGGTATGGGGAGGGGCATGTTACCCTGTTTAGATCCAAAGGGTGTTCGAGAGTGTAAATTACGACGTCTATACATAATCATATTTTTGTTTCAGTAGGAGGGCCCTGGGGGCAGCCGACATTTTTTCCGTATGACATGTGGATCCACCTACATTATATGGTTGAAGTCTCACCTGTATGTATAAGGTCCTCTCTGTGTTACATTCGGTTTTGCCCCCTTTTCTACCTCATCTGGGTTCTCTACATGCCAGACAAAGAAATCAATGTACTCCTCAGAAGGCGAATTCCTCCAATACTGGTATCCCATGTTGCCTTCCCGAAGAACAGTTTTCTGTAAGATATAAGATAAGGGCAAAGGTGTTTCATAAGAAAAATCCGCACAATTCTTTAAAGAATTTATGTAATCTCTAGATGAGTCATTAATAAAGTTATGCAACAAATTTCTCTATCACAGAGAGCAGATAAAAAATTTTCATTAAAGGGTACCAATTACCTAAAATATTTTGCTTTGTATGTTTGGGGTTCCATGTCGCCATACGACATTCAAAGTATGGGCTTCAAATGTTAATTCTATGAAGAGATATTGCAAGTTTAAATACTCTATAAATAAACATTACAGCGATTTGCGAGTAGACCCGAGTAGACTTATCGACGAACCCTTACATGCTCTCACAAAATAGGGCCCGCGCGGAAGCAAAGTCGGATTTGGATTCCGCGCGAGGAGGTTTTGTGTTTTCATTTATTTCCTTCATACTCCTTAATGTTAACTCATAGAAGGTCAGGGAAAGTTTTTTAGATTAACTTTGTACGTTTTAGCTCTACACATTTTTTTTTTGTGTGTGTGTGTGTGTGTGTGTGTGTGTGTGTGTGACTTTTTAACTTTTGGAGCTGAAGTCGCTACAATGCTGGCAACATAACACTAATTCATGCTCTGTTAAAGAACGGAAGAAAGAAATTATGGTTTATCGTTTCAAATCATTTAATTGATCATTTTCATAAAAAGGTGATTAAAATGAAGAATAACGATTTATGCTATTTCCTCACTGTTGAAACTATAGATATTAGAGCATGGGATTACATACTATTTTTTATACGATATGGTATATATATATATATAAATATATATATATATATATATATATATATATATATATATATATATATATATATGTACATTACCCGAAAATCTCCTTCCTCAGCCTCTCTCTCTCTCTCTCTCTCTCTATCTCTCTTTCTTTCTTTCTTTCTCTTTGCTTTCTTTCTCTCTCTTTTCTCCAACTCCTTTTACCGGATCCACGCACTTCCTCTTTCATTTTATACAAACTTCTTGTCGATATCTAAATTAGGATATCTCTTCCAGACACTCGAAGTCAAGACAAGTCGATCCAGCTTTGTCTAGTTTCCCAAAAGTTTATGGTGTCAATGTTTACATGAAAGTAGTTAGACAATGCCATTAACTAAATATCCCTAAAAATCACTTCACAAAACTGAGAGTTAGAATTATGGCATAGATCTATATTTAGAGACAACATTAAATAGATTTTAGCATGTTCAATGAAGTAAGAAGGAGCTATGATCGATTATTTACGACCGTGACATGGCCTTATGGAATTATGAATCAATTTCACTTAACTAAATATTTTATTTACCGAGAAAAAAAAAATCACAAAAAAAATTTTGATCTGTATGTTAGAGGTACAGTGTTGCTATACTATATTCAAAATATGAGCTTCAAATGTTGATTCTATAAAGAGATATTGCAAGTTGAAACACACTCTCAATATACATTACAGCGACTTGAAAGGAGACGCCACTGGGCGTTGTGGCGTGCGCCTGTTATTCAGCTAACAGTGGAAGTTATAAACTGATTCAGCGGACCCAGGTTCGAGACTGAGTCACGTCTTTCGGATGGTAACATTAAAGGTCCATCCCCAGACGTAAATAATCGTATCTGATTGATACACGTAACACGTCTGTAAAAAACAAATTACACACACACGCGAGCGCGCGCGCGCGTTCGCATAGAATATGGGCCCGCGCGGAACCCAACTCCGAGTTCGGTTCCGCTCGGGGGGGGGGGGGGTTATGTGATTCTTTATTTTCTCCTTAACCGTTAACCCATAGAAGCCCATGTACAGTGTCTTGAGGTTGATTTTATACATTCTAACCCTATACACATATTATTTTTTTCAAGTGATTGGTGGATAGAAATTTGTAAATACATGATGGTGCGGGTTATATGACTCATAATTTTTTTTATAATTCTCATCACAAGCCTCGTGCTTCCCGAGAATCTCGACTCCTCCTATAAGGGGGTGGAATCCTCCCAGATCAGTGGGGCGGAATGCACCTGACCCACTGGGGGCGAACGCCTTGTACACCCTATGATAGGGCACTCGTTTTTCAGAAGGTTTGTTTTCCGAAGGGTCGTATTTCCGAAGGTTCATAATTCCGAAACACAAATTTCCCATGCCTGGTGGTTCATAATTCCGAACATTCGTTGTATTATTCCGAAGGTTTGTGTTTTTTCGGAATTACGCACCCTTTTTTTTTAATTTTCGGGATTATGAAACCTACTTCATTTTGGGAATTGCAACCTTTTTCCGAAGGTTATGAACTTTCGGGAAAAAACGACATGTAACGATGCGGATAATACAAACGACTGATAATTTATACGGGAACTTCCCCTGTTCCCTACGTAAACCCAGAAAAATTAGGTATATATATATATATCAATAATCTAAGTGCTGTGGTATGTGCGAATAGGAAAAGTGAAAGTTTTATCCATTTTGCGAATGATTTCAATAATCACTTAGAGATTACAGTTGGTTTGTGTTATCGAGGTCTATATGTATCATCGCCCACCTCAATAATTTAAGTGCTATGATATGTGCGAATAGGAAAAATGAAAGTTTTATTCATTTTGCAACTTAGAGATTACAATTGGTTTTTTGTTATCTGCTGGGAGAGAAAGTCATTGTATTCAATCTATCTTCTGTGTTCAGTGACTTATTAGGGTGGGTCCAGCATGTAGGGGCACTAGTCTGCAGACACAGACCTTATTTTAGCACTAAAACACAATTTCAAAAAGCCTTGAGTAGAGTCATTTTATAAAAATCTTATTTTTATAAAATCTTATACTAAGCTGGTTAAAAATGTAAGGTACGACCTACCAAATGTTTATTTAGCGAACGTACGTTCACTTAGAAATAAATTCGATGAGAAAGCTGTTATTGTTGATAAATACAATGTTGACATTCTTGCCATAACAGAGACCTGGTTAGATGAAAGTACTCCGATTGATTATTTTCCATTATCTGGTTTTAGCTCATTTTCTAAACCACGTACCGACAAAAACGGAGGTGGAGTAGCAGCATATATAAGAAACAATTTTAAACCGAGATTTCTCTCTGTTCAAGTACCTGATGATATTGAAATCATTTGGATGTATATGAGACCTCCTCGACTACCTCGGACAATTTCGGGCATCATCTTGTGCACAGTGTATTTTCCTCCTAAACACCCAATGTCAGAACTTTATACTGATCATATTTTGTCTAGCTTAGATTATTTGTCAACAAAATATCCCAATGCAGGTTTTGTAATTGCTCGAGATTTCAATGACTTGGATCTTGGTCAGATACTTTTGTTAGACAATTATACACAAGTTGTGAATAAACCTACAAGAGGTCGGAATATATTGGATAAAATCATTACAAATTTTAGTTATGCTTGTGATCCAATTAAGATTTTGTCACCACTTGGGTTGAGTGACCATAACTGTATTCTCTGGTGCCCATCATCTCAATATCGTAACCCTGGGAATCTAAGCAATAAGAAAAGGACAAAAATTGTACGTCCCTTAACTGATAGTGGTATTCGAGAGTTTGGAAGTTGGATAACACAGCACACGTGGGAGGAACTTTATAATATCACTGATATTTCTGAAATGTGCAGCATGTTTTTGCAGGTTTTGAAGCAACGTATAGATCAGTCTTTACCTACCAAGGAAATAAGTTTTCTTGAAAATGATAAACCATTGTTTAATTGTTTAATTAAGTCATTAATGAACAATAGTCAAAAAGCATTTATAAATAAAAATGAAAAATTATGGAAATATTTTAGGAACAAAGTTCAAAGAGCAGTAATTTCAGCCAAGGATAAATTTTATAATAAAAGAATACAACAGTTCAAACTTAACAATCCTGCTGATTGGTATCGTCAAATTAAAGTGATGACCCATGGGCCTCAATGTCAAATGCAAATTGACATACCCAATCTAACTGATAGTGAACTTCAAAACTTTAAGTGTGTAGCGAATTGTATTAATGATAGGTTTTTATTTGTAGCATCTGATTTTCCCAAACTTGATAGATCAAAGTTGCCTGCATATTTGCCATCACCTAGTAAATGCCCAACAATACAACCACAAGATGTGTTTAATAAGTTGAGCTAATTAAACTTGCAGAGATCAACTATCTCGGGTGATTTACCTGTTAGAATAATTCGGGAATTTGCTTATGAGATATGTTTCCCATTATGTCATATTATTAATATTGCTTTTAAGCAAGGCATCTTCCCACAAATATGGAAACTTGCTGAAATTGATTCTATTCCAAAATCATTTCCACCAGTGGTGTCTGAGTTAAGACCAATAGCTCTAACGTCTTACTTTGACAAAACTGCTGAGTCTTTCATTGTTAAGTGGCTGTTCGAGGAAATAAGTGCTCAAATTGACATTAATCAATTTGGTAACCGTCCAGGACTTTCAACTTGCCATTATCTTATTGCAATGCTTCATAATTTGTATACAAATGCTGATAAGCAAAAAACCATTTCAACTATGGTCTTGACTGATTTTTCTAAAGCTTTTGATCGTATTAATCACAACATTTTAATTCACAAATTAATACGCTTAAATGTACGCCCATGTGTTGTTTCTTTGATTGTTGACTTCTTACACTGCAGACAGCAGGCTGTAAAATATAATGGCAGTATTTCTGATGCTAAAGATTGTAATGCGGGCGTTCCGCAGGGAACAAAACTTGGCCCGGTGCTGTTTTTGATCATGGTGAAAGATGCATGTAATTACTGCCCTCTCCCTTTTTACAAGTGTGTTGATGACCTGACAATTGTAGAGGCTAGGAATCAAAATCAACCATCTCAGATACAAAAAGAAATTGATTCATTGGCAACTTGGTCTTTGTCTAATAACATGAAACTTAATCCCCCAAAATGTATTTTTAAGACAATTTCTTTCATGAAACAACCAACTCGGCAAAGTTTGTATACTAACGAAACACCTTTGAATGAAGCCAACATTGTCAAGATTCTAGGTGTTTATTTCCAACAGAATTTTAAATGGGATACACATGTTAAAGAAATGCTGAAAAAGTGCAATAGAAGATTGTTTATGTTACGTAAATTAAGACATTTTAATTTACCTGTATGTGATCTTATCACATCTTATACATACAAAAAAGCACTGGAAGTGTGCAATTTGTTGCCTTTGAAGGAAAGAAGGATAAAGTTGTGTGTAGATTTTTGCCTTGAATTTGGAGAAACACCCCATGTACTCATCATGGTTACCTAATCAAGAGAATGTTAATTTGAATTTAATATATATCAAAAAAGACTCTCAATTACTTTGTAAAACTGACCGGTTAAAAAAAGTGCAATTCCATATTTTATCAACATATTGAATGATTATCATTCTAACAATTCTTAAGCATTCATCAGAATTGAGCTTATATTTGGCAGTGACTTTATTAACCAGACATCAGGCAACCATGATGATATACTTTTACAGTTGCTTAACCCTAAGTTTAATATTCGTTTTGTATTTGAATATAATTTTAGTATATTGATTCTTATATTTATGTATGAATTTGTTTTTCTTTTTATGTCCATTTATATCTTTTTTGTAACCTTTTATACATGTATATTCTGTGCAATTCGACTTTTGGTCGCCAATCAGAATCTAATAAAGGCCTTTTTCAATTCAATTCAATTTTTCAAACTTTGCCAGTATCTGGCTGTGTCAAATAAGGAGAAGCTATAGTAGAGGGCACATGGTAGTCTTACTGTTCAGACACTCTGTTACGTGTTTAGACTGACAAGGGTTTGTGCCTGCAAAGTAAAGGTGCGCTGGTGTCATGTGGAGGGGGGGGGGGGGTTATGGGTCTTACTATGGATAAAATGTGAGGTGACATGTCCATCGCTTAATAAAGGGAGCGGGGAAGGCAACGAGTACTTCTTCCCACACCCTCCTTTCGTTTTGTCTTGTTTACACAGGTAACATCATCAGTAGTAATACTGTTCTCCCTAAGGGTTCTGCAATCATAGTATTAACCCCCAGCTCTCTCTCTCTCTCTCTCTCTCTCTCTCTCTCCCCCCCCCCCCTCTCTCTCTCTCTCTCTCTCTCTATCTTTCTCTCTTTCTCTTCAACAGGGACACGTATACTCCCATGCCCCCTTAATTAGTACCACACTGCCTCTACTCACCTCTCTGATATTGTTTAAAAAGCTGTTCCATGAGATGCGGAGTGTTACCAGTCCTAAAATGGAGATGATGATACCGACCACACCCACTGTTGCTAGGATACGGCTCTGAGTAAACTTCATGCTGGGAGTGGTGAGAGTATAAAGATTATGAAATTCAATTAATCCAAGCAAAAATTTGTCCGAAATGCTGAAAGAAGCAGCATTAAAAAGACCCCTCCTCCCCCCCCCAAAAAAAAAAAAAAGAAGAAGAAGAAGAAGAAAAAAAAAAGATGTAAAAAAAGAAGGAGAAAAAAGATTTTTTTAAAAAGAAGAGAAGAAGAAGGAGGAGGAGGAGGAGGAGTAGAAGAAGAAGAAGAAGAAGAAGAAGAAGAAGAAGAAGAAAAAGAAAAAAAAGGGGATATTAAGCGATTTGTATATAATTCAGATACTAGCTCCATCAGCTTAAAGATGAGGATAACAGAATACCTAGAAATATGAATGAATATCTATCTTTTTTTCAAAAGTTATTTCAATTATTCGTTTATTTCACTGCTTTAATTCAGCAGTATAATGGTCTACCACATTGCTCTAAATACATGTATATACATTTTTGTAAAATGTTTATCAATCGAATAGACTTTTTGCTGGTATCGGTCTAAACTGTTAACATCTTGAGGCAGATTAATGCACAATTCAACCAACAGCAGGAGAAGATGATCAAAATATGGTAGTGAATTTGATCAAACAATCACACATGCATGATGCATCAGTAGTGTCTTGCAACTATATGGTAGGGCTACCTTCAAGGGAAAAGGGTAACAACAGAAGAAATACAAATACCTTCACAAAGGACAGACCACTGCAAGCTAGTATAATCCTCCCAAATATCCACTCGTGTCCTCTCCGATGTCAAAACGTTAACTAAGCAGGTCCGAATAGTGACTACCAAAGTGAAAAAAAAATATCAGGTTGTGACTGATAATGAAAAATTATGAATTTAAAAATGACGGGTGGGTTTCATATTACAGGACATTAAAAACTATCATTTCCCCCTAGAACAGGAATTGAAACTAACACTTAGGAGTTGATTACAATAGCTATAGTCATTAAAACTTTGATAATGTAAAAGCATTCCAATTATGTGCACGAGGAAACAATATTCGTTCCTTGACTCTGTCATTCTCTGTCTCTAACTCTCCCTCTCTCTGTCCCCCCCCCCTCTCTCTCTCTCTCTCTCTCTCTCTCTCTCCCCCCCCCCTCCCCTCCCCCTCTATCTCTCTCTCTCTCTGTCCCTTCCCTATCCCTCTCTCTCTCTCTATCGACACTTTAAAAAAAAAATCACTCTTTCTCTGTAATTTCATTTCCTGTTCTCCATTTCCTATTATTTAGATTCACTTGCACAAACGTTTATATCTAAATTCTGAATTACGTTGTGATATTCATATATACTTTCGTCCCGGACTTTCGTTATGGATTTTTTTTTTATAATCCTGCTGATGGAACTTGTTCTTTCACGAATATTTCCCCTACAGACCAGCAATGCATGCAAAGTCGTCAATAGACCGGTTCTGTAATGAATTCAAATTTATGCACATTTCTTCTCTGAGTACCTATTGACCAGCTATTCCATTAACCTGCTTTTTATAAATGAGCCTCAATGCTTGGAATCCAGTTTGCATAAATTACTTGTTGCTATGTCCGGCAAGCCTCTGGCAAGCTTTCAGGTTGTCATGAACAACCTTTGTTCGAAAGGTATGTATAAAATTTGCATACATTACCGAAGCGGTCTATTCAATAGGCCTGTTTACTATTTTTATGCATACTTCTTGAACAAAAGTGCTCTTGAAAACTCAAAAGCTTGCCAGAGGCTTGCAAGACATTACAACAACTAATTTATGCAAATGGGATTCCATCCATAGAGATCCATTATGCATATAGCTGGTGAATAAGCTGGTTAATAAACCAAGGGTTTTGGAGAGAAACATGCATTTTATAAGTTAAAATACAATAGAAAACTATAGTCTAATCTAAGCCAAGGAAGCTAGTGGCCGTACACCCAAGAAATTTATATAGGGCACAGTCTTTTTGTACCGAAAGAAAGGCTCTAACATAGCCAGGCTTCGCTGACATCAAATTGAGCTTGATACAAATTGAAAATTTTGAGTTATTATTTATCAAAAGTGTTATTTTTACACCGAGTACATTGGCATCGTTAACAATGAAGAATCTTCAACGAGACTAATTGCAGGGCTTCCACGGACAAAGAAAACAACAATGAAATAAATAAATCAAAAGTTAATTGGACGAACATTTGAAATAAAATATCTTTTGGGGAAAGAAACGATCCTTTTTCTTCTTTTTTTTTTCTTTTTTTTTTCGGGGGGCGGTCTTTATTTCCAAGTTTTCATGCTAATATATTGATGTCATGTCATAGTAAAAAAAATGTGTCCAGTCAAATCAAATTTTTGTTTTTAATATCATGATTAGGTCTACTCTTAATCATATTAAGTTATTTATTATTTTATTTAAAATTGGTGCTGAAAATTTACTATCATGTGTCTCAGGTTTTGTGTATGCCCAGAACACTGAAATATATTGAAGTTAGGGTGTTGTTTGATAATTATGTGAATTAGGTATTAACTCAAGGGGTTTAGAATTTGCTACTGTTGAGAAACCAATACAAAATTCACCATCAGATATTTAAATATTTGATTTTGACAAAAACTTTGCAGCAGACGAAAATCAAGTTGTTTTGGGTTGGTCGAAAGGAACAAAAGCATTTTATTTTGAGACCTTTTTACTTTGAGACCTTTCAAGACCTTATCGTATCGGGAAAAAATAGAGATCATGAGAAACCAGAGACTGAAACTCGCGAAGGAATCATACTACATGGTCGATGACCTGAAGCGCGACGATTTGATGGAGAAGAGGAAGTGGTCAAAGGCATCACAAGAATTGTACAAGAATAATGTCAAGCTTCGATTCTTCGCCGGTAAGTGGAGAACCAATGGTGGAGTTCCGTATGACTTTTCTTCCTTGGAATAGACTTGGACCTCAAGTTTACTTCATCTTTACTCTTGCTTGATCTTCCATTATGTATAATTTTGATAATGTGACTATATGCTGTGACTGTCATATATACTTTGTACCTCTCAACTAGATCTTGTCGGCATATATTTATAATGATGTATACCTCTCTCTCTCTCTCTTTATCTATCAAAGTGAACAAATCACAATTTTACGGAATCTATTATTTAAAAAACAAAAACAAACAAACGACAAGGACCCCTCCCTATCCACATATGCCCCTACCTACCCATTTCCTCCGAAACTACCACTTCCCAGCTTAATTCGCGTAGAAACCTTCCATCCCTCCCACCCACACTTACTTCCCTAAAACCAGACATTCACTCACACACCCACACACACCCACACAACACACACCCACACACACACACACGCACACACATATAGACACACACACACTGCTCGCATTCAGGATTAAAGGACTATACGCTGTGAATGGAGAAGAGCCGTCGCGTCTGTTCTGGGATCGTATCTATTTGGAAGATATACCAAGTGTTTGTTGATTATGATGTTTCGTTTTGTTTGTTTTTGTTTTTGTTGTTTTTTTTGGGGGGGGGTGATGAACTTAACATTCTTTCTATGAAGTTGGTGCCTATATAACACTTTTTTTTTAATAAGAGGAAAAACAAACACGCAAGAGAATATCGAAAGTGTCACTGAATTTCTTGGGAGAGACTATGTTTCCATAACTATTTGATTATCCTTATCATTTTGTGTTGTCGTTCTCAGTAACGTTATGTCCCTTTTACCCTGTTTACGTGTCCTTGTTTATATGTCCTGTTATTGCTTGGGTATCTGCAGCTGTGTATTCCTACAAATCATGAATGCTATGTTTATGTTTTCACTCGATATGATACATTGTTACATGTATCGGTATATATATATACATCATAAAACCAAATATGCCTTTGTTCTTGCCTGATATGCATTATATACACTTGAAATATGTTGTGATACATATGAAAGATTGTATTATCATGTTTGCATACACCAAGTCTCATACACACTTACACTCTCATGATGAGCTTATGTAACATTTTCCCCTTTACTGCAATGAGTGATGATGATTTTTATTCAGCCTTTCGAACAAGCTTTCAAACCGTCGATCACCCGGGAAAATTCGGTCCCAGATGATTACGATGAGCGTATTGTGAACGCTTTGAATGCAAACTCACATAGTTTTGACTACACAACTAATGATGATACAACATTAGCATATACAAAAGATTAAAAATATTATACTGAGAATATGTTCTTTGAAAATATCCGAAACAAATTATTGTGTGAATTATGCATATTCCACTTGAATATACGTAGTATGAATAAAAACTTCGAAAGACTGAATATTTTTCTGCAACAAATCCAATATGAATGTTCTGTTATAGGAATAACTGAAACTTGGTTATGCGGTTCTCCGCTCTCATTATACTCTTCACCCGGATATAACTTGGTTACGAACAGTAGAAAGGAAAAGAGAGGTGGTGGATTAGCGTTGTATATTTTAAACAACTTCGAATATGAAATACAACATGAACTGAATATCATGAATAATATACTAGAAACGTTATTTGTAGAAATCAATATTCCTGATAAAAAGAATATCATTATTGGTGCAGCATACAGGCCTCCGCAATCTAATTCTGCTGATTTTCTCACTGAAATGCAAACTATATTCTCTAACCGTATATTTGTTTCTAAGTCATGGATTTTAATGGGCGACTTCAACGCTGATCTTTTGCTGTATGATTCTTGTGCGTTTGTTATGGACTTTTTGAATACTTTGAAGTTCATAGTATGAACTCGTTTTCGTTAATACCACTTGTAACAAAAGCAACAAGAACCACTGAACATTCCAGAACGTTAATAGACAATATTTTTTGCAACATGCATCCCCCTCCAGAAGCGGGAATTATTAAACAGACTTTTCTGACCACTTTTCAATATTTGCTCTAATTTCCATGTCAAATAAAGATTTATCTAATTCACATAATGGGGCTTGTTCTCGTAAAATCACCCCAGAAAACATGAACCGATTTAAAAATAATTTAGCAACTGTTGACTGGTCGGAAGTCTTAAACGAAGAGGATGTAAACGAATCTTATGAAAATTTTATGGATACGCTAATGTTAAATAAGAAAAATTTTCCCATACAAAAATGCACACGCTCGAATTACAAAAGAACACCGCGCATGCCTTGGGTTAGTTCGTCACTATTGAAGTCAATTAACAGGAAAAATAGGTTGTACTATAAATACAAATCATATCCAACAAATAAAAACCGCATTAAGTATACGAATTATAGAAATACGCTTACGATTTTAATTCGACATGTAAAAAAAGAATATTATTGTACTCAATTTACTACTTGTCATTCAGACATAAAAGGAACATGGAAGATTATAAAGAATGTACTTAATACCTCCTCGAATTCAAAGAATATCTCTAAAGTCAAGCATTGTGGGACCATTATATAGAAGATAAGAAATGTATTGCTGAAACATTTAATTATTATTTTTCTCATATAGGTCCAAATCTAGCACGTTCTATTCCAAATGCCCCCAAGTCTTATAGTGACTTTCTGAGGGCTCCTAACCCATCTTCATTATTTATGTTACCAACCAACGAAAAAGAAATTATTAACATTGTTAATAACTTAAAAAATAAGAAAAGCCCTGGTTTTGATAATATAACAAACAAATGAACTGCTCAAAAATATTATCAATGAAATCATTGTTCCTTTAACCCATATTTTTAACATGTCAATCTTAAATGGTGTTGTTCCAGAAAAAAATGAAGATAGCCAAAGTGATACCGATCTTTAAAAAAGGAGATACACAAGAATGTAGTAATCATAGACCCATTTCCCTACTAACAACATTTTCAAAAATTCTAGAAAGACTCTATATAATCGGACAATAGATTTTTTCACGCGGTGCCGAATTTTATCTGACTGTCAATTTGGATTTCGAGAAAAGCATACCACTTCACATGCTGTTCTTCATTTTATCAAGAAGATTGCGTCTGCTATTGACAATCATTGTCATATACAGTTGGTTTATTTTTGGACTTCTCCAAGGCCTTCGACACTATAAATCATGATATTCTCTTTCATAAATTATTTCATTATGAGGTTAGGGGAAAGGCCTTGGAGTGGTTCAAAAATTATCTCACAAATAAAACACAATTTGTTTCACTAAATGGAGTAGAGTAAAAAAAACAACCAGTTACTTGCGGAATTCCTCAAGGGAGCATTCTTGGCCCCCTAATTTTTATCACATATGTAAATGATTTTCAGTATTCATCTCGCTTATTGTCATTTATACTATACGCAGATGATTCAAGTTGTTTGTTTTTTTCTCACAAGAATCCTCAAACCCTTCTTGAGGTTGATAACTCTGAGCTGCAATGTATTTGTGAATGGATATTTGCTAACAGGCTTTCATTGAACTTAGACAAAACTAATTTTATGTTATTTAGCAAATCTATTTCAAATCTACCTGGTAATGTTTCATTGAATAATGTTCAGATAAGTAGAGTTCAATCAACTAAATTCCTAGGACTTTTTATTGATGAAAAAATGACGTGGAAAATACATAAAAATCATATTTGCTCGATATCATCTAGAAATACTGGTAAGATGTACAAACTAATACCTATGTTTCCATCCCAAATTATGTACATGTTATATTCAACTTTATTGCTACCGTATATAAATTATGGTATTCTTGCCTGGGGTAATTCGACGAAACTCCAACTGGATAAAATTTTGGTAATACAAAAAAGAGCAATACGTATCATTTTTAACGCGCATACACAGGCTCACACGGGCCCTCTCTTCTTTGAAAGGCGTATTCTGATATTTTTAGTCTACAACTGGGTTCCCTGATGTTTCAACTGAACAATAACGATTTACCTCAGGCACTCAGTTATATGTTTACAAAAAAACAACCAACTGCATAACTGTCATACCATCTTCCAAAAACCAGAACACGATTTGCCTATAACACAGTTGTCTATTCCGGTCCCAAATACTGGAACTCTCTAAATCCCGAAATAAAAAGATCTGTAAGTACATTTGTATTTAAAAGAAAGTTAAAGATGTTTCTTTTGAAACCATATTGTAATTTGTAATACTTCTTGGTAATACTCTTGTATTCATCCGATATGCATTGGATACATTTATGATATCCTTTATTCAACGTGCATGTGTACACTCACGATTACGTCATGGCTTATATATATATATATATATATATATATATATATATATACAGTGGCGGATTTAGGGGGGGGGCAATGCCGGCCCGTGCCCCCCCCCCCTTTTGAGGGAAAACAATGTATCGAAAACCTTTTTTTTTTTTTTTTTTTTTTTTTTTTTGCTTGTCAGAGAATTATGAAGGGGAACTGGACCCCATAACCCCCCCCCCCCCCCCCACTGAGCGACTTTTGGAGGGCTGGCGAGACCCAAAAATCCTGCATTTGTGTGCCCCCCCCCCCCTTATACGAAATACTGGATCCGCCCCTGTATATATATATATATATATATATATATATATATATAAATTGCCTTGTTTACTATCCTGCGACGTAGTGTTAAAAAATCTTCACATTGAAATAACAGCTGCAGATCCCCTTGCAATTTAATTTGTCTATCCTTTCTTGTCTTGTAAAGTACCTGTGCGTC
This sequence comes from Heliocidaris tuberculata, assembly GCA_025618425.1. Classification (NCBI taxonomy): domain Eukaryota; kingdom Metazoa; phylum Echinodermata; class Echinoidea; order Camarodonta; family Echinometridae; genus Heliocidaris; species Heliocidaris tuberculata. The sequence goes on from CM046846.1 coordinate 8,440,724, forward strand.
CCCGTTCTCGTGATCTTTGTCTTCGTTCTGTATGTTTTCCTTTTCCTGTTCAGTTCCTCCCTTCCTATAGCTTCCTTTCCCTTTCTTTCTTTTCCTCCTTCCTCCCTTCTACTATTGTTTTCTTCTACATGTCTGTAAATTATTTATTAACTGGGGCCCACCCACAACAAGCCTAGCTTTCCTATAGGCCCCTCCACCATATATACATGAACGTAAATCTTTGAATTACATGTTCTCTCTATATTTTCAGATTCTTTCGTTTTTGTGACATATATATGTTCTTGAATTGTTTAATCTATTTTTATTATTCCAGAATGTATTTCAAAATGTATAATTTGTATTTGATTGATTTGTGTGAAAAATAAACTTTAAAAAATGAACCAATTTTAGGGCTAAAGTCATCGGTCAAAATGAAGAATTTTATATGGATAAGGAAGAGGGCTTTCCGACTGAAAATTGGGGAAATTTGTAATTTTCTAGTAAATTTACTGTCATACCATTCTTTTTTGTCCATTAACTAGATTGGGTAAAATTTATTAGAGAAAGAAGTCATAGGTCTATTAACCATTCACAAAATATCATAAGGGGGCAACTTTCACGGGAAGGGAAAGCATGGTAAGCCACTTTTTGGTCAAGCCTCATGGTAATAAAGTAAACATGTAGCCCATTGTGACAAATGTTTAGGCTATATCGGTGAACCTTTGTTCTCATTAAGAGGTCTCAATTTCCCATGATATGATAATTTCTCCAGAAATTATTTTTGGAGATAATAAAAAATAAATAAAAAATAAATAAAATTATAGATCCCGGCCGGCCTTGTTTGAAAAATGGCCGTAGAGGGCACTAGAGATTTCTGTGTAGATAGAGCTTGCGTTTCATATGCCAGCATTGTGCGTTGCAAATTGCCATGCCCATAACTAGCTAGACGTCTAGCTAGCTAGGCGCATATCGCGCGCATATACTGTATGCAGGCTAGGCGCTATCGCTAGCGCTAGGATATACGGATAGGCTCGACTGTCGACTACGTTTAGCGATAGCAGAGGAGTCTCCATGAATTGTCGGAGATTTTTTTCATGGATATCGCTTTTGTTTTACCTCCTCTAAATCTTAATAGGAAGACTACGCATGATCCACAAATTTGATTTGTCGCCATAACACATGTCATTTATAGATCTCTAAATTAAGTGTTAAGTCTAACTTAATTAGCTATCTCTGTGACCAGTCTGACTGGCTCTGCCTCTGGCTCTGCTGCAAATTGCAAGTCAAGAGCAACAAACAAACCACAGCACAGACTGACAGACACAGTCCACAGTAGATCTACATATCATCTGATGAATGACATTTGAGCCAGGTAAGATCATTTTAGTACAAATTAACATTGAGACACTCCAATGCCAATGACAATGTGTATGATGTGGGAACCATGATGAGTTGCACACTACTTAGAAAGTATTAGAATAGAAGTACGAAGTAGAAGTAGACCTAACTTCTATTATTATTCCTCAGTCAAATGGCTATGCAACCTGTCGTAACTAACACGAAGATCTGAGATTCGGCTTTATCACACCAAGTTTAGTCATGCATTGTATTTCCGAACAGCATTGTATTACCGAACGCGTACAATTAAGCACCTAATATGGCTTTCATACACGTGGGACTATGCGTATGTTCTGCACACTATTTGACACAGAACACATGGCAGAAGATCATAAAGTGAGCCAAAAAACATAAGTAGGTCTGTATCTTATAACCTGCTTTCTCGTCACCCCCAGTCTTCATCCTGTTGTCCCGAAATCGGGGTAGGTTGTGTCTTTTTCCCATACTAGGTTTCACACGTTCGGTAATAGTATAGGTCTAGATCTACACTTCCTTTTTCAAGGGACCAAAATGCCACGTCGTTGGGAAGGGGTTCGCTAGGAAGGGAATATCGTATTAAATCTACGTTGTCTCTTTCAAATTCCACCAACTTCTTTTTTCGTAGGACTTTAAGGATTCATTATGTAAGTTTGACAGATATTCATTTGATATTTTATTTGCTACCGTTGATTTTCTGAAAAGTGTTCGGAAAAAGGATCCACTATGTAATAGTAGTCATATTGACCACTGGCTATATCGTGATTTAGGATATAGGATACTTTTGTAAAGAGTACACTTTTGTAAATAATCCAGAGTACAGTTGATGAATAAACCTTTTTTTTTTACATGTGGTTGCATCCTTCAGATTTCACCAAACAGAATTGTTGGAACAACCCACATTTTGCAGTAGAGGAGCTGTTAGTGAGGGAGTTCAATCTCCTTTCATCTTACCATGAACTGGACTAGAGGGCGCTAGAACAGAGGCATTCCCAATGAAGGAAAAGCAGAAAGAGAAAACTGGGCGGGCCAATGATCTGAAGATGAATCGTAATGGCATCCGTTTAAGAACCCAGCCTCGTCTTGATTCCAAGTGGCTCAAGATTGATATTCAGGTAAGTTCAGTATGTTCATCTCTTGAGAGCCAGAAGGGCATTAACTCTATGTAAATGTATGAGTTAAAGCCCTTCTAGCTCTCAACAGACATGTTTATTATAGAAGAATTCGCTTTTAGGGACTTTGTAACAACCACTTTATAGGGCTTGACAATAATGGGGGGTCCCTTGCACCATGGGCCACACAAGACCACCAGATTATGCAATCCTGCAATGTATGCCCCATGCACACAGACTCCAGATGACAAAAGTAAGTGTGGAGCCTCAGTAGTTGGGGCCTTGAAAATCAAAGTAAAAAATGAGAACAGTGGATCAAGGGTGCATTTATGCCCCCATTTTTCAGGCCAGAATGAGCCTTTTGTTACACGTTTAGTTAAAAGAACGGTTGCGTCCACGGTCATTTTCGTGTAATAGCCAATTAAAAACATTGATGTAAAACTCGCAAAAAGGTGCGTTTTTGAATCGGCGTTTCTCCAAAAACATGTTTTCTGGGGAAGCATAAATGCACTGTCATAAAATTTGTAAACGCGTTTATATGACGTCATATAAACGAGGAGCATGCTCAGTGAGATTTACGAAACCAGCTGCAGAGGCCATATTTGCCTGAAGAAAAGAAGTATTTATAAACAGTACCCCGTGAAACTGCATGTTCGATGAGTGTTTTAGATGAGCGTTTCTAAATGCTCATTCAGCCTTGGCAAAGAAAGTATATAAACGCACCCCGAGTCAGCTTCATAACTACAGTTCAGTGCATGAATTATATTTTGTTCATCATTCCTGAAGCCCCCAGTTATGTAGGAGACACAAGAGTTGAAAACAGCCAAAGCCAAACCATCTTGATTTGTAGCATTCATACAGTTCAGTGCATGAATTATATTTTGTTCATCATTCCTGAAGCCCCCAGTTATGTAGGAGACACAAGAGTTGAAAACAGCCAAAGCCAAACCATCTTGATTTGTAGCATTCATAAAGCAGCCACCTCAATACCACTTATACTCCTGTCAGTGTAGACCAATTTCAACTTTTCCATTGGATGTCATGCAGGTTCAATATGATTTTAAAAGGTCTGTGTATTTACGTGTATCTACACATTGTATGTACATGTATGTGTGTGTCATCATTTTGTGCAAATTCATGACCTTTCGTGACCTTTTCCGTGTAAATGTATTAGGCTTGGGCGGTTCTGCTTTTAGAGAGAACCGATTCCGATTCCGATTCCGACGCAAGGTCTCGGTTCCAAATGGAGTCGACTCCGAGGCCGCATTGCACGCAATACCATATGTTGCCTATAGTATAGTAGTGCATGCTAGATGCTCGATTTCGATTCCATGCAGAGTCGACTCCGGCAGGCCCGGCCCGGTAGCGTGCACCGTACCGGTACATGGCTTCTATATGTCACAGCACTGTAGAGTCTGTTGTGTATAGTGCAGCTTTCACAAATGTCTGATTTTCATATAAAAACTCCACTTTATGAAATAACTATCAAAATTCTACATACATGGCCAGGGTAATCATAGTCCAAGCTTCAATTTCATAACTGTAATGACGAAAACCATATTGAATTTGTGCTGTAATGATGGAAAGTAATGTATAGCATATTGTACTTTGCCCACTGGGGATTTCCCACATTGTTCTTATTCATACATGTAGTTAGACTTAGAGAACTTGTTTCATAGTGTGCATGTATACATGTAATCTTATTTTTCATTTATGATTTTATCTGTAATTTTATCTGAAGAATAGTTTGTTGTTGAATTGAAAAAGGAAAAAAATTACAAAGCAATAACCCTGCAGTAAGTAATTACAGGTCTTAAGTTTGTAATTTAAACATTGTAGATATTGTGCTCTTGATGCATAAAGAATAGCCTTTATTTTAGCTCACTTCTCTTTGAAGTTGATGACCGAGTGATTAATGCTTGTCATTCAAGAGCCCCTAATGCTGTCAGTCTTCTATTTAAACCCCACATGGACAGATGTTTTAGCTTGGAGGTCAGGAGGAAGTGAAGGGCAGATATGTGCAATCAAGAGAAAAAGTGGAAAAGCTCATGTGAATGAAAAGAAGCTGTACTATCATTTCATGGATAAATAAAAGTTATTTATTAACAAAATGAAGGCATTATTAAGCATCCCCCCCCCCAAAAAAAAGAGGAAAATGATATCCAGCAGTCACAATTCTAGACTGCTATATTTCATACCAAGCAGGCATATAAATTGGTTTGCTCATGTACAGTAGTACATGTACATGAAGCTTCCTGCATTCATATACATGTAGGCCAATGTGCCACAATATAGATTCCATTATGTACCAAACCAGCGAGTTTTGTCTTTTAAAAAGTTTTATCAAAGGCTTATTTATATGATATGGCTCATTATACTTCTTTTCCTATTTTGTTGAGTTCTTACATGTAGTTTTTGACATGTTTATGTTTGTACATTATTTGATATCTTGTAATTTTTTTCTTTCAAAATCTTTGACTTTGGAAGCTCTTTTTTGTTGCTGTTTTTTGTTTTTAGTGCCCCTGAATATCTGAAATCGTTATGTGTTTGTATTTTTAGGGACACTGAATTTTCCGCGATCACGGAAAACGGACAGAATTCACGGAAATGACCATTTGGAACGTAAAATGCAATTTGGAACGGAAAGTCACGGAAAACCCCCTTCACCTCAACATTTTTCATGTTTTTAATTTTATTCAGAATAAAATCATAAAATTTACACTATTCTTGTGATTTGTTATGTAGTGATAAAATATTGGGCCTAAAATCTTGGTTAATAACTCTGAATACTTAGCGATCGCAATATTCTTCAGATTCTTTAGAGACAGGGCGCTGCCATTTTGTTTCGCTGGACCAATGGAGATTGTGACACACAACATGGTACAATAGGTACCCTACAAATTCATATTTGTATGAAAAGCTTATGTAAATGGAATTTTAGTTTTTTCATGTACAGTGTACATACAAAATCTATGGCAAAACAGAATTTACGTTTTTCAGCCCATCTGAAACAGAATTCCAGATTTTCTGAAACGTAAAAAGCCATATTTGAATTTTAAAGGAAAATCAGTGTCCCTATATTTTGTGAGGAGCCTTTGGTAACATAACTTTGAAACTCAAGTAGAATAAGTTTTACTTTAATATACTCTTTGTTGTTTTTTCATTGACCCATTGATGATGTATCCTTGAGTCACCTATGAAGTGAGTTTTTTTTTTATTTCAATGTATTTTATGTGTGTGTGTGTGTGTGTGTGTATTTACAGGGAGCCTTTGGTAATGTATCCTTGAGTCACTTATGGAATGAGTTTTATTTCAATCTATTTTTTTATTTTTTGTGTGTGTATTTATTTACAGGGAGCCTTTGGTAATGTATCCTTGAGTCACTTATGGAATGAGTTAGTTAGAGAAGGTGAAGTGACAGTTGGACTATCAGACAGCATTATCAACTCTGCTGGCTTTCCTGCTAGAAAGGGTGAGATGTAATTTGATTGCTTTATGTCATATGAAGGTTATGTCAAATGAAAATATATAACGACATGTAACATTTCATCTATTTCTGTTATTTATCCTTCCAAAGAAGGAGAAAATGTGTTTTCCAAAGTCCTTGAAATTTTCTCGGTTTAAGACTGACCAGTGTAAATGCAACAATTGATTATCAAATGAAAAATAATTCTCTTGAAACAAAACTGTACATAGTAAAATGAAAAAATACAGCAAATTAGGATGGAAAGTCTGTTGGCTTGTAGATGTTCGTACAGAATGCTATTGTAAACTTGCATGTTAACCCTTTCGCGACAATTGACCACATTTTGTGGTTTGGCTCAATAACTTTTGATTCAGAGCTCTAAAAAATATACCAGATGCATGAGGAGAAAGAGCAAAATTTTGTGCACACTCTATGTCCATTTTTGTTGCATGACCAGATTGCGTTTGATGCCAGGAATTTAAAAAATGAGATTAAGCTTTAAAATCCTCAAATTGGCAACACATTGAGAAGTTCAAAATCATTGTTTTTAAACAAAATTGGCAATTTTTAAAACTGTTCGACAAAATTTGTGACCATGTGTATTGTTTCCAAAGACATTACAGCTTATTAGAACCATGTAGCACTAAAAGAAAAATATTTTTGCCAATTTGAAGAACGAAATGTGATCAATTTAGCCCTGAAATAATTCCTGTCCTGAAAGGGTTAAGTACATGTACACTGTACATTATGTTCATGTTTGCTCATTATACATTCACATTGTACCCTCCATGATACATATTTTACAGAAAGTAAGTTGTGCATGTACATGTATGTTGTAATATTGCCTAGGGTGTTGAACTTTTGCAACAGATATTGCAAAATCATTGAACTGATGTGTCTTCAGTGTACTATTATGTCTTCATGAATAATGCATTGTATGTACATACCAGGGATCCGAGGTCTGAATTCTTGCCACATGAAAGCAACTTTTTGGCAAAATTGGGGGTTCCCAGATAATAGTCTGTAAACACAGGCTCTGTTGGGAAAACATGCATTCATGGCCATAGGCAAATTCATTTCCTTTTGCCAAATCTTTTGACACATGTATACATGTACATTAGCTTGACAATGAAAAGAAGTGGCTTTTGTGTGGCCTCTGGGTTAATTATGTGTTTTAGTTTGTCACTTGCTGAGCAAAAGCAAGTTTTACATCCAAACATTTCCGTACCTGTGTATGTATTAGCAATTTAAAGCAGAATGAATAAAACAACTATGAATTCAATTCATTCAATCACTTATTCAAAATGGTATTCATTAAAAGTAATGATGCGTCGCAACATAACGTTGAATTGTGCGAAATATTTACAAATCTAGAAAAAAAATATACATCGAAGATAATACATTCAAATGAACTGTAATTTGAAAAATAACTGGGTAGTTTTGCAAATGTTTATAGAAATGAAAACAAAAAGTATTATTAACCACACACAGGAATTGTAAGCATTGGGTGATGGTATATATTTTCTATGAATAGAATTTAATGCAAGCAGAGTGCCAACATTGTGATGGGGGCAATAACTGAATAGTAAACCTGTAAATACGACTTAATGAGCTATTATTTATTTATTTTGATGAATGTACATGTAGGTAAGAAAATTGCGAACTGAGGAAAAGAAAAATAATTACAAATGTAATAAGTTTCATAAAGTGTACAAACATGTCATGTTATCAAAATGAATGTGAATCATAAAAATTAAAAAAATATCTGCGAATACAGTGTACACGAATACACACATGTAGCGGTCTTGTGCATGTTGATTGATTTAGTCAGTAATTGTTAGTTTTGGAGGGGTATAATTATAGCAACCTCCTCAATTGGGGAGTGGAAATTTATCATCAATTTCCCTTTGGAGCAAACTGTTGTTCATTGTGTTTGGTAAAGCTGAATGGATTCAATTAGGATTCCCTTGAGTGTCAATAATTCTTTGCTGTCCTGTTAGTGTGAAAGAAACCTCGACAGTTACTTTCACTGTACTACATGTATATGTACAGTATATTGGTGCATTTTTAAAAATATACATGTACATATACTTAAAGACAACCCATATTTTTGGTACATGAATTCTGTTTTGTTTTTTTCTCTCTCTCTGTTAGGTTTGTGCATGTACTTTATATATCAATTTTCATGGAATAAAGAATAGATATATGTATCATAATTTCTAAATTCAAAATGTGTAAAGCTTAGCTGTAAAAATGAAATTAAAAAACAAAACAAAACAAAACAAAAACAAGATTGACAATATTCTCATGCCCACTATTGCTATACATGTGCATGTACATGTACATGTAGGCACTTAATGTTGTTCATGTGCATTGAAAAAGCAGCAATCTACACAATATGCAATGAAATAGGAGTACATTGTTCCTGTGGAAAAGCCTATGTTTAAGCTGTATGATAGTACAATTGTAAAGGTGACATATTTGGCATTATATGATATTTTAATTATTTTTATTAGTTTATTACCTTGCAATAAATAATCTAGGCCCACTTACAATTAAAGGTAAGAATTGACATAACGTTTGTAGATTCACTATCAATGAACAAGGACATGTACAATGTGTATGTACATGTATGCAGGCCTGCAAGATAGTATGAAATGAGTCAGAAACTAATTTTAGTCAGCCCTGAATTATAAATTTTTGACTGCTCATTGACTGTGTGAAGTATTTGGTTTCCTAGAGGCGTAGGTTTCCTAGAGACGTAATAATTTCACTTTCAAACAATGATTCCCTGCCCCCCACCCCCCACCCCCACCCCCCCCCCCCCCCCCCCCCCCTGGTGGTGGATGGCAAGTCAAAATCACTTTCATACAAAGGGCATGTAGATGTAGATGTAGATTGTATTTTTGGACAGTATAGTAGTATGCAGTATGTGTCTGTACATAATGCAAGTTACATGTACCTGTCGGCTTGATCATCTACATGTATAGGTACTTGTGGCAGTACAGAGTACATTCAAAATTGTCCATCTTTAAAACATCATTGGGAAATGTATTTATACATTGTATCTTTCATGAATTGTTTATTATGTGAGTAAATAGTTGCTTGGACCAGCAACAATTAAAAACACCTGCTGAAAGTCACGTACATGTATATATACATTGCAAGCAGCAAAATTATTGCAGATATGAGACAAACATGTCCTAGAGGTTGGAACTTTCAGTTGAAATTCTTTTATTGCTCATTAACCATTTGTTATTCCTTTTTATTAGAGTTGGCAGATGATATTATTTACTGTATTCTTGAAAACTGAGTATGAATGCTTTCATTATGTGAGAATCTTAGTTTTTGTCATGTACCAGAACTAAATATATCTTTTACAATGGATAGACTAGACTAACGAAACTACAATCATGTGCACTTCCTCTATTTTCCATGTAATGGATATATATGTTAATTCATTGGAAGATATTTAAGAAAGTTACTCATGATGGTGTAAGTTATGTAGCAATGACAATCATTTTGTTTTGTTTTATTTTGGTTCTGTTTTGGTTCTGGTTTTCGATGGATTCTGTAGTTTCTAATCTTTTGTTGTTTGAAATGATTTCCCATGTACCTAGGTGAGACAGGGAAGTACTACTGCAGTCGTAGGGTGTTGACATGCACTTGTTGTGAGGGACGATGTGGGCCGACAAAGGGATGTAACTGTTCCTCCTGTCAGAAGCTAGATGAAGAAGATAAACATACAGAAGCCAAGGATACGCTTCATTCTACCAGCTTCATAGAATCTTGGACATGGGGGGTGCAGCCAGGTATTTATCACATTATTCACAATAACCACATTTTTAATATGTTTGTAAAAAGAACAATGAGATGGTAAAGAAATGACAACTTCTATGCTATAATCTATTATAAAGTCATTTTAGGAGATCATTAAGTATGAAACACTTGAATATTAGTATAGAACACTTGAAATATAATAGAAGATTTTCATTCACATTCTTGTCATTATAATTAGCATGATGCAGGTTTGGGGGGGGGGGGGTGTGGGGATTAGGTCTTACACTTTTTTTTAAATGGCAACAGTATATTCAAGATTGCATGAACTTGCAGTGATTGCTTATTGAATCATGACTTTCTGTCAGGTCATGTCTGCCTTTAGATGCCTAATCTTGAAGTGCTTGATAGGATGATTATATTTATGACTTTGATTATTCTTTTTGACAGATGTAAGTGAGTTACGGAACTGCTTGACCTCTCTAATCACTGAGCAAAGAGACCTGTTAGCTCAGGCAGCTCTGTCCACCCTGTCATCTGTAAGACTACGTCAGAGGCTAGTCATCCTAGAGAGGTACTTTTTAGCCCTGGCAAGGCAGAGTCCGGAGCAGAAGGCAACCATCATCGGCAAGACACCAGAGGAAGCAACCAAGGAGGTCGAACAAACCAAAAGGTGTTTATGTGGATAGAAATACTTGCAGCTTACTTTCATACACTTCTCAAAGGCAAAAGTGAAAAAAAAAATTATAATGGGTCTCCAAAATTCTTAAAAGAGCCTCCTACTAATGAATGAACAACCCTGAAAAAAGTAATTTCTGTTTAATGAATTATTGTATGAATAGAATCACTGTACACTTTTCCACTCCAGGGGAGCGTTTCATGAAAGGAAGTTGTCAGATGTTTTATCCGACAACTAGTTATAAGCTACTGAAATCCTTGCATCTGATTGGCTGAGAGCAAATTTGTCGGATAAAATATCTGACAAGTCCTTTCATGAAACGCCCCCCAGTTTGGCTTGAAAGTAGCCAGCCATTTTTTTTTTCACCCTACAAAGCAAGGTAACAAAATTGGAGCTATTGTTGGCAAAATGCCAGAAGAAACAAACTGAAAAAGGGAATGAAAATTTCACAGAAAATTGAGTAATATCTATTGCAAATTTTGTTGTTACAGGAGGTATTTATACACTGTTTTTCTTGTGTTAACTCCTTTCTTTGTTTGCATGTATTATAGAGTTACATGTACAAGAATTTGATCTTTGCAAAGATTTTAAAGCTCAGGTATAGTATTCGTAGCAAAAAGGAAATTGGAAAGAAACGTGTTATGTTGTTCTCCTTATATCAAAAGATGTTTGTAAGACATCATTTGGTATCTATGTTCCAGTAAATTTCAGTGTAAATATCTGTAAGGAACGCTAGATCACTGCCATGTGCTAGGACCCTTCCACCCTGACGGCTTGCTGCACAGCAATCTTGGGGCTTCGCATAGAGACAGCGTGTGTGTCACTGTGTGTAGCTACTCGTTGGTTTTTTGGTTTTACACATGTGTTAATAGTAAATAGTACATGCTGCCGTTGGTCGGAATTTGCGTGCCTGTCCCGGCATATAAGTTTATTTTTTGCCTCTTACATGTATTTGTTTAATATTAAACTTTAGGAGGCGAAATCTTCACTGTGTCTTAGTACTGCTTGTATCTTGCTGTTTATCAACAAATATCGAAGAAATCTGACAAAAAGTTTTTGAGGGCTTACCAAAACTGTACATTACCTTTTAAAGATGAAGTGAAATAATAATGATAATACATAACATTTATATTGCGCTTAATACAATGTTTCTAAGCACCGAAGTAGTATTATTACCCTGGCTTTAACCCAACTGCCCTATAAGACGCTGAAAGCATTCAAGGAATAAATTCCTACCAGGTACCCATTTACTACACCTGGGTGGAGAGTGGCAAATGTAGATTAATGTCTTGCCAAAGGACATTAGTGCCGCAGTTGAAGTGAAAGCAGTTGAATATGCAATGGAATCATACTACCGTGAAACCTTTCTATAAAGGCTTCTCATGGGACACAAGAAAAGTGGTCTTTATGAGCAGGTGGTCTTTACATACAGGTTCCTTTGATACATGTTTCAATGAGAAACACTTTTCAAGGGAAACAAAAATTGTGGTCTGTATCGACAGGTGGTCTTTCTATACAGGTGGTCGGTAAAGCAGGTTTGACTGTACATAGTACATGTATGTGAAAAATTTGATACATGTCTTAAAGAAAAATGTTTCCATTTCTTTAAGACATGTATCAAATTTTGCACAGTTCAAATGCAAAACGGTTCGATTCAGAAAGAGTGCAATACCACATTTCATAGATCTACTCAATTCCCAGTAATGTTCATTATATTTCTCCTTTAAAATTTTACAGAAATAGAAATTATTATTGTTTTATAATCTCTGTGTCAGTTTGTAATTTCAGTCCAGTTTTAATATTCTGATTAGTATTCATGTTTTGTATTTACTTATTTTGTTATGTATATTGTCATTCTTATTTCATGTTATTTTTGTCTATGATCAATTTTTATGTATTTCTGCAATGTAAACATGCTAATTTCAGCCCTTGGGCTGCCAATCATGTATTGAATTTTATCTCAAATAAACCATTACTTGAATGTGTATCAACTTTTTTTTTAGTAGTAGCTATCTCTGTCACCTTCCACTTTATTACACTCTGCTTTAAACATGTTTTAGCCACAATACCCAAATCTCAGTTGCATTGAAATCAACATGTATCCCTTTTTCCCCAATAGTGTCAAGAAACTCAAGGAGCGAGCCACAGCATCTCTAGCCAGGGTTGGTGCCAGGACAGCCCTGTCCTTTGCCTTTGCCTTCCTGCGTCGGGCATGGAGGTCAGGAGAGGATTCAGACCTGTGTTCAGAGCTCCTGCGTGATGCCTTAGAAGCTCTTCAGTCCCTTCCAGAGGCTACTCTCTTTGATGAGTCATCTATGTCAAGTGTGTGGGTGGAGGTGGTGGAGAAAGCAACTAACTTTCTTAAATCAGTCGTCGTAGGGTGAGTATATATCTGAGCATGGTATAGTTAGCGCTCTTTAAATGTTCCAAGTAGTAGTATAAATAATGTTCTGTTCTTGTATAGCACATATAACATTATGAAGATGTTACCCCGGCTTTAGCTCAAGCATCTGTTATTATGTAGTCAAGCCAGTGATTGATCTTTGACCAACAACTTCAGCTTTGTGGCTGGATTAATTTTTGAATGAGAATACTTTGTAATTGACATCTCTATGCAATTCCTAGATTCTCGGCTATGTCTCGTTGAATAGAACAGCTGCATTTTTTACCTCATGAAATAGTTATGCCAGCTTACTCATCAACATTACGTATTTGCCCAATCTTGTTATTCTTCAGTGACCTGAATGCCTGTGCCAGTGCCAAGGGAGTGGACACCATCCCTGTGGCAGATCAACACAGTGCCCTTGCCCTTCTCCTAGAGCTTGCTGTCCAACGTGGCACCCTAGGCCACCTCCTGGATGCCACACTGCTCCTCCTACAGCTATGGGACAAGGGTCGCCAAGAACCAGACAACAGGAACAGTCCTCAGGGTACTACTGCACCGATGGTACCGCTTCTCAAGAGGTTTGAGAATGTACCTAGTCCTAAAGGAAGGTTCCTCATTGAAGCTGTCAGTGGAAGTGCAGAGGTAAGGATGCTTGTGTTTAGTTTCTTTTCCGTTAACTTTATGAATGAAATGAAAATAGGCCTGTGTACTTACATGTATTTCCATTACGCTCCGTTTTGCTACATTTACTGAGTGACAAATCATCATTTGAAAGATAATATGTTTTTAATTATCCTCTTTTTGTTCTCTCATGTCTCTCACTCGCTCTCTCTCTTTCTCTCTTCCACCCCCCTCCTCTGTGTGCCTCATTCCTACCCTTGTCTCTTTCTCATTATCTCATTATGTACAGGTTCCAGTGGGTATGACTCCTAGTCCCACTGAGTGTTTCCTGCGTTACCTAGAGATCCCTGATGATGAAGATGCTTCAGTAGACTTCCAGCAGGCAGCAGTCATCATCATGTCTCACCTAGACAGACTAGCTGCTCCTTACATGCCTCCTCCACTCACACAGAAGGTTAGTCACCATATACACCACAACACACCTTACGATCAGACTTGGCCTAGATTTTGAAAGATTGCTATAGGATTAGATATATTTTTTAAATACTAACTCTTTTTAGTCGAGGTCTTGAATGGTCGCATCTTGGAAATTGCAACATTTGAGGTATTTTAATCATTAAAGAAGAAGAAAATACCAAATTGGCTACCAATCAGTGGATCAGGCCCTTTCTAGTTTAGAGTGTCATAATAATTTCTTCAAGTTAGAATGTCATGGTAATTTCCTCAAGTTTTTTTTTTCTTTGTGATATCTGGAGATTTTCTAAAAATGTTTGTGAACATGCTTGTTATATATATTTTTTCTTTAAATTGATTTTTAAGGGTCCTTTGATTCCTCAAGGCCAAGAGGTATGGGGCTGGGGTCTCCTTCCCTTCAAAACATCAGGCAGTAATCCTACCTGTGCTAGCCCCTGTATGCTGGAGTCACTTAGTGAGTTTGGTGTGGTTCAGATGGCTTGCTCTGAGAGGTGTCTTATTGTTCTGACGAGAACCAGCAAGGTCTACCTGCAGTACTTCAACAATGAACCAGCAGTAAGAAGATGCATCCACATTGATAAATTGATCAATTGACATTCGATTCGTTGTGTCTTTATTTGATATTTATTTTGATAAATTCTGGTTCAGCTTTCATATGAGTCCAAATGTCCTTTCTTCTGTGCAGATTCCTTCATATTAAATTGATATTATATATGATATGAAAATTGACACAGTTGCATCTTGTGAATTGATTCAATTCTTTCATATCTTGAATTAGAGAATAACTGCTACATGAATTCCATAAAGTTTTACACCTAATCTAGTCATCAGTGATTATGCTAATATTCATCTGCTCTCCTATTCTTTTAGGGATTCCATCTGGTAGATGGTTTATCCAACAAGGATGTAATCCAGATTGCAGCTCATCCTGAAGGCAAGCATTACCTAGCTCTAACAGCTGACTGGGAAGTCTATGCATGGGGCATTGGTGAAGGAGGTAGACTTGGTCTAGGCAGCACAAGGTAATTATGCAAATATGCTATATTGTTCTGGTATGACTGTTCTCATATTTTGCCTTTAGTGGTTGACCCAAGTAAATCTGGTCATGTTTCGATCATTCCAATGGCCTTGTTGGTTTACAGTATTTTGTAGACCACCCTGTTTTTTCCCCCGAATCTGAATGTGAAGAAGATCTTTTGATGAAATAGAGACATTATTAAACAAAAATCATCTAAAATTGTGCTTGTTCTGCAGTGCTCGAGAAGATCCTTGTCTAGTGCAAGGTCTTCCATCCCAGAGTGCTGGACAGCATGTTGTACAGATAGCTTGTGGAAGCTCCTACAGTGCAGCATTGACATCCAATGGTGAGGTGTATACATGGGGCAGAGGCATCTATGGAAGATTAGGACATGGTAAGTCTCTTTAACAACTTCAATTTATTGTCTTTGATTGTTTTCTGATTTGCAAAAAGCATTTTTAAGATTCTGAACATTTTAAATCATAGATGTGCCATCTTTCTGAGAATCATAGAAATGAACTGATTTTGAATTACTTATGTATTCCGTCCATTAGCTAATGAGAAGAGCCTTTAACAGGATGCTGTTTCTCTTTGTAATCCCCTGGAGTTAGTTGATAGAATTTTCTGTACCTTTTTTGTTTGTTGTTGTATTGTCTGTTATCGCTATGGTCTCTGTGTCCCTTTATGAAAAGGATGTAAATAGTATGAGGTTGTAATCATTTCAATTTTCTGCATATATTGCTTTATGTTGTTACATTTCAATTGTTGTCATTTCAGGTAACAGTGATGACCAGCTAACCCCTAAGCTTGTCAATGGATTAAAGGAACAGAAGGTCGTTCACATTGCTCTTGGAAGTAACGATGGACAGACTCTTGCCATCACAGACACAGGTCAGATATACATTTCATACCTATTTTCATAATGAAATTGCAATATATTACTTGTCAAACTTGTCACTTTTATAATTTTTCTTTATTCCTGATATTATGAAAAGAATCTCGGATATCTCAGTCTGACAATTGTTTGTCAGAGAAAATGCAGGAAATGGAGCCAAATGAACAGATATGTCCTGGGCCTACTTCAGCAAGCACAATTGACTGTAACATATTTGTTTCTAATTGAAATCAACAATTTCAGTATCTCATTAGAGCTATAGTGAAGAAAACCTCTTACACTTAGGTGATTCCATGGGGTTGGGGCAAAAGTTATGATGATGGTATGAGGTCTTCTATTTCACATGGAAGATGAAATCATCTGGTGAAGATTTTTATACAATGAATATGTATAGTAGTGCCCAGCCAGAATCATTCCTGTTTCAGTTGGTACTCTTTCAAAGCTTTGTTTAAAATCCATTTCTATTTTTACCACTGTTACATGGACATCACATTTATATAACACTACAAACAATTTTGGTCAGCGTTAATGATTCGCCATGAAGCTAGAGTACTTCTCAACATAATTGTCTATGCTTTTTACACTGAACTCAATTTTAGCAAACAATGTTTTGGTTCATAGGAGACATAGTTCCTCACTTCTGGTATGTCACAAAAATTTCCCCTACCCCGTGGAATGACCTACTTCTAATCCTAATGTAACAACATTTTGTCTTCTATAGGGTTAATGTACTCTTTTGGCAACGGAGATTATGGCAAGCTAGGGCGGGGCGGAAGTGATGGATGCAAGCTGCCCAAGTTGGTAGACAAGCTTCAGGGACAACATGCTATCAAGGCATGCTGTGGAAACCAGTTCTCAGTGGTGCTTACAAAGACTGGCACAGTCTACACATGGTAAGATATAGAGACAGGTAGAGAAAGACTAAAATTGTAGATTAAAGTGTAGACTACATGGAAAATATAAGTCATTAATGATAGTCGTCCCATAAGACAGTCTGAGATTATTGAATTGACTATTGAATTCTTAAACTCTCATAGGCTTAATACATGAGCCACCTCAGTTGGTACTCTTTCAAAGCTTTGCTTAAAATCCATTTCTATTTTTACCACTGTTACATGGACATCACATTTATATAACACTACGAACAATTTTGTTTATAGTGTAGACTACATGGAAAATGTAGGTCATTAATGATGGTCATCCCATAAGACAGTCTGAGATTAACCTGTCAACTACTGAATTCTTAAACTCTCATAGGCTTAATACATGAGCCACCTGGTTCCAGTAGTCTATGGGTTAAGTCCTGCAGCAACATGAAAGAGCCTAACTGCACATGTCTCTTTAATTTCTCAAAGCATTGGTGACTATTTATTACAAATTGAACATTATGCCTAGCATCATGGAGTCCTAATTGCATTTTGATGTCAACTCCCTTCATTTCCCAAATTACATTTTTCATGGATGAAATATTTGCCCATCTTCTTTTGTAAAGAAATTTTGGAGATTCTGGTCTCTTTCTTGTTATCTATCAAAGGGGCAAAAGTGATGGTCTCACACTAGGCGAGAGATTTACCACGATGATCAAAGCCTTAAGAGAAAAAAAGATCGTTGACATCTAATAATTCATCTCTCTTTTTCTCTGTTTTTCTCTCTTTAAAGGGGCAAGGGCGATGGTCATAGACTGGGCCATGGTTCAGAAGAACACCAAAGATTCCCCAAGATGATTGAAGCCCTACGAGGAAAGAAAATTGTGGACCTCCAATCTTCAGGCTGCCATACGGTGGCCATCGCCGAGTCTGGAGAGTTCTTTTGCTGGGGGCGCAACGACCAAGGACAGCTTGGACTTGGTGAAGCAGCATTGAAATCTAACAAGGGAGAGCCTACACTGATCGAGTGCATGGAAGGGAAGAAGCTCTGTGGTTTGGCTTGTGGAGTGGCCCAGGTAAGTGAATAATGCTATTTGGAAGATTGTCTACATTTTACATTTAGACTCAAAAACATTGAATTAATAGGTTCAGTTAAAAAGTCCACCTCCTTTGTATCTTGATAATTCTGTAGCTATGTATGTACTGTTCAACTCATAAGTTTTGCTGTGCAGCTGATCCAAAGTGAGGTTTTCATTGTGTATGTGTCCGAAAACTCTGGTTTTCTGTTGATCTGAATTCAAAAGTTTATCGTAGTATATATTTATATCTGTATGTAATCAATATACGATCCATGAAAGTACTATGATGCAAATTGTAAATGATACAAAATTGTTAACCTGTAATTTTTTTTTATTTTGTCAGACTTTTGCTTGGACATCTAGTGCCCACTGGTCAGTTGGCCTTCATGTACCATTCAGCGTAGATGTCACCAGAAACACCTTTGAGAAGCTAGACCTTCTCCTACAGAGGGTATGTGAAGGTATCGAAGGATCAGGAGATTGGCCTCCTCCCCAGGAGAAAGAATGCATGGTGGTGGCTGCTCTTAACCTACTACGCCTTCAGGTAAAGAACATTGATGTACAACATCAATCTAGGCATATAGGACATCACCATTCTCAAACACTTAAAAGATAATGTTCAGCACATCAGGGCCCTGTCTTATAAAGAATTGCGATTTATTGCAACTTAATTTGAGATTGATATTAATCGCAACTCTGTACATAGGAATAGAAGACTGTAAACTTGCGATTGATTGGAGGACTTACGATTGATTCAGATCAATCACAACAGGGACCTTCTTCAGTATGATCAGTGATGATTATGCCTTTCCCATGTGCAGGGTTGTTAACATGTCCAATGAAAGTGGACAATGATGATGAGTTACTGAGTTACTTTCTATCGTTTATTAATGTGTGCAACATCATTCGTCATCTTAAACTCTGTTATGTAAATGTGTGTATTTGGATTAATGGAATTTAAGATGTAATTGAATCAATTTTGTTCTTTATTCAGCTTCATGTAGCCATAAGTCAGAGCCAGGACCACGAACGTCTAGGACTTGGTCCTAAGAGTCCGCTACTGTCTAACTTGAAGCAGAGGATCGTTGAGCTAGCCAGTAAAGCAGGTATCATCACCACAGTGCAGAATGCTGCCCAAGCCACTCTACAAACAGGCTGGTCAATGCTCCTTCCTACGGCTGAGGAAAGGGCAAAGGCACTGTCTGCACTTCTGCCTAGTGGAGGTATGTTTCAAGTGTTTTTATTGTCCCCGCCAAACGAAGTTCGCGAGGGGACTATGAAACGGGCTCCGTTCGTGTGTGCGTGTGTCCGTCCGTCCGTCCGTCCGTCCGTCCGTCCATCTGTCCGTGTGTGCTCAAATGTTAGAAAATGCTACTTCTCCGTCATTTCTTGGCCGATTTTGATTCTGATTGTTTTATCTGATAGGGCTGGGTGGGGGCTTCCAAACTGCTACACAGAATTTTGAAATTCATTAATTATGCAAATTTATGCAAATTTATTCAAAATTGACGAAAAATGCTACTTCTCCTCTATTTCACATCGGATTTTGATTCCGATTGTTTTATTTGATAGGGCTGGGTGGGGGCTTCCAAACTTCTACACAGAATTTTGAAATTCATTAATTATGCAAATTTATGCAAATTTATTCAAAATTGACGAAAAATGCTACTTCTCCTCTATTTCACATCGGATTTTGATTCCGATTGTTTTATCTGATAGGGCTGGGTGGGGGCTTCCAAACTTCTGCACAGAATTTTGAAATTCATTAATTATGCAAATTTATGCAAATTTATTCAAAATTGACGAAAAATGCTACTTCTCCTCTATTTCACATCGGATTTTGATTCCGATTGTTTTATCTGATAGGGCTTGGTGGGGGCTTCCAAACTTCTACACAGAATTTTGAAATTCATTAATTATGCACATTTATGCAAATTTATTCAAAATTGACGAAAAATGCTACTTCTCCTCTATTTCACATCGGATTTTGATTCCGATTGATTTATCTGATAGGGCTGGGTGGGGGCTTCCAAACTTCTACACAGAATTTTGAAATTCATTATTCATGCAAATTTATGCAAATTTATTCAAAATGGCTGAAGGTTCATAATGTTTTCATGTTTTATATTTCAGTTGTATACATGCATTGTTGGTATTCTCTTCTTTTGCATGCAGTAACATTATTATTTTATTCACTAAAGTTTTTCACTGAAGTTTTAAGGTTCAGGCTAGTTAATTTCCACAGATCTGCACTTCCGGCGGGGACATTTATTACGCATTGCGTAATTTACTCATTCACTTGTTTTTGTGGTGTTAGGTACGATAGTGACATAAATCAGGGTCATGGAAAACCAGAAAGTCATGGGAAAATTAATTCTTCTAGAAAGTCATGGAAAGTCCTGGAAAATGAAAAAAAAATCTCCCAAAGTCATGGAAAGTCATGGAAATTGATCATGGGTGTGGGCCGTGTGTGGCAATGGCAGCCTTTCATCACAAACATGAAATAATATATATATATATATATATATATATATATATATGTATATGTATATATATTACTGCGTGGTATTCATACGCCACTTGGATGCCACAACCCATACCAAAATGGTACTTATCTGGTCATGGAAAAAGGCAAAAATGAGTCATTGAAAGTTATAGAAAGTCATGGACTTGGGTTCTCAGATGTCTGTGGGAACACTTCGTGTTTGATAATCGTCAGAGAATTCCACTTCTCAAGGGACTTGAGCATCAAAGCATGATTATGATGATAGTGATGAAAGCAATTATCTAGTTACATTTATGTCATTCATATACAGTCGCTAAGTGCATGGAAAACCTCAACCTTGGCTTTCTGTAATCAATAACTAAGAATGTTCTTCCGCATGTCTCACAGGGACGGAAACCATTTCGATGACACCTGGCCGTCGCTTCATGATGGACCTTCTAGTGGGTAGCCTTATGGCCGACGGTGGTCTAGAGTCAGCTCTCCATGCTGCTATACGAGCTGAGATCAGGCAGATGGAGAGTCAGAGAGAGAAGGACATCGCTGATCCTGGTAGTGAAGCTGAGATGGAGGAGGAGGAAGGAGCACATCTTGGTCCCGAGGTAACCAGGGATGCAGCTGATCAGGTGCCATTAGAAGGGAGGAGGAGACATAGTAAGAAGAAGACGGTTGCCGTGGCAGCTAGTGATGATGAAAGCATCAGCATGAGTATTCCACTACTGCAGTTGGTGCAGCAACTTTTAAGGTATGTGTATTTTGTAGTAGGTTTCACTCATTATATACATATGTATGCTAGGGTTTGAGGTTTATTTGATCCTATACTGAAATGACCTGTCGAAAGCTGCCAGGAGCAGAAATCTAAGATATGGTTATAGTTTATTTCCTTTTTTGCATCCAAACATATCAGCGAAAAAAAGAATATGATTAATCATGAAGTGTGGCTTTTGCAAATCAGTAAATTGTGTTTTTCATTTCCCACTTCTTACTTCAGATTACCTCTGCTTTTCTAACCTTTCAAATGGTCCTGTATAACTTTTTTTTAAAGTAGAATAGAACAATTTATTACCAAAAATATTGTCTTCAATGAAAGATGACCTATGGATTGTCCGTTTTTCATCTTCAGGAATGCATCCTCACTGACACTATCCAAGCTCCAGGAGTTATCAGCAGAGTTCAACAAGATAGAGCCTCATCCTGACAAATCAGCAGGAGTCAAATCAACTTCTCTGGAGCTCCTGCTCAAGTTCCAACGGCTCCTGGTTCACACACTCTTCCCCTATGAGGAGGAGAAACAAAAGGCTTGTGCTCAGGGAATGGGTATGACATCGCTCTTTATTGTTGATCTTGTTAAATGGAATCCTTGTGTACTTGTTTTATAGGGTTGTTCGCACCTGCAGAATTATAGAGAAATTATGAAATATGCTGTACATGTACCTATAAAAGCAAGAGAACAAAATGCTCATGTCAGACACAAAATTACTGTTACTTCCGAATATGAAATTTAAGAGCATGCTTATGAACAGAATGTTGATATTTATCAGTATAACCACATTGCAATACAATATATGAACAATCATTTTCATGTTATTTTGCTCTTACAGTGCACTTTTACATGGGAATTTGAATTTTATGAAGCTCAAAACTATTGGTTAAGAAACCTTTGCCTATATTTAACATAGCCTTTCAATTCACATTTATGTTTGATTGTTGATGATCAGATGCTGAGTTGCTAGGTGCTGGATCATTACTGAAGAAGTACATCACACTCCTTGTAACGCACATCAAAGACATCATGCCTACAGCCACCAACCTAGCAGGAAGATCTCCTAAACAGTTTGCTTCAGTAGCAGACATCATTCAATCAGACTTATCAGGTAATCTTGAAATGTTGTCATGAATTGTTTCACTGAGCCCTGAGAACTATGTATATTTTAAGGGACTAACCATTCCATTATCATTTGTAGATGCTAAATTTGTATTTCATGAAATGGCAAAAAAATTTCACATGATGATGTAGACCAAAGATGTTTAGTTTATCTTATTTTTCTGATCCTTTTTTTTTTTTCTATACCCATTTATTACTGGGCCTGTGTATGCCAGTGTTCAAACGGAATTGAAATGGCATGTTAAAGCAAAAGCAAAACTCTTTATGAAAGAAAGTTGAAACATTATTTGTACCTCTTGTTACAGGTGTGTTGCTTCCTGAGTTGGTTACCTGCCTGGTCCTACTCCAGACCAAGTGTCCACTGATCATCCAACGCTGTGGAGCAGTCACCGTCCTCTCTGGCCTCCTGGACACACTAGACTCCTTCAATCGCTTGGCTCCTGCCCTGGAGAAAGAAGACTCTGATGATCTAGCATGGCCAGGACTCTCAGCCGCCACTAGTGAGTATCCCTGCTCAGTGACAAGATCTTGTTATGACTTATGTACAGGGTTCATATCCTTTCAGTGTTAATCTAGACATATTGAATCAGTGAAAATTCAGATTTAATTTTAGTATTCAAATTTGAGAGCAACAATTTGTTTTAGAACAAAGTGATATGCGAAACTTTAAATTCAAGTCACTCATAATGGTGGATTCTTGTATAGTGCACATGTCTGTCAGACTTGACACTCCACAATTATTACCCTGGCTTTAGCATGGCTGCGCTTACAGTGCTCTAGCATTTTAAGGAAATTAATTCCTGTCAGGTACCCATTTACCTCACCTGGGTCGAGTGTGGCAAATGTAGATTAATGTCTTGCCAAAGGACGTTTGTGCTTTGGCAGGGATTCAAAGCCTGTAACTTGTGGTTCACAGTCTGGTGACTTATCCATAAGCATCTCTACAGATTTTCTATTCACCTGTTATTACTTTTAAGAATGGTTATATTGAATCGCCAGGTTATTATTTGTTGATTAGCTTAGAAAAACACATTTGATTACCATGAGCTAAAAAACATATCATTCCATAAGTACATTTACCTATAATTGTACTTTTAGGAACTCCAGTCAGTCTACCATCTGAGCCAAACTCCCCTGATGAGCTTCCGATGATTCGTAAGGCAGACCTAGAGAACCATAACAAGGATGGTGGTCTATGGGTTGTGATTGATAGTAAAGTGTATGACTTGAAAGACTTCCATGAAGCAGCACCTTGCGGCAGTGACACTTTACAGCAGTATGCAGGTAGGTATGGTGTGACTAAGATGATAATGAGGAGGAGGATGATGGTGGTGGTGGTGCGTGATGGTGATGGTGATGATGGTGATAGATGATGATGATGATGATGATAGTGGTGATGATGGTGATAGTGATGATGATGATGTTGATAGTGATGATGATGATGGTGATAGATGATGGTGATGATGATGATGGTGATAGTGATGATGATGATGGTGATAGATGATGATGATTGTGACAGTGATTATTATGATGGTGATAGTGATGATGATGATGCTGCTGATAGTGGTGATGGTGATAGATGATGATGGTGATAGATGATGATGGTGCTGATAGTGATGATGGTGATGGTGATAGATGATGATGATTGTGATAGTGATGATTATGATGGTGATAGTGATGATGATGTTGATAGTGATGATGGTGTTGGTGACAGATGATGATGGTGCTGATAGTGATGATGGTGATGGTGAAAGATGATGATGACAGTGATGATGATGCTGCTGATAGTGAGGATAATGACAAGGATGATGGTGATGACAGCAATGATTATGATGATGACTGCTTGCTGGAGACTGCTGAATGCTAATATATCTTGTTGCATCTATTGCAGCTCGAGATGCTACAGAAGCTTTCCATGCTGCTCACGAATCACCGGAGGTGCTACAGTTGAGAGAACAGTATCTTGTCGGAGTGTATGTAGAAGTAAGTTTGACATAATTGGTCACTCCTGTTTTTTGCCCTTTAAAGTTGATTTTGAGCAATAAAACTAATGTTAATGTTATTATATATACTGTATAGTAGTTGTAAGTGAGATCATGAGCACATACTTAGGAGCAATTATTTACCCCAAAGCTTTTGATCTCATATTACTGACTTTTAGATGTTTTAATCTTTCATATTGATTGAAAAGGTAGAATTTCTTTGATTTCTGTAAACCTTGCCAAAGCTGCACAGTTCTTTGAAGTTGTTTGATAGTGTGTGCTTCAATTTTCCACAATGCAGCCTGAACGGGATGAGGTCTTGGCATCTACCAGCAGTGTGATCTCATCACCCTTGATGGACACAGAGAGAGCTTTGGGTCTGCTGCTTGGCCTTCACTCTTGCCATCAAGCCAGAAGCCTTCCACTCACACCTCCAGAGATTGAATACCAGACATGGCTCAAGTCACGTCTTTTCAGTAGCGGCATGCAGCTTGGCCAGCGTCCAAGCTTCTTTGATCGCGGCAGTGACAGTGACCGTTCTCTTGATCAGACACCGTCCATGCTGACCTCACCACTTCAAGGTTCAGCACCACAGCTGCATAAACTGGAAGACAACATGAAGTCGTTCTCCCGTTGCGCCTCACAGGCAGATATCGCCAAGCCGTTCCTTCAGGCACTTGCAGAAGGTCGGCTCCAGGACATCAATGTGAAGACATTCCTTGCTCAGTGTGATAGATACTGCCGCTCCCATCATCATACTCTACCCATTGAATTCTCACCAACCCACGGCATTGAGGTCGTTTCCCGGCTTCTCATGGCTTGTATCCTTAAGCACCATGATCTAGGTCATGTCGCCCTGGCTGTAGTTGAACACAGTCTGCAGACAGAGGGTGTCCCAACGGTCGTTCACAGACATCATCACACCTTTGTACCAAGATCCATTGCTGATGTCTGCAAGGTGGCATTCCAAGCCAAACGCAATCTTGTGAAGGTAACTTATAATGTAAACGCTATTCACGTGGCTTTTGATTTAAGGGATATCTTGCAAAATCTTTCTATATTGTTCTGAATCGTGATATTTTTCTAGAGTTCAAATAATGATAGGGTTAAAGTGGTCATCTGCAGTAGCAAGAGGTTTCTTGATCAGTATCAAACAATGACCACTAACTGTCTTCTTTAAAGAGCAATAGTTTTCCCTATCCCTTGGATATCGGCTTTGTACTTAATCAGTGGCAAGTGACACCTTGTTGATAATCCCTCATGATCTGTACTCATTGATTGTTCCTCTGAATCCCTCCTCTTTGATATCCTTGTGCATCTATTAGCCCTTCTCATTGTTACACTTTAAGCACTCTTCTTTTAATGGACTGAGTGTTTCGTGAACAGCCAACTCCTATTGATAAAGGATGTACATGAAGGTGAGATTTTGAATTTTGCATGGTACATGTAGCTACATGTATGTTGCAAATGCACAATAGCTTCATTATGGATTTCATTCGTTTCTTTTTGTAGATTCATCAAGAGAGGTCTATAGGATATGAGGACTTGTGTATGCCAGTGATTGAGAGACTAAGGTTCCTCTTCAATGAGCTCCGCCCAGCTATTGCCAATGAAGTATCGGCTCTGTCACGCCTGAAGGTTCTCAACACACCACCAAGATGGAAGAAGGTTGTACAGAGAATGATCAGAGAGAAACGAGCTGTGGCTTCTGCAGGTAAGATCAGGGTTCATATCCTTTGGGTCAGGGGTCAGCTCCTCTCCAATGATTAAATCTTGGAGTCATGGGTCAAGTGTGTAAACCAGAGGGTGAAGTCCTTGGTGTCAAGTTCTTAGGGTCAGGATCAGTCCTTGGATCTGGTGGATGGGGGTGGGAGGAGCAGCGTGTTTGAAATTCATTAGGCTGTTATGCAATAGACTTGTAAACTACAAAATTATGCTTCTTTGTCTCTGTATAATAACAATATACAAAAGTATACATGTATCCAGTGAGTTTCTTGTAGCACTTGTGTAAGCAAACTCACATCCTTTATTTGAGATTTTAGTATCAAGATCTGTGTTTATGTCTGTCCCATTATCAAACATGCGTAATGTTTTGTCTACTCTATTGACTGATATATCCATCCTTGTGATTCTCCTGCAGGAGGAGCCCGAGGAGACAAGGAATACAAGGAGACCCAGATTAAGGTTGAGTGTGATCCTTCTGATGATCCAGACTCCTTGACATCCTCTACCACATCTGCAACATCTGCTACCACACCTACCACTGGGCCTACCACACCAGCAGGGGCTCCTAATGGAGGGGTAGTCAAGATCTTCCCTGGAAAAACAAGTCAGCATGGCAAGACTGAGAGGAAACTCAAAGATAGGGTATGTATCGTTCCATATTCCCAAGCTAAAATTATTGTGATCTCCTGTTCTGATTAAAGACAAGCAATGGTAAAGTTTAGAAAAGTGGTCATGAAAATGGGTGCCTAGAGTCGAGAAGTTGGCTCTTCGGTAAGGCATGAATTTTCATTGCCCAGTCACACCAACAAGACTGACACCAGACCAACAACAGACCAAAAAAACCACAAACATTACACCAAATGGCCAAGAATTGGTCGCTTTGGAGTCTGTGTGGAGTTGGTTTGTGACCAAGGTATCAATTACCTAGCCACTTACACTGTAGATACGACTTCAATCCACAGGTCTACTGGCTGCTTACCTTCAAGCCCTGTACTTCCTTAGTATTACAGTTGAATGTCCATGCACTTTGTAATCAATGCTTAAATAAGGGATATAATATGGGATTTCTCTGATTATAATGCAGGATTCTTGGAAGTCGGTTGCTAATGCCATCACCAGCGCCCGTAAGTTCAAGTGGCTGAGGCAACGGATGACAGGCTCAGCTTCTCAGACTGCTCTCATGACAGAGATCATCGAGTTTGCTATACACTCTGAGAATGTCAATGTGGAGAAACTCAGGAGGGCGCTGTACTGTCAGGTATTGTACTCAGTGTTCCTCAAATCATATTGATAGCCATGAAAATTTATTTTCCTCCGTTAGCTGTTCTTCCTTTCATTCATGCTCCTACTTTTTTGTCTCACGTGAAGTTACAAACCTTCCTTAGAATACATAAGGTAATAGTTACCTCAAATATGAAAATGATGATGATAATGGAACATCAGAAGTACGTCTTCATGTGCTGCAACAAGAAGAAATGAAAAGGCCAAAGTACACTTCTAGTCCATTTGACACCCCTATACAGCCAACATTGAACCTAAAAAAGTTCTGTCTGTTGAAGTTTTTTGTTGATTTGTAATCGTAAGTGGTCAAAGAACATTTTCAGCTTTGTTGCCCAAGGCAACCTTGAGCAATTTGCATAGTTTGCATATCAAAATCCAGTGTGTTATTCATCTTATGCAGTATAACCTGTGACACAAAGAACAGATGATATACCAGGGAATTATATTGTATCACAGGTTTCAGTGCACAAGCTGAACAACACTGTTAGCATTGGGTGTAGCGCGCGTAAGTTGTCTTGCGTTGTTAAACATTGCCTGTATATGTGACGTTTTTTATTTATGCAAATTATGCGAAACGCTCAAAGTTGCTTTGGGGGCAACAAAGCTGAAATTATTCAGAGTCAACATGGGATCAGAAGTTTTTTTTTTAAACTCCAATGGACAGAACTTTTCTGGGTTCATGAAATGTCAAGTCGACTATTCCTTCATTCACCAGTTAATTTTTGTCAGCTGATACCATGATGAAAGTAACATTAATAGAGTTGGAATTGTTTAATGCACGTAACAGATACATGTCGAATCTGGATATACATACAATGATTTGAGATTCCTAATTATTGTTTTGTTCATGTTTCAGTTGGAGCGAGCTGAATGTAGACTGGAAGGTTCAGAGGCCATGATTGCCCAACTCAAGAAACAAGACTTGATCCCTTCAGTCCGCTATGCTATGTTGTGTGGCTGGCAGGGTCTACTAGAACCTGATAAAGATCCAAAGTAAGATTTGCCTAGATTGTTTTCCTGCAATACATTATGAAAGACTGAATGATTGTATCTGAGTATGTATCTTCAGAAATCTATTTAGTCACCTTTGATAACTGCATGTGCCAGACGGCAATTTTTTTTGTCATGAACTTAGTTACTACCTTGTCTGATTCGGATTTGCAAGTATTCATTGGACATTCATAATGATACCAATTAACTGATTGAATTTTGTCCTTATCTGTGCATCTATTTCAAGCCATACATTTCATTGTAATGAAGAAAATTTTCAATACTCCATCATTTCTTTCATTATGTATGTAGTAAGCTTTTGCTACACCAAAGTTATCGCAGTATGGTGTTAAGCCAAATCATGAAGTTTTGACAATATGATGGTAGTAAACATCTGACATTGTAGCAGTCCAGTTTTAGTCAACCTATGAAGTTTGATAAATCTTGTGTAAATTATCAAGTTCTTACTAACCCTACTTTCATTTCTACAGTGCATCCTGGAACTGTCTGAGCAATGTGAGCCTGATTCCTCCATACGATCGCATTGTCCTGCAAACTTCCTTTGCCAAACTGAACCGTTGGTCCATCGACCATCTCCGCACCCTCATCTTAGAGACCCAGGAGACCCTTGAAGCTCATACCGCTAAACCAATGGCCCAGGGGGGACTTGGTACACCAATAGGGAGTGAGGAGGAGAGGACAGTGACCCTAGGAACCATTCCTCAAGCTCGCTTTGTTCTTGCCATGCTTGGTCTCCTGACAGCTGAGCAACCTGCAAGTGGTATCAGTCTCCTTCTCAACTCTGGTCTGCTGGCTCTACTACAGTCCTTACTCAGACTTGCTGGTGGGTGCATTCTTGAGTTCTGACATACAGTACTTGTACCTGAGAATGATTAAAAACAAATGGAAGCAAGATTAAGATTGTATGGTTTGTCTGAAATAAGAATCTAAGAACCAAAATGCCAAAATATTATTTTCCATAATCTTTCACTTTCATGTATTAATCAACTTATATTATTATTGTGTATTTGGATACTCTTAAGTAGTTTCAGTTCAGTAGATATATGCCTTGTACACCAATAAATAAACACTTACACTGAGTACTTCACCTTTATTCTCTCCCAGGTCCTAAGAAAGGCAGACTTGAGCAAGAAGAGACACCAGCTCCCAACACAGTGTTTGAAGAGACAAGAAGCCGTCCTCAACCAGCACCTGTTCCTACCAGTGGACCTGAGTTAGCAGCTCTTATGAAGATTGGCACCAGGGTGGTTAGAGGACTAGACTGGAAATGGGGTGACCAGGTGAGTTCTGTTACAGGCACTCCTAAGCATTTAATGTGATGTATTGCAAAATGAGTGCCAGGCACTCTCAGCAGCTAGATAACCAAGAAATATATATCCAGTAAATTTTTAGGTCGTTCCACTTTTTTGTGTGGATTCCTTGTTTGTGAGGCAGCAAAAAAAATGTACATGTAGCTCAAAGCCTTATTTTACAGGTTACTTTGTGGGACATTCACGTTGCATTTTCCAGCTTTGAAACAATATTTACATGAATGAAAACATCTTATACCACCACAGTTTAGTTAAGTTTCCGAACAATATCACATGATCAGACTGTGCTTATTAACTCTACTTAGACAAGTAAAACTGACCTCTACCTATATCTGTTGATAAGGATGGACCACCTCCCAGTGAAGGTCGAGTGATTGGAGAGCTTGGTGAAGATGGCTGGATACGAGTTCAATGGGACACTGGCAGCACCAACTCCTACAGGATGGGCAAGGAGGGAAAGTACGATCTAAAACTAGCTGGCCCGCCACCAATGATGGAGCTCACTGAAGATGAAAAAGACTGTATCATTGATCCAGGTTAGTGTTGTGATGCAGTGTGCTAAGGTAGCTTAGCGAAACGCAATGGCGCATTAAGATGCGGGGAAAACGCAAAGAGGAAAATTGCCAGTTATGTCTGCTTCTAAAATTAGAATCACACATATCTGAATAAAAGTTTTCGTATTATTTTGCATAAAAGTGTTCAAAGAGGTAAATACTACTTCTACATCCTAATATTTTTGTTCTGCCTCTATACATGTACACATGTATGATTTTGAATGATTTTGTGATATGCGTCTTTCCTGCATTTTTAAGGCCACAACAATTTGCTAAGCTACCTAAGAGCATGTTTAATATATGTATAATCAAAGTAGGAACTGTAGGAAGTGAGTTAGCAGTACACTGGGACCAAGAAGAGAGATATGTCATTATGTACTGTAAACCAGTAAACTCTTGAATCAATAAGCGTGGCTATTTTCGCAAATTTGCACAAATTCTGAAAATCTGGCACACTAGCAAAATTTGCAAAAGTTTTCATGCATGCGAAAGTTTCTTGTTTTACAGTAATCTAATTGCATTTCGTAAGAAAGAAGTCAAGCACTTCGATTTAAGAAGTAGCGCATATTGTAAATATAGTAGTAGATGATCTGATGATCCGTGCAATCATCTCTGGATGAAGTCTAATGAAGCTTATCTTTATTTTTTTTCCAATATCAGCCGAGAGTAAGATGCTAGTGGAGTGCATGATGCCTACTGATCTGATCCGTCACTGCTGTATCTGTCTACTACGCCTGCTATCACTAAGCTGTGGTGTCCATGCAGACAGTGTCCAGAGAGATGCTACTAGGGTGTTGTGTGGTCAGCTACAGTCACTGGTCAGTGTAGGAACCACTGCTGCTACACCTACAAATGGTAAGTTACTGTCACATATGCAAGGAAAAAAATCTTCTTTATTATTTAGTTTTAGTGATCTTTGTTAGTTGGAATTAGTTCCAGTTGACTGTACATGTACCAAATGTATGTGTTGATACAGAGTTGTGACACTCCCTTATATATTTCTCATAGAATGAAGGAAAATTCAAGTGATGTAAGTCATCACTTTTGGGAAGAACCAAATTGTAAAAATATCATTTTTCAGTTTATATAATGTAGCTATTCATTATGAAGGAAGATATTGAAGTTGTGCAGTTCTGTCTTTTTGCCATCAAAATTGCTTACTAATATACATTTTTAATTAAATTGTTTATATTCCTTATTGACTTTGATGATTTTTGTTTTCAGGAGAGCAACCCTTAGCAAGCATCCTAGCTCACCAGCAGTACAAGGAATGGTGTAGTCTAGGTTTCGTGAAGAGTATCTCATCATGTTCAGGACTATCTCTAGCTCTCAGTACTCCAGCATGGATTGATCTTCTATTCAGTCTACTGAAAGCAGACCAAGTACAACCACTCAACATAACTACACAGGTATGTGCACTTATTACATTGCATGTTAAAATCTAAACAGTATTATCATGCCTGTTTGCATTACCCATCGCTGCCAAGCATTTGTGATAATGGTGAGGATAATGATGATACTTGTATTGCTAGTATCCATTTGTTGGTGGAGAAAAATGTTGCTTCCTCTTGAAAATTTCTGAGGGAAAAAGGCTCTTGTACGTTGGGGTACAACAATTGCTCTCTGTTTTTGGCCTAGTGTTACAGCATTTGAGACGCACTTACAAATCCTTTAGTATGACTTAAGGTGTAGAGTAATAAAAAGTCATTATGATTATTACTGGATCTTAACATTCTTTGCTTTCAGATCTTAGCCCTACGTCTACTGCAGACTGTCTTACCAGCTTGGTCTGAAGGTGATGCTCAAGAGAGAACAGAAGATCTAGTCTCGAGACTCTTTGGTGTCCTTGGTACCTGTATGCGAACATGCTGTTCTGACACGCCCTCTCCTATTTATGGTATGCAATGTAGCCCATGAAATACCATTTCCATAAAAGCACAGTTTACAAAGTGGGTTCGACTTAGAACAGACTTAATTGACTGATTGACGTTGTACATTTGGAATAGATAAAGTCTTACCCAATTGTGAGAGGGACAAGGAAATGAATTTTTTTTAGAGAATGCCAAAGTTTGTTGATGGAGGGATCATCTTGAGGTTGGAGAGGGGGAGCAGTCCTCAGTGTTTGGAACTTAAAATAACTCTATGTGTCAGTAAAACTATATCAGTTTATTGCAAGTAGTTTCCAAATTGATAAAACCAGACAACTGTGGATTTTGTTTTACTTGACTTGTATTATCCATTTTGTACTATTGTAGGACCCTGGTAGTATGTGCATTTGTAGATAAGAAAAGTTTCTTTATTTCTTTTATTTCATCAGAGTTTGGAAAGAAACCCAAGGCAGGCAGCAAGGCGAAGGTCTCCCTGACTGCTCCCTTTGCCATCACAGTGGCTGAAGAGATTGTCCTGTTACTGAGGAAGCTTCATATGCTACAAGCTTGGAATCATTTCATCAACAAGTACATCAACCAGAGACTATGTAGAGTGGTTTCTATGGTAACAGATGAAGCAGGCCCTCAGGTAATAAAACCCGCTAGTTTATTGACACATGGTATAGTGAATGTATAGTGAAAATACTTATTTATGATTCCAGAGCCAAGCTGAGAGGTAGCCTCACCGTACGCAACAGTTGTGACTTTTCCCCCTGTGTACAAGTACTGTATATATTGTTGTATAGACAAGCCCATGCTGAAGAAATGAGTGCTTGCGTACTACAGATTACATTTGGGATAAAAATTGAAATCAATATTGATTCTAATTCTGACTCATTGATTTATGATGGTATCAACATAGAATTGTAATTTGAAAGATATAGACTGGTATATGCACTTACAATCATTTTGAATTTGAACTTGAATGAAATCTATGCAAAGAAATCTATGATTGTATTTACACAAATGTCTTAGTGCCTCTATTAGTTTGTAAACAGGTGTATTTTCTTTGTTTGTAGCCTGGAGAGCATGATTCTTACCGTGTTCGTCAAGGTGAAGTGATGGCAGTCCTAGCCATGATAGGAGGGGTGGATGACCGGCCAAGGCTTGGTGGTCAAGTAAGACATGAGGAGTATGGTGTAGGGACACTGGTCAACATGGCTGCCAATGGGAGATTGACCGTTCAGTTTGAGGGTCAGAGAGTATGGAGGGTTTGCCGCATTTCAACATTATCTCCTGTGAGTTTTAGTTGTAATGAACTTCATATTGTTAATACTGCAGTATTTCTTAGAATCTCTGGTCATACCCTTCTTACATTATATACCTCTCTCTCTCTCTCTCTCTCTCTCTTTTCCTCTCTCTCTTTTCCTCTCTCTCTTTTCCTCTCTCTCTTTTCCTCTTTGTTTCTTGGATCTCTTTCCTGTTGTCTTTCTATCATTGTCTATCTTTCCGTCTTAATTTCTGTATTCTCTTTCCATCTTTTAAGAAAACGATGAGAAGGGCATACTTTGACAGTAAAAAAAAAAAGTCCTACTTGGTGCGCTATACTCGACATTCTTTGAACTCTGAAAATGGTTGTGAAAAATGCTTTTTTGTTTTCTTTCTTCTCAGGTTGTCTCAATCCCATTCTGTGTTGAGAAGCTAGTCTTGACTCCAGCTGTTCTTGATATGTGGAGTCAGTTGATCAGTCTTGCTGCTAATGGATTCAGGATTCATCGTGGCTCCATGAGTAGAGACAATAGTGGAAGTACACTCAGCTCTATTGAACATGGTAAGATCATATATAATTTCTGTGATAATATGTTGATGTATTTGTTGTTTTGTTGTGAACTTTCTTTCATTTAAGTTAGTGTCAACCATCTGCAGTCACCCGGAAGTAACTGAATAAATTTGCTCAACTTGTGAAATAAGGACCTAGATCTGAGATACCAGCTTCCTACCAATCAGGGAAAACA
This sequence comes from Heliocidaris tuberculata, assembly GCA_025618425.1. Lineage (NCBI taxonomy): Eukaryota > Metazoa > Echinodermata > Echinoidea > Camarodonta > Echinometridae > Heliocidaris > Heliocidaris tuberculata. The sequence continues at coordinate 8,474,584 of CM046846.1, forward strand.
GAATGAGAATGAGAATCTACAAATTTGTCTTGATACATTTTGATATTCCAGCTTTTCTCTTTACTATGCATGCATTAATCCTCTGAAATATTTAGAATAATAATTTTTATCATAACTGTTCATGAAACTTTTGTAGCAAGTAAAGATGTGGAACAGATGTTACCCACAATTACAATTAAGTGCCATGAAAGTTTAAAGCTTCAAAAATTCCTTTCATCAAAATTTTGGGAACATGTCTCAGATTTTGTCAATATCTGATTGATATCTCACTATTACTTATTTGTCCAACAGAAGGAATAGATCTTCAACTGCTTCGCAAGCAACAGATGCGCCTAGGTCTGTTACAGGCTGCTCGCAAGGTGTTCAGTCGCCAGGACAACCTCCGTCAGCTTCTCTCCTTGACGACGGCAGCCTGGGACATGACATCTTCTAGCTGTGGAGGAACATCATCTTCTGAGGAGGGTAGTAGCCCTGACGAGATGGGATCGGTTGAGAGGTATACTCTGCTACAGCAGCTCATGTGTGCTGCTACTCAACCATCACCGGTCAAAGCTCTCTTCATCAGACAAGAACTGAAAGTGAGTCAAATGCATCAGTATTATGATTCTTTTACTTTTGGCTTCTACTCAAGTTTGCTTCAAGTTTGATCAGGTCTTTTCATGCTTCATATAGCACTTACTGATCTCAGCACCATCCAATGTCTATTTAAAGAGCATGATGACCATATCCGATCTTGATTCAAACTGATGAACCTCTGAATGCAAGTCTTGATCATGAACCACTATTATAGCATATCTTACAATATGTATGAAAATTACCTTGTAGGACTATTATCTCATTGAAAATGGTATGAGTTAAGTAGAACACTCATTTCAAAGAGTCTTAGGCATGAGATATTTTAAAGTGTACCAATCACAAAAAAAAAAAAAAAAAAATTGTCCAGTTAGAATATATGAGATAAAACTCAAAACACTTTGCACGGCCTTGTATGGTTTAACGGTTAAGGAGTTGAAGAAAATAGAGGAAAACATAACACCCCCTCTCGCGGAACCAAAGCGCGAGCCCCTAGCTATATGCGAGCGCGTAAGGATACGTCGACTAGTCTGCCCAAAAGTCGATGTAATTGGTATTGGGAGTATATTTTAGCTTGCAATATTTCTTTATAGAATCAACATTTGAAGCTCATATTTTGAATACAGTATAGCAACATTGAACCCCTAACATACAGAGCAAAATACTTCTTGGTGATCGGTACACTTAAAGGGGGTACCCAATGCTGAAACAATGTTAGTTCATTTAAAAGATCATGATTTTATTAGAAGAAAATCATCTGCCTTAATTTTTTTTTTTAATTCGTGTTGCCAGAAAATCCCCGAAATATGGTAAGATTTCAGGATATTTTGGCCCCTCAGCTGTGTCCCAATTTCAGCTAGGTAACCACAATGACGTCAAAGTGGTTACCTTGTCGCGCAATTATAGCAAAATGCGCGCAAGGTGTAATGCATTTTGTACAGTCTAGCGCGCAACACATCTGCAATACGCGAACCTGGGTAACCACAATGACGTCAAAGTGGTTACCTAGCTGAAATTGGGACACAGCTGAGGGGCCAAAATATCCTGAAATCTTACCATATTTCGGGGATTTTCTGGACACACGAATTTTAAAAAAACTTAAGGCAGATGATTTTCTTCTAATAAAATCATGATCTTTTAAATGAACTAACATTGTTTCAGCATTGGGTACCCCCTTTAAGCACCATCATCAACATAACTGGTTGAATATGGTTAAGCAATAACACACATTTTCCATATTCTCCTGCTTGAGATATTTGAGGCACCATTATTAGCAAATTGTACTACAAACAGCATAATCATTAGTGATGATTATGATATTTTTGGGGTATCCCTTTAATTCAAATTCACTTGAAAGAGACAATTGTTAGAGAAGATGACACAGTCACTAACCTGTCTTTTGACAGATTACTATTGGTGATGATCACTTTGAGAAACATTTTCATTTTCATTTTCCACTAGTCTGCAGCCTTAGCACTGACTCAGCACCTAGTAAAAGAAGCCTTCTGTCCCCTCAATGGCTCAGACCAGGAGCCTGTGATGGTCAAGGCTGACTTCATGCCCTCACCTGCCATGGAGACAATTGGACTCCTGCCTAAGCTCATCCGTTCACATAGAGCTAAACCACTTGAGCAGCCCCCTTCTCCACTCGTCACTCAGATGATGGAGATGGGTTTTCCTAGGAAACATGTGGAGTTTGCTATCAAGGCTATCAGTAAGTGCAAGATAAATCAGCTTCTCCTCTTCAAATTAGCACCAATCATATATTTTATATGTTTTTTAAATTATATATCTAACACTAAACATGTCATTAAAAATGTTACATGCATGTATTTCATCTAAAATATGCTGATGTGGAAAGGAAAATACTACTGTACCCAAACTTCAAACTTATATGCCATATATTTATTTACCTCATAGAAGGGCCTGTATTTCATATCAAAATATGAAATGAATATATAATCTGTGAGTGTGATCTCATAGAATATGGTGTATAAGAATGAACAGTGAAAAACAGGAGCTTGACTAATAAACCTTTCCTAGTCTTACTTGTGATACACTGTAGCTAATTTCAAAATTCCAACCATGTTTACATTGATACTGGGAATTGATAGAATGATACTTGATGTTTGATATTATTGACCTTGATAATCTTTAACATATCCATGTACATGTATGTCATCTCACTCAGCTGGTGTATCTGATGCCCAGCCTGGACCAGAGGCAGTAGTCAACTGGTTGGTAGATAATCCTAACATCCAGATCCCACCTGATGTCTCTGATGTAGAGAGTAACTCATCCTATGATAACTGCTCTGACTCTGATCTCAACATTGATGATGAGTTCGAAGACTTGGAAACAGACTATGAACAGGTGAGGCTCTTAAGGTCTTCAGTAATTCTTTCCTTTTAGTGTTAGAAATTATACTCTCCATTCTAATTTTTCTTTGGACCCCCTTTTCTCTTCCATTACATGCATTGGCATATAGTATTTATCCCATCCAGTTTTTGTGCCTTTTAATTGTTTTTCGTCACCCTTTCTGTTCCGTAGGTGGTGCTAGATTCCTGAATTTGAATATTGCATCTCATATTTTGGACATTAAAAATTTGGATTTCTCTTAAATTCAAAACAGGCTCATAATTCGTGAAATTTGATATCATGGAACACTGTTTTTATAAAGAAAAACAGTGGAAAAATGAACCACAATTGAAAACTTGTAAGCATTATGCAACCTTCCTCATAGGCTGTCATCAAAACTTCTTAATTTCTAGTTTTTTACGTCTGTATAACCTAATATACAAACTAATTTTACTCCATAGTTGATCTCTCCTGAGACCACAGTCTTCAAGAAGAGGAGTGACTTCTTGAGCAATGATGACTTTGCGATGTATGTCAGAGATCACATACAGGTTGGCATGATGGTCAGATGCTGTAGGACCTATGAAGAGGTACAAGAGGGTGACATTGGAAAGGTGGTCAAGGTAGGAATTCATGTTTGCTTATTTTTTTTATGTTGTGTATATTTCATGTTTGCTCTATATGGCAGTTAATTGCTGTACATTTGATCTTTGGGTGCTTGTTCTTTCTATACTAAAGGACTTCTTAATAAATTTCCAGAAATCCAATGTATTTATGAAAGTGAGTGCAGGTTCAGGACTTGATTAGATAACAGCATCAGAGTAGGAATACCTAAATTGATCACATTTTGTTCTTCAAATTGGCAACAATAATATTTTTCATTTAGTGCTACATGGTTCCAATGAAATGTAATGTCTTTGAAAACGATATACATGGTTAGAAACTTTGTCAAAAAGTTGAAAAATGGCCAATTTCAATTAAAACACAATGATTTTGAATCCTGCAATGTGTTGCCAATTTAAGGATTTTAAAGCTTAATCTCCTTTTTAAAATTCCTGGCATCAAACGCAATATGGGCCCTCTTGCATAAAAAGTAACGTTTAATCGCAACTCAAAAAATTAAACCCAACTTGATTTTCAACCAATCAGGATTGCCTATCTGGGACTTGCGTTAAAATTTTTTTGAGTTGCGTTTAATCGCAACTTTTATGCAAGAGGGCCATGGTCATGTAACAAAAATGAATGCAGTGAGTGCAGAAATTCTTGCTCTTTCTACTCATGCATCTGGTATAATTTTTAGAGCTCTTAATCAAAAGTTATTAAGCCAAACCACAAAATGTGGCCAAATGTCTCGAAAGGGTTAAACAAAATTGACTCTAATGACTCCTGCTGCTTCATGTACATGGATGCCATAGCTACTTCTAATTCTTCACTGACTATGTTGACTATTCATGTAACCTCAGAACCCTCTTACTTCTGCCATATGTACATGTACTAGCACTTTAGCCTCTACTTGTACTTCTTGTTTTACTGTACTGTTGAATCCTTGTCATCCTCTCCCAGCTTGACCGTGATGGTCTCCATGACCTGAACGTCCAGGGAGACTGGCATCTGAAAGGTGGAACCTACTGGGTGAGATACATCCATGTAGAACTTCTAGGATTCCAACCTCAGTGTGCTCCAGGGTCTAACATCAAAGTTGGTGATCGGGTCAGGGTCAAGAGGTCTGTCTCAGCTCCTAGGTACAAGTGGGGCTCTGTCAACCATCAAAGCATTGGCACTGTCACTGGTGAGTAGTTCTGCTGTGGTTGTTATTCTGTGCTCTTTAAGATAAGAAAGTTGTGGTTTGAATGGACATCCTTTAATAGAGGAGTCTGACAAGGAAGTGAAGATATTTTGCAGCTATGGTAGAAAAAAAGAAATTCAGAAAAATTAAGGTTGATAAGGTACAGTGGGGTGGTATGCTCTCCAACCACCCCCCCCCCCTTTCCATCCCCCACCCCTCTTGGGGTAAGGTGGAAATTATACTGAAACCAACAATGCATCTGTAGTGATCCAAAACATGGACTGAGTTGATATAAGAGTCAGTTTGAAAACAGATTTCAGTTTAGATTTCACTTTTACAGAGTTCAACGGCTACTATATGTAGATGTTGTTGAAATCAAGTCATATTCATCTTTAGAATACTATTTCAGAGATGAATGAGTTCTATATGCTATACATAAACAGATTCATCACAAATATTAAATGCTAATTTTGTTTTTCCATGCAGGTTTCAATGCCAATGGAAAGGATGTGACTGTGAACTTTCCTCAACAACCTCACTGGACTGGTTTGGTGTGTGAGATGGAGTTAGTCCTCAGCACTCATCCAGGCATCACGTAAGATAATTCTCTGATGTATGGTTGCAAACATTGGATGGATGAGGGTTGATAAGGGCAGGGCAATATTTCACTGTATGTAAAGCCTGAATTGCTCCCATGTGCCCTGCTGTATGGAAAGAAAATCTCTTCTGTGTAATGCTCACAAAATACAATATTTCTATTTTGAAGTTTTACCAATTTGTATTAGTGAGCAAGGATTGTTCCAATCAATTTCATTTATTCAAATTGAGAATGAATTAAGAGTTTATAATGTACAACTGTAATCTAAGAGATTGTCGCTCAACCAAACTGTGACTTGTATTCTAATGTGGATTTTCCCTTTTATAAGAAAACACTGATTTACATTGCATCCCCAGATGTAATGGGTGCAGTCAGAGCCCTATTGTCGGTCTACGCTTCAAGTGTAAGACGTGCGGAGAGTTCAACTTCTGTGAGAACTGCTTCAGAACTAAACGCAATCATAGACATACCTTCATGAGGATATCAGAACCAGGTAGGTATCCCATTACATTATGTAAAACTAAACACGAATTAACATCAATAACTAGAAGTATGTTGAACTTAAAAAAACACTTCTGATTCCATTGAAGCATTATTACTCAAACAAACTTGCAATACAGTTAATTGTTTGATAATTACATCTGGAGGAAAAAAAAGATCTGTTGTAGGTATTTCATAAGGACTTGTTTACTGTTGATATGTAGAGGATTATGGATCAAATTGTCCAGTCTAAATCCCAGCTGCAGTAAAAATGTACTTTAGCAAAGTATGGATCTACGCGTTCCACTCAATACCAGGAGAGATGTAAAAAGCTGCAAGGATATACACATAATGAGAGGGCATTTATGAGATGTCAGGGGAAATATATTTGCAAAACAGACCTACAGACCTTAATAATGCTGGTCTACAGTCAAAATGCCTCTTGAACAAAAACAGTAAAACTAGACTAAGTTGAGGTCACTGAAAATGAATATGATATTGATAATTGCTGAATGGCTCAGTTTTTTAAGATTCAATTTTCATATTTCATGTACAATATATATGGGTCCCCATGCTGTACATTTAGGTTTATACTTTAGGTTTATTAACAGACTTGTAAAAAGGCTTCATGATTTTGCCTTACACCCAGTATGCAGAGCATGTGGACCCATACATATTGCACATGAAACATGAAAATTAAATTATCTTGAAAACCTGAGCCAGTCAGGATTTTTCATTGTTATATTTGAATTCAGCATGTCAAAATCCGTAAGAAAAGGCATGTTTAAAACTTTAGAAAAATTGTTGACCAGTGCAATAAGCATTATGTAAATCCAGATTGTTATCATTATTCTCTTTCCTGCAGGATTAACCCCAGTGAACGTAGGACGACCTGGTCGTAGCTGCAGCAAGAAGGCTCCTCCTGCAGGCTCTCTGATTGAGGAATGGTCTCGCTGTGTTAAGAACCTTACAGTGTCCTCTAAGGAAGGTCAGATGTCACGTCTCATTGATGGCAATCCTAACACGTACTGGCAGTCTTCAGGATCACAGGGAAAGGTGAGTTAAGGCCACCGCACACCTTACGATCGGTCTGCAATCCGATTTGTGAAATAAATTGCTTTGGCATTAAATATTGGCATTTTAACAAATGAAATCTACCCTATTCAGGTTCTGAAAAGTAATATGAATACTAAACATAGGGTTTGGGTGAGCTGTCAGCTTTCTACAGGGAATAAGGGCAAAATTAGTTTCAAATCGTAGGCAGTCGTACGATTTTTGTGACGTCACTATGACTTGGAGCCGATTTGGCCATTCCTCCCACTAGAAATCTCGGCAAAGGCTGTATTATCGATTTTACAATCTGTATGACTATTCAGACCCTCAATCAAAAATATTTTTCTTTATTAAATGATTTGTCAAATGATAGTACATTTTCTTCTGAAATAGCAGACCGATCGTATGGTGTGCGGTGGCCTTTAGACTACCAAGAAAAAGAAAATTCTTATTGAATCAACTTTCTTTTCATGTTAGCATGATGGCATCATTAATGTACTTTTTCACTGTTGTGCTCATCTGATCAAATACACTGTATTTGAAATGAAACTCAATAAATATTACATAATGAGGCTCTTTTAAGCATTTTTTTCCAGGAAAATGATGAATTTATATTGTCTTTGCATTGCCAATTCTAGGATAACAAAAATTTTCTTATTACCCACCCCATTCTGTACTGCAATAGTAATAGGACACAAAAGTATGCAGTCCTTTTGTGGATCTAATTCCCTTAATGTTAGGATTCAAGCATTTATTGGTGACCACTTTAGGGGTCCACAAACGGCTAATACTTGTAATTGCCTGCCTTTATCATTGTTTTTTTTTTTTTCTGTAATTTTGGCTCAGCATTGGATCCGCCTGGAGATGCACAACGATGTCCTCCTTCATCGTCTGAGGATGGTAGTAGATCCTAACGATAGCTCCTACCAACCTTCTCTCATCATCATATCAGGAGGAGATACCATCTCAGGAGTAAGGGAGTTAAAGACTATCAGAGTCAGTCCATCGGAATCCATGGTCACCCTTCTACAGGACTGTACAGAGGTATGATAAACTTGGTATTCTTTCATTCTGTGTGCCACATGATTTCAATGCGATTCTGATCAAATGAATGGAAGTCCCTTGATGGAGAATATCATTATTAGAAAATGTAGTATGAAACAATGTCCTTATGCATTTAGGAAATCATTGCCCTAGATCAGCCTTGGCAGTTGTTAGCAAGCACAGTGCAATTGAGAGAAACAAAGTTGTACCGCATCCCCATAGACCTTATGAGAGATAGAGAGAGAGAGTGAGAGAGCCTTTAAAATATCTAATTTATAACTCAACAATGAATTTGCTGTGAAGGTGATTCACTATAGAGTTACCTTATTTATAGGGAATATGAATGATTGAAAGATTATTTGATGTGGCATTGGTTTTTTACTTCCATTTTCCTGTCTCCCTTCAGTTCCATCGCTTCTTAGAGATTGCAGTCAAACAGTGCAAATCAAGTGGGATAGACTGCAAGGTCCACGGTCTCTCAATCATCGGTCGTTCAAGACCAGACGAAGATGACCTTGCCTCGACCTTTGCCTTCATGTCATCAGACAACGAGGATGACCATGGTACCAACATGATGACCAGGCTATCATCCAGGCAACGGTCAGCGGGTGACCATGCTGGCAGCAGAGAGATCCAGACTAAGGTGTTTGTATGGGGTCTGAATGACAAAGACCAGCTCGGAGGACCACGAGGGTCAAAGGTTAGTTATGGTTTCATCCAGCTTATAGAAACGGTCTTGTTTTTGATAAGCATGTAACCTTTGTTATCACTTTCTTGTTGACTTGTTATTGAAATAAAGGTAAACAAAAATCATCTTCTTGATAAGTAATAATTTAGTGCATATCACATGTTGTAGTCTCTTTACATTTTCAAACTTACTTTTATTAATTCTCAGATCTAGTCCAGACAGCTGTTGCACAGTGGAGGGTTTCAAAGTATGTGATTTTCTGTTAAGTATATGTATATTTTCCTACATGTATATATACGTACATTCATATTGTCAGCATTCCCTTGTATTCATGGGATGTTCATCTATCCCAATTTTTATCTTTTGACACAGATCAAAACACCAGTTCTGAATGAGTTCTTATCAAGCCTGAAGGTGGTATGCTGTGCTGGTGGATCCAAGAGTCTCTTTGTTGGTAAGAAGCTCAATTCAAATTCATTTTTCTGTTCATTTCAGTTTTTCAGATTGAGATCTTAGGGGGTCCAGCATGCTCCTACTTCCCCTTTCAATTTCCAAAAGTCCCAGTCCTTTTGCAGTTAAACACATTGATGGATGTTAAATCGAATATTGCAAGGTTTGATATTTATGTACTTCACCATTTTCTCATGATTACACCTAAATCATATATTCTCTTTCTGATAGGCCTATCCCCAGCATTTCATTAAAAACTTGCATCTTTTCTAAAACCATTTTTTTTTTACTAAGTGTGTAATGGACACAGCTTTGGGTCTCTTCTCCTTGTCTGGGTAAGAAATGTACATCACATCATAAGAAATTAACCACATTGATTGTACTGTTCACTTACTTCATAAAAGTTACAAAATTGTGCCCCAAAACATGTTTTTTATGCATTTAGTATGACTGCTCTAATGATATAAAATGCTGTTTTCTCTTTGCCATTCCTCAGTGACTGCTGAGGGTAAGGTGTATGCCTGTGGAGAAGGAACCAATGGTCGCTTAGGATTAGGGTCGTCACAGAATATCGACATCCCTCGTCAGGTCAATGGACTCGCGCAGTATGTGGTCAAGAAAGTTGCTGTTCATTCAGGTAAGCAGTGGTCAAATGAAGCTTATTAGGAGTTTAACTGTGGTCAAGACAAGTATGTTTAGGTTATCTTAGCGAAACGTAGTGGCATGAACAGATGCGTCCGGAACACAAAATGCATATTGTTGACAATTGTAATTTTATTGCATTAAGGTAGAAACATATCATTTAGCCATAGAGCAGGTAAAAATACCTTGATAGGCTTAATGTTACCAAAATTACATCTTGTAATTCACCACTATCACGAACAATTTTGCCGTTTGCGTTCCGGAGGCGCCTTTTCATGCCACTCCATTTTGCTAAGCTACCTTAGCCATCTAGAAGACTTTTATCTTTAACACACATAAGCAATCTAATATGGCCACTAGTGCATACATCTACTCACAATTTTTAGTAGAAATTGTTTGAATTCCACCGCAGCAAGACGTTAATCTACATTTGCCACTCTCCACCCAGGTGCTAAATGGGTACCCGGAAGGATGCGAAAGTTAATGTCGTTTCCTTAGCAATGTGAGCGCCACAGCCCATTGCTGGAATACTCCTCAGGGAGTGGAGAATGTACATATATTGTGTGCGGGTAAGCCAGAATCCGATGACCGGGGTAATAATATATCTGTAAAGCGCTTAGAGACATTGCCGATGTATTAGGCGCTATATAAAAGCGGAATATTATTATTATTATTATTATTATTATTATAAATATTTTCTTTGTATTTGGATGATGAGTATGAGCTTGTTTCAAGAGAAATCTCAGTTGAATCCTTTTCATGTTATGTTATGTTATGACACAGGTGGACGACATGCTATGGCGCTGACTGTAGATGGCAAGGTGTTTTCATGGGGAGAGGGAGATGATGGAAAACTGGGACATCTCAGCAGAATGTAAGTGAAGAAAATACTCACCGTGACAAGTAATAGAAGGTATTTTAGTATGAGCAACTTTTCATGTTGTATAGTACCTTTGAAAAAAAAAAGTTTTTAAACTGCATGGAATTTTTTGAATGCTAAGCTACATTATTAGTCCATAGAAATTCAGTCTCGTGAAAGATTATGGTGTTTAGTGTACGTAAAGGTTTTTTTTTTTTTTTTTTAATTGTACCTAAAATTTGGTAATCATTGCCAGAGCAATATGTGGAATTGTTCTGGTTTTATAGTACAAGGCTTTCGTTTCTTGATGTATTCATTCAAAGGACAGTGCAATCTCTTCATTATAGTTTTTTTCTTCCTTCATAAACCTATTTCACAATATTTTACAGGAACTGCGAAAAGCCTCGCCTGCTTGAAGCTCTGAAGACAAAGCGAATCCGTGACATTGCTTGTGGTAGCTCACACAGTGCAGCGGTCACATCTAGCGGGGAGCTCTACACCTGGGGTCTAGGAGAATATGGTAGACTGGGTCATGGTGATAGCACTACACAGCTTAGACCTAAACTGGTAAGATAATATCAGAATTCAGAAAGTCAGAGAACAAATTGGAACAAAGGTAAATTAAACTTTACCAAAAATAGATGTGTTCTGTAAATCACAGTCGCGTAAATTACTACAGGTATGTATAAGTAGTTTGTAAAAACCGTCATATTCTTCGAGGCACTTTTACCCTCGGGGTAGTACTCAAAATATATTGGAGATAGCATATTGTTATAGGTCCTCATGAACGAAAAGATCCTACTGAGTAATGCATTTTGAAAAAAAGTGACATTTTAGTCATTTTGTGTGTTAGAGCGAATGGGGGAGTTGTCCACAGCTACATCACAGTGATATTACCTATTCGGCCAATTTGAAATTCCCATATGCATAGTGATTACAACTTTCAAAAATTCATAACTTTCTTATTGCCTGTCCGATTTCGTTCAAACTTTCACCAATCTGCTTCTCTGATTTTTCCTCTTTCTTTCAGACCAACTTGCTATTAAGGTTGGATTTCCCTTTAAGATTTGTTACTCCATAATGGGCAACAAGTAAATATGACAACTTCCAGACTATTTCAGAAGGAATCAGAATTTTGAAGGATGTTGGGAACAAACAAAAACTTTTGATAATTGGATGTAAAATTATTTGAATTTTTTTTTTCTGAAGACAAACTCCTAGACTGTATTAGTGTATTAAACAAATAGAGACTTCAATGATTTTTCTTTGACTAAAGTATGACTAATCATCTCTCTCTTCTCATCCATGAAGGTGAAAGCTTTGGTTGGTAAGCGTGTCATCCAGGTGGCCTGTGGAAGCAGAGATGCACAGACCTTGACCCTAACAGATGAAGGAATGGTCTACTCCTGGGGTGATGGAGACTTTGGCAAGCTAGGGAGAGGAGGCAGTGAAGGATGCAGTACGCCACACAATGTCGAGAGACTGAATGGTCAAGGAGTGATACAGATTGAGTGTGGGGCACAGTTCTCACTGGCTCTCACCAAGGCTGGTCAAGTTTGGACATGGTGAGTAAGGGTATAGAGACTGAATGGTCAAGGAGTGATACAGATTGAGTGTGGGGCTCAGGTCTCACTGGCTCTCACCAAGGCTGGTCAAGTTTGGACATGGTGAGTAAGGGTATAGAGACTGAATGGTCAAGGAGTGATACAGATTGAGTGTGGAGCTCAGGTCTCACTGACTCTCACCAAGGCTGGTCAAGTTTGGACATGGTGAGTAAGGGTATAGAGACTGAATGGTCAAGGAGTGATACAGATTGAGTGCGGAGCTCAGGTCTCACTGACTCTCACCAAGGCTGGTCAAGTTTGGACATGGTGAGTAAGGGTATAGAGACTGAATGGTCAAGGAGTGATACAGATTGAGTGCGGAGCTCAGGTCTCACTGACTCTCACCAAGGCTGGTCAAGTTTGGACATGGTGAGTAAGGGTATAGAGACTGAATGGTCAAGGAGTGATACAGATTGAGTGTGGAGCTCAGGTCTCACTGACTCTCACCAAGGCTGGTCAAGTTTGGACATGGTGAGTAAGGGTATAGAGACTGAATGGTCAAGGAGTGATACAGATTGAGTGCGGGGCACAGTTCTCACTGGCTCTCACCAAGGCTGGTCAAGTTTGGACATGGTGAGTAAGGGTATAGAGACTGAATGGTCAAGGAGTGATACAGATTGAGTGTGGGGCACAGTTCTCACTGGCTTTCACCAAGGCTGGTCAAGTTTGGACATGGTGAGTAAGGGTATAGAGACTGAATGGTCAAGGAGTGATACAGATTGAGTGTGGAGCTCAGGTCTCACTGACTCTCACCAAGGCTGGTCAAGTTTGGACATGGTGAGTAAGGGTATAGAGACTGAATGGTCAAGGAGTGATACAGATTGAGTGCGGGGCTCAGGTCTCACTGGCTCTCACCAAGGCTGGTCAGGTTTGGACATGGTGAGTAAGGGTATAGAGACTGAATGGTCAAGGAGTGATACAGATTGAGTGTGGGGCACAGGTCTCACTGACTCTCACCAAGGCTGGTCAAGTTTGGACATGGTGAGTAAGGGTATAGAGACTGAATGGTCAAGGAGTGATACAGATTGAGTGCAGGGCTCAGGTCTCACTGACTCTCACCAAGGTTGTCAAGGATGAAAAATGTGGAAAGGATACCTGGGCATACTCCGGAATTAATTTGTATTAAATACATGATTAGAAAAGATCAAAGAGCTGCACAGGATTCTTAGTCATTTGAATATTGCCTTTTACATATGACACATGCTACTGCTTAATAACCACATTTAACTTGGTTCCTTGAACCTAAATCAAATAAGAGATATTAATTTACTCTTTTGAAATATTAAAAACCTTTTGCTACTGTATGTCTGCGATTACTTATGTACTTCACTTAGGTAATGATTTAAAGAGCAGTATTTTTGTCAAAAATTTATATTTTATTTTAAAATACACCTTGAGCATTTTGCGTAATGGAAATCGCGCTTTATAAATACCCAATATTATTATATTATTATATTATAAAGTGGCTGATATTGAAAGTTTTTATGAAAACTACATGATATTCCTTTTTGTTTTTGTATTCCAGGGGCAAAGGGGATTACTTCCGTCTGGGTCATGGTACCGACTCCCATGTCCGCAAACCTCAGGTGGTGGAAGGTCTCAAAGGCAAGAAAATCATACATGTTGCAGTAGGAGCATTGCATTGTCTAGCTGTCACGGATACTGGACAGGTAATTTTCTTTATGCTACAATATATTCTTATGAGGTTGTTTTATTGCTTCTACCATTCAAAAATTTAGGGCAACAGAAATGTACGATATGGGAGCTAATATCGTTCTATATTTTCAGGAAAATATTGAGATGTAGATGTAAAAGTGTACTTGGTGCTTTCATGTTCAAACTGCATGGATATCAGTCTAATCTAAGTATCAAAATTAGAGATAAACATGTACACGTACTTAACCAAAATATTTTTCTCATATACCAGTTGAGGGAATATGAATTGGATTTATGCGACAATTACATATATGTGACCAGGCAACACAATACTACCATAAATTTGCACTGTGTGATTTTCAGTTAGAGTTCAAAAAGATGTTTTTGGTTGCATGGTCACATTTTTATTTATTTTTTATTTTTTGTATTTCCTGAAAGAGTTGCTTTTTTTCTAAGTAATTAAAAAATTTGTAGGCACCAAACAATCTAAAAGTGGTATTTTGGACAATTTTTAGTAGACCTATGTTTGTCTTTTCTGGATTTTGTTTTATTAGTTTTCTTTTTTACAACCCTGAATACTTGTCTCATTTTGATCTCCCATAACTTAAAAACAGAGAAAGTTCCTGTATTGATGCTTGTCCACTATGATGAGCAGGAAGTGCTTAATTAGTATGCCAAGTTTTCGGACAGTCTGATAATCACTTCATAGAAATTTCTATTGAGTTCTAATCCTCCTTTTGTCACCTTTGCATAATACCCCGCAAGTCGGAGCGCTTTATTAGACTGCAAACTTCAAACCCTTATTTCTCAAAAGTAACACTCTGTGGGACTGGGCATTCAAATCTTTGTACAGTGGGTTAGGAACATCCAATGCTAATGAGTTATATATCACTTTAAAGCTGAGAATCTCCTCTTCCAGAACCAGACCTTAACTAAAAATTCATATCTGGCAACTTTTTGGTGGTTTTGTGGTGCCTTGTCACTCACATATGTAAATGAAACTCATCAAGCTTTCTATCATCTTATCATATATTTTACAAATACATAAAGAGGGTAAACAGTAAAGTCGGTCTGTAGAGGCCATCAAAGGGGTACGTGTAAAGCTACCCAAGGCATGGTATTTACCATGTATACAAAGTCATGTAGAGATGACCAATACAGAAGGTTTGTCCATGTCAACTTGTATTCTGATCAGGTGTTTGCCTGGGGAGACAATGACCATGGTCAGCAGGGAGATGGAACCACAACGGTCAATAAGAAGCCTGATCTTGTGCAAGGTTTAGAGGGTGTTCGCATCACCAGAGTGGCTTGCGGCTCATCCCACAGTATCGCCTGGGCGACTACTGATACTGCCATACCATCCATGCATGAACCTGTGCTCTTTACAACTCCGAGAGATCCACTAGGTGCTACTGAGTTAGGTAGGTGTAATAGTAATACTTATCTTACTGCTTTCATATTTTGTTGTTTTTTGTTTAGTTAGCAGTGCGTCCAGATCTTTACTTTGAGGATATAGGCATGTGTTATTGATCACCATTTATGATGCTTGGAAGTGGTTGATATTGCCATTAATGTATTAGGATTGTCCTATATGATAGGGCATTGAAGCAAAGTGCACTTCCATGATTCTGCATGGTTCTCATAACTGCATAAATCTTGCATGTAGCTTGAAGATGTGTAAAACCTGGATTACCCATCTTTTGCTTCATTTCCAATTAGAATTGCACTAAAGAGCAATCATTGTTAGTACGGGAGAAAGATTTATTTTGAAACATTCCTGGTGCTGTGAATTGTAGGATGTTATGCGCACTATGTAAGACCTATCAGTCAGAAATTTGAGAAGTGAAACTGGTTCATTTGTTAGATATCCTAACAGGCAAAGTCTCTGAACAATGCTGTAATACCCATTACAATCAGCTCTTAATTTAATGTATCTTTTTATTTCCTCAGGTGTGTTTGGTGATCCAGGCCAAGAGGCAGCTGATAAGAGTTCTTCCATAGGAGGTAGCTCATCTAAACAAAGACCTTCACTTGCCAAGGTAGTGCTGTCACTCGAGAACAATATCAACAAGCAACAGGCACTCAGTCATATCTTGACTACTCTACAGATCATCTATGCCAGGTAATACAACAATTTTCTTCTTGGTTTTATTTGCTCAATTCACTCATCATAAAAGCAAATTCATATGTAGTTCTGGAGGTGAACATTGGAACTTCATATTTATTCTCCTGCTTACTGAACTCATTCGTAAAGAAACTGAAACAATAGTCAATGACTTAAGCTCATGCAGCCTAGGAATGACAAAGGTCAGGACTCCAGTTATTGGCATTGAAGGTTAGTGGCCTTTCCTCCTATCTCAAATGATAATGAATTTATATGTTGTCTAGGGGAGGGAGTTGTTTCAAATCACCCTTGCCAAATGATAAAACCTATGGCTCAGTTTTTTGCTGATAATGTAATCCCATTGTTGATGTCATGAGCAGAGGTGCTGTGGTGGGATCACTCCTGTCAAGAACAGATACTAGCATGTCAGGATCAGAAGGTTAGATTCTCTCATCCAATCACCCACCAACTAACCATCAGTCTTCATTGTGCCGACCTTTGATAATGAGATTATTTGTTTGTTGTCCTCATGAACAGAGATGCTGTTGTTGGGTCACTCATGTCAAGAACAGACACCAGCATGTCGGAATCAGAAGGAAATTCTATCGTACCATCACCCAATGATCAGAGCCCTCTATCAGCTGTCACCAGCCCTATGGGTCTGGGTAGGATGATGGCCGCTGGAGATGCTGCAGCCGGCATTGATGTGAGTTCATTTAAACTATACCATTTCTTTCGCAGCTTGATTGTGCGAAAGCTGTAGATTAACTTGCATTTTGTTTATTGAATTATATTTACGAGAATCACATTCACGTATAACATGGAAACTTGTATATGAATCATGCAGTCTGTGCATTTTCTAAGAAAATAAGTGATGTGCTGTTTATCAACTGTTCCTTTCATTTCATCAGGCCTCTTGCCTGTGTTGTTTTTGACCGTGGTATGTGAACTATGATCTGTAATATTCTACAGAGAGTAGCTCTTCTTACCTCTTGACCAATATTGAAATATTGATTGTTCAATTTGGTTGAGCTGGTTTGGATGTGTATGCCTTAAATAAAGAACTTTTGTATGGTGTATTTAAATTCAAATTTCAATGTAACTATCATATAAGATGCATTTTGATTGTGATTTTGTATAGTTGCCTGTAGATGTGGACTCTGATAGACCTGGTCCATCCAGTATCAACAGACATTCGTCCATCATAGCAGAGACTATTACAAGTGCAGACCAGGTAAGATATACCTAGTAAACTAGTATAAACTAGTCTAAGGTAGAGTCAGATTCCAGGCAGGATTACTGAGGCCAGAAAAGCTACTGAACAGGATTATTATATAAATATGAGAGGCACTGGAAAGTGTCTGAGAATAACGACTAATGAAAAGTCATGGAAATTTATAGAAATTGTACATATTTGTATTCTACTTTACTTTTGAGATAATTTTTTTTGCATGCCCAATGAGGAAGATACTGTGTACTGCTTGCATGAATATATATTTTCATAACATTCTTTTGCCGTAATATTTTCTGCTGTTCATTTTACCTAGTGGCTTCTATAACAGACAAATGAATATTTAGAATCCTAAAGGTCATGAAGAAAGCACTTTTGATAATCTTTAGGACTGTTAGATGTTATTTGTAATACCTGTTCTCATTTTGGTTTGTGAAGGTAACAAGCCCAGAAGACCAGGGAGGTGGAACTATCATCTCACACAGTCTAGATGAATTCACGGGTAAACTACAGCCAGATGATGCTCGCATCCTGGTGGATCTTCTCAAGCTAGCGGTAGCAGGACGATGTGGAGAGCACAGTCAACAAGCCATCTCAGATACACTCACTGCCATGGCAAAGGCTTACCAAGATGTAAGACACTATCAAAGATTGTATGCCTCCTACTTAACCATTGAAGAAATTTGGGAAGTTAATTCCAAAATGAGAAGGGTCGTCCAGGATTTATGCACATTGCTGTAATTCTCCAGCATATTTGGAATCCCCTTTTATGGAATTAGTAGAACTTTATTTCAAATGAGTTTTGACATAAGGGGGAAAGGCCTGAACCATCACAGACTTCATACTTTGATGAACTGTGAATATTTAATTGCAATGAAGACCCATTTCATAATCTTGCATACATAGTGATTTTTTTTTTTAAAGACTATACTAATATGTGTTTTCTCATACATGTACAATTCATTTTTCTGATGTCCTCCAGAACTTTGTATTATAATGTGATTGTAAAAGGGCTTTTGACTCTTTGATTTACTCCTACCGTTCCCTTCATTCCAACCCTCAGGTTGCAGACATGCTCCTAGAGCTGTGTGTAACAGAGTTAGAGGATGTGGCAGCTGACACCAAGGCAGGTCACTCAGCCATGCAACCTGTCATCCAGGAAAGCTCCCATCCATACGCTGATGACACAACTCTCATCGGTAACGTCCGTATCCCTGGGGCTGAGGCCCTCCGTGTTGAATTTGACCGCCAGTGCTCAACGGAACGACGCCACGATCCTCTCACCATCATGGACGGCGCCGGACGCACAGTGTCAGTCCGATCGGGTCGTGAGTGGTCAGACTGGTCAGCAGAGCTGCGTATTGCAGGAGACGAGCTCAAGTGGAAGTTTACAAGCGATGGATCGGTCAACGGCTGGGGATGGAGGTTGACCGTGTTCCCTATGATGCCTGCAGCAGCACCCAAACACCTGTTATCCGACAGAGCTATCTTGTCTCAACCATCCATTGATCTAGTGACCTGTCTACTGGACTTCAGGCTAGAGACTAGTAGAGATAAGAAGATCATGCCTAGACTGGCTGCAGCACTGGCTGCTTGTGCACAGCTTAGTACTCTTGGTAAGTCCAGTGACAACAACTGTATATCTTATGATTCTAAGATAAGGATTATGATTTCATACATATTAATTTATAAATATAAGTTTCAAATTACAAATGTAGACTGAGAATTATTACATAAATTAATTTTAGTTACAAATTTGATTCATTCAATTTAATAGAAAATCACATACATGAAAGGAGTTAAAAATTAGAATTTACCATTTATTACTGCGATTTTGAAGAGAGTAGTAAAAGAAATAATATCCTTCAATACTAGTCTACATTTAACATTGTGTATATATGCCAATGACAGTAGCAACATTTCTAATTGATTAGTAGACTGATAACTGCATAGTAGGTGAGTAAATGCTTGAATAACTGATTTTATTTCCCATGAATACAGCTGCAGCACAGAGGATGTGGGCATTGCAGAGACTTAGGAAGCTCATATCAACAGAGTTCAAAGGTCATCTCAATGTAGACGCCATCTTATGCCAACATGAAGCACAGACAGATAGCTCTTCCACCTTTGGAGTAAGACTGACTTTCTTGTCTCCATTATATAAGTTTTATTATTCCATTTGAGGAATATCTTCTTAGAATTTCAGTTTGTTAATTGTTTTTAGTTGTTCTGTGTTGGGAGTTGAACATAAGAATAATCCCTTTTCTTGCAGGTTGTTATTCAATTTTATAACCTAATTGTACGGTTTTTAATGAAAATCATTGAAGCTCCATGAATCAATTTATGTTATAAATGTACACCTGTCATATTATTTCTTTCTTTTCTTTCCAACATGTTTGATCTTCACTCGAGATATGTATGATGATTATGATACATTTGCCCTTGATAGACCGTTTATTAAGAATGAAATTTTTTCTCTTTATGCTGCAGGACTTCAGTGGAACAGCTCTAGCAGCCCTAGTGAAGGGTCTCCCTGAAGCATTACAGAGGCAGTATGAGTATGAGGATCCCATTGTGAGAGGTGGAAAACATCTCTTACACAGCCCATTCTTCAAGGTATGTCCTCTAATTTGAAACTGAAACAATACTTTGGTCAGTGATAGTAGCACCTGCACCACTTAAAAGAAGAAGGATGCACGTCAAGTAATTTTACCTTTTGCTAGCAAAATGGTGATTCCTGTCTGTCTTAATTGAACCTGATATTAGGCATGGTATTTTTCGAATGTGTAGGTATGTATGTAGGTAAAAAAGATTTCCTATTTATCTTTGCAAGAGAAGCGCTGTTAATATTCTTTTGGTGTGTAATGACCAGAGACTGTAGGGCTCCACACCATCTTTTATGTAAGGGTCATTTTGAGGATATTGTCAAACCACAAGTAGGCCCTACTACATCATTGTATTAATGGAAGGATTTTTACAACTTGGATCATTGTAGAGTTCTAGATGTTCATTTGTTCATTTGCCTTCGGTCAGACCCTTGCTCTTCCCTTTTGTATCTCTAAATGGGTATATCTTCAATGCATCCACTATGTCTTGTAGGTGTTGGTAGCCCTAGCTTGTGATCTGCAGCTAGACTCCCTACCATGCTGTGCAGAGTCTCACAGATGGGCTTGGTTCAGACGATACTGTATGGCTGCTAGGGTCGCCGAGTCTCTGGAGAACAGGACCATGCTGCCGAGGGTGTTTGGTGAGGAGGTCATGAAGAAGGTCACTCAGATCAGCGCTGATTGGGAAGAACCATCAAAGGATCATGAAGAACATAGGGTCTTCAGGAGAGAACAGGATGAACAGATACTACTATGGATGAATAGGTTGGCTCTTCAATCTTCTTGATATTTGAAAGAATAAAATTAGCCCTTCTTTGTATTTTTTTATCTTTTGGGGGTGGGGTAGATGATTCCTCCAATATGGATCTGCTTTAAGCAGCACAAACAAATATTAATATCAACATTGAGCATGCCCAGTAAGAATCATCAAGTAATGTACTGGATATTGTCATCATCAGTCAGGTAGCTTAGCGAATTGTGATTGCAAGTAAAAATGCGGGAAAGACGCAAATGACAAATTGTTCAAAATCATAATTTTGTTCCATAGAGGCAGAACCAAAATATTATAATGTAGAAGTAGTATTTAACTCTGTTAACACTTTTAAGCAAAATAATATGAAAAATTTTATTCAGATAAGTCTGATTGTAATTTTAGATGCACAGACAAAACTACTAATTTTGCTCTTTGCTTCTTTCCCGCATCTTTAAGTGCAGTTACATTTCGCTAAGCTCCCTTATCAAATGCATTGTCTTGTTCATTCAATAGATTTGACAACACCATTTATAGATATTGCTGTTCATGGACAATAAATGTTGTTCGAACTTCAATAGCTAGAGTAAGTGCTCGTGAAAATTTGATGTCCCAAAATGATAAGAACCTCATCCCATTTGCTTAACACTGTGTTATGCTACCTGTGTCTAATGGACTAATGACATGAACATCCTTTCTTTTAGACGGTCTGATGATTGGACACTGTCCTGGGGAGGTAGTGGAACCATCTATGGTTGGGGTCACAACCACAGAGGTCAACTAGGAGGCATCGAAGGGGCAAAGGTCAAGGTGCCGACTGCCATTGAGTCCTTGACTGCTCTGAGACCTGTCCAGATTGTGGGTGGAGAGCAGACACTTTTTGCTGTGACAGCTGATGGCAAGGTAGGCTCCTCAATTGTTTGTCTCATTTTGTTGTCTCCTGAAAGCTGCAGACTGGTATCCCTTCATGGGTTAACAGCTTCATGTCTTTCAGCAGAAAATGTTGACATGTATTATAAGATAGTTTGTGAGGCAATCCTCTAGCAAGAAGTCCAACATTTTATGGGTACCAGTCACCTAAAAATATTTTGTTCTGTATGTTGAAGGTTCTATGCTGCTGTAGCATATTCAGATTGTGGGCTTGGAATATTCAGTCTATAAAGAGATATTGCAAAATACACTCTCAAAAAGCGTAAAAGGGACCTGTGAGAAGACGTCGACGCACACGTATGCGCTCGCAAATAGGACCAGCACAGAACTGAACTCCAAGTTGAGTTCCACGCAGGCATGTTTGTGTTATCTTTCATTTTTTCCATACTCCTTAATTGTTAACCCATAGAATGCCAGGTAAAGTGTTTTGAGGTTGATTTTATATGTTCTAGCTGTACACAAATTATTTTTTTCAGGTGATTGGTACACTTTATAGGTAGCCTTTCATGCTTAACCCTTGGTATATCGCATTACAAATATATCTTAAATTCAACTCTTCTTCATGAAACTACCCATAATTGCCACACAAAAAAAAATTGCAAGTTTGATGGTGAATTTATGATTTACCTTTAATGTAATGAGAGTAGTATCTAAAATTACTATTTGTTCTTATTTTTATTTGAACGTTAACTTATCTACTCTGTTTTCCTTGTCCAGCTATACGCTACAGGTTATGGAGCCAGCGGTCGTCTAGGCATTGGAGGAACGGATTCTGTCTCAACACCTACCCTCTTAGAATCCATTCAACATGTCCATATCAAGAAGGTTGCTGTCAACTCTGGAGGAAAGCACGCCCTCGCTCTGTCCGTTGAAGGAGAGGTGTACTCCTGGGGTGAGGGAGAGGATGGCAAACTGGGTCATGGAAACAGAACGTAAGATATTCTTTGACTGGGATGGGTTGTTAATATAACAGTTGGTCACCTAAGGAATTTCATGTGGTTTTGTTTGATATTCTTGTCAGGTAACTAAGAAAGTATTTCATGCAATACATTTGTTAGGGAAACTATATAACTCTGTAAAGAGATCAAGTATTCAACACAAGCCAAAAAATAATCGCAAACTAATACTGTCTTCGTAGACATCAAATTACAACTGGCAATTATTTTGTAGGATTTTGTTATACATGTACTTCTTCTTATAGAAAAGTTTGCAGAAGGAATATGGTACACTATTCCGCAGTGTCACGTAATTGTCTATGAAACTGACTTGTAAATGTAGCTCCTACTTTTTACTGTGTTTCTTCCCTTAGCCAATGTGACAGACCTCGTGTGATAGAGAGCTTGAGGGGTAAAGAGGTAATTGATATCGCCTGTGGTGGCGCTCATAGTGCCTGTGTTACATCTAGTGGTGAACTCTACACCTGGGGGAAGGGACGATACGGAAGATTAGGTCATGGAGACAGTGAAGATCAGCTCAGACCTAAAATGGTGAGTACAGCTAGTTTTAAAGGAAAATTTATGAAAGCTATGTAGTATGAGATTTCTAAGATAATGCTCACTCACAAAGAACTTTGGAATTGCTGTGAGGAAGAAATGAGACAGCTTGATGTTCTTTAAAGTGGACTACCCACCTTTTTGTTTGGTTGGTTATTATCATTAATTATCGCTTTTTATTTTGTTATAGTCTCTTTTGGTGAGAAGGAATGAAATAAAACTTTGATATGATTGGGATATGCAAGTGTACCGCTACACTGTCTTTTCACCCTATTCTTTAAAAAAAAAGTGCATCAGGTTCTTGCATAAGGTATGGCTCTCCTATACTTGGAACCACCATTTAACATCCTATTTGAAAGGTTGTTTTCTTTGGTAGCTAAGCTAACTTTTTTCTTCTCCTTTCTCTCTCAGGTTGACGCACTGAAAGGCTACCGAGTCATTGACGTAGCCTGTGGCAGTGGAGACTCCCAGACCCTGTGCATAACAGACGATGACAACGTCTGGTCATGGGGTGATGGTGATTATGGCAAGCTAGGAAGAGGTGGAAGCGATGGATGTAAAGTGCCTCAAAAGGTGGATGCTTTAAGTAGTATCGGAGTGTGCAAGGTGGAGTGTGGCTCACAGTTCTCTATCGCTCTCACCAAGGCAGGATGTGTCTATACATGGTAAGATCAGCCTCCAGTCAATAAGCCAGCTCGTACTTAGTACATGGTACAAATGACCCTGAAATGACCTCAATTTGTACGCGCATGCGCATTTGGGACGCACTACCTTTTTAAAAGTAAACTCATACTGGTGTGCGCATCGTGGTCCATAGAAAATGACAGCGTATAAAGGTCAACTGTATTCGGTACAAATGACCTTTATCTGCTTACGCGCATATTGTAATTACGAACTGGCATATTGCCCTATCATAGGATATCTATGTCTTGGAAATATGAGTGCATTGATAGATTGCATATTTTTGTGCTCTTCTGGTACAAGAAATTTCCATGAGAGCAGTTGTGTAGTAATTGTTCATTTATATACATGTGGATTTGGGAAATGTAACTTGCTCAATGTATTTTCTTTACAATCTGGTATCAACTGTTTTAACTATTATGAGGGAAACATTTGTAAACAAAAAGCAAAACAAAAAAAGTTAGATTTCCAAGTAAATTTATGATAATTGCAGTTCCTGAATTTAATTTTTGTAGATGTAAGTTGTGTCAGAATACCGAATTCATATGTGTGTATGTTACACTGTAAAACAGATTAAGTTCAAATGTTTGCATTTATCCTCCCATAGGGGCAAAGGTGACTACCACCGCCTAGGTCATGGTTCAGACGATCATGTAAGGCGCCCTCGTAAGGTTGCTGCTCTACAGGGAAAGAAGATCATCTCCGTAGCAACTGGTTCTCTACACTGTGTGGCCTGTAGTGACCAAGGTACATCAATAAAATATGCAATGTCAAATAAAATGCTAGTATTAATGATGTTACGGGTTTATTCAGATGAGCGCTTTATTTCTCTTGAGTACCAGTTCCTGAAAATTACTGTAAAGGTTTGTCAGAAATAAGTTTGAACAGAATGTATTAACAAAGTATCTTTTCTTTTTCTTTTTGGACAGTCTGGCATAAAAAAAAAATTATCTGTTTCTTTTGACAGGTTCTGTATCTTTCATAGACCTTTTAGATAACGTATATTATGTTCACAGTCATTTTCTATTTTTCTTTCAGTATTTTTCTTTCAGTATAAAGGTCTTATCTCCAATGTTACAAGTAGGAATGTTTTTGTAATTACATTTTTTCTTATCACTTTCAGGAGAGGTTTATACGTGGGGTGACAATGACGAGGGTCAGCTTGGAGATGGAACAACCAATGCCATACAGAGACCAAGGATTGTTACTGCTCTACAAGGTGAGAAGACACTACCTAAATCACATCTTGATCTTGTCACAGAGCATATTGATTATAGGCTTATGGGTTATGGAAAGATGAAATGATTATGGTTGGATCCTTAACGATATCAGTTTTATTTGTAAAATAGCAAATGATTTATTGAAGAGTATGCTTCTGTTGGAATGATTCCATGGAGTAGGGCCTCATCAGGATCATTGTTGTTTCGGGTTTGTTATTGTATCTGTGCTGCAAACAGCAAATCAAGAAACAAATAAAAATATTAATGATAATTATTATATTCAGTTCTTGTATAGCATATATCATGTTATACAATAGCTCTGAAAGTTATTCCCTGACTATAGCTGGGTAGCGAAATTGTCAGGTTTGGAATGTGTGACTAAATTTGCCAATGTTTGTACACCAAAATATGCTTTTATAGATGTCATTTTGCTTTAATGCTTTTCTTATTCTTCTCTATGTATTAAACAGATAAGAAGATCACCAACGTTGCATGTGGCTCAGCCCACACAGTTGCCTGGTCCACCAGTAAGCCCCTCCATGCTGGCCGTCTACCCCAGACCGTCCCCATGGAATACAACCTACTGAGGGAGATCCTGATCCCTGTCATCAGGAACAGACTGGTTCTACTCCATCACTTCTCCGAGCTCTTCTGTCCATCTATCCCTATGTTTGATATGAGGGATAAGCAGGATGCTTCGTCTGCTGGGCTGGGTATCCTGGTGGGTATTGATGCCCTCAGAGGTCTGCTGGTGTCTTCTGGAAAGGTAAATCAACTTGTCAACTTCAACCATTGAAGCTAACTGTAAAACCAGACACTTGCATGAATTGTCAATGATGAATGGTGACTGTGTTTACAGTGTGAAAGTTTTGGAAGTCTGGGGCAATCGCAAATTTATGAAAGTTTCTAGCACACAAAAGATTCTGGTTTCTTGGTAGTGCATGTATTTCAGTTATGAAAAGAATATTGTGATTATGCTATATAATGTTAAATATAAAATGCAGAGATAAAGTTATTATTTGTAGAGTAAATTCAAACTTGGAATTCAGACTGAAACAAAAGAATTAAAGGTACCAAAAGGAAAAAACGGTCCCAATTTTCAAAATCAAATACCACTTGTCCACTTTTGCAGTTATAGAAAAAGTTATCTCTTTCTTGTCTTATAATAGATTGGCAAATTGATATAACCTTTGACCATTTACATTGGTTGTTTTACAGGAAGCAGCATTCCGTAAGGTAGTCCAGGCCACCATGGTGAGAGATCGTCAACATGGACCAGTCATTGAGCTCAACAGGATCCAAGTCAAGAGGTCTAGGAGTAAAGGTGGTCTAGCTGGACCGGATGGGACCAAGTCTGTGTTCGGTCAAGCCTGTTCAAAGTTGAGCCAGTTTGGAGCAGATAGTCTCCTCCTTCCTCATAGGGTTTGGAAAGTCAAGTTCATAGGTCAGTACCACATTCCATGTAAATTATGCACTTTAATCTCTCTCTCTCTCTCTCTCTCTCTCTCTCTCTCTCTCTCTCTCTCTCTCCCTCTTTCTCTATCCCTCACTCTTCCTCTTTTTATTATATGCTTATCTTCTCTCTCTCTCTCTCTTGTGTGTCTCTCTGTTTTTATTTTCTCGTGCCTCTTACTATCATTTCATCTCTTTCCTTTTCATTTCATTAGTTTCTCTATGAATCATCGATTGCATTTGAATTAAGGAGCTTATGAGAAATGTAAGAACATGTTGTATTGAGTAAGGAATGCTTTCAAGTTGGCAGAACCAATTTTCTGTGTAACCTCTTTCATTATACACCTTTTGCTGTGTACCTTTTGTTATACTTGAATAATTAGATCAATTAACATCTGTTTAATGGTAGAACTAAGCTTAGCAGTTAAATGGTAGTTTTGAAACTGGAAAATCTTTTTCGAAACAGAGGCTAGTTCCATTGGGTGAATTTTAATCCTTAAATACTTACCCTTGGTTAGGATTTGGAATTGGGAACCCCCTAATTGCTTACATATACCTCCATGCATATAATTATCGTCTGTTTGGAGCCAGAAGAGCATTAACTCACATCTTTTGTACAGAGTTAAAGGGAAATCCAACCTTAATAGCAAGTTGCTTTGAAAGAAAGAGGAAAAATCAGAGAAGCAGATTGGTGAAAGTTTGAACGAAATCGGACAAGCAATAAGAAAGTTATGAATTTTTGAAAGTTGTAATCACTATACATATGGGAATTTCAAATTGGCCAAATAGGTAATGCCACTGTGATGTAGCTGTGGACAACTCCCCCACTCGCTCCAATACACATAATGACTAAAATGTCACTTTTTTCAAAATGTGTTACTCAATAGCATCTTTTTCTTTCATGAGGACCTATAACAATATGCTGTCTCCAATATATTTTGAGTACTGCCCCAAGGGTAAAAGCGCCTCGAAGAAAACCGCAAATTACTGATATTTTTGTGTACGACAAATGGGAGAGTTGTCCACCAAAATGTCACAATCCACTCCCCAAATTGCCAATTTGAGATTCGCATAGATGTAGTGATCTCATTTTTCAGGTGATCAATGCCACTGTCTGTTTGATACCCTTAGGTGAGAGTGTAGACGACTGCGGAGGAGGATACAGTGAGTCTATAGCTGAGATGTGTGATGAGCTTCAGAATGGATCCGTGCCTCTCCTAGTCCTTACACCCAACGGACGAGACGAGGCAGGAGCTAACAGAGATTGCTTCCTACTCAAACCAACGGCTAGATCGCAGGCACACCAAAGCATGTTCAAGTTCCTAGGTAAGGAGGGGATAGGGTTCAATACAGTGCCAAGGTATTTTTTTTTTCTTAGGTCTTGGAAACCTGAGCTAGTCGTACCTTCAAAACTTTCATGTGAAATTAAAAAGCCATTCAAAAGTCTTTCAATGAACTTTTTGTGATAAAGATTAATTCAGGAATGGCAGTTTTTAGATTCTCTGAAGTTTTGGAAAAATATTTGAAATTTCATTTAATGCGTTAAAAAAGTTTTTGTCTTGTCTGTTATGCATTAACACGTACCTCTTTTCCTTCCTATGTGTGAAAATTTGATCAGAAGATGCTATGTTATTATTATTATACTTCTCACAGTGTTCTTCATATCTTATGTTTGCAACAACAACAACATTTCTCTGTGTGTTTGCTACAATGCAGCAGTGGTCATCTTACTTCCAATAACACTTTATTTTAAAACATCATGTCTTTTTGAATGGTGAAGATAACCTTTGGTTTTTTTTTAAATCTTTGTGTAGGTATCCTGATGGGTATAGCAATCCGTACAGGAAGCCCTCTCAGTCTATCTCTGGCTGAACCAGTCTGGAAGCAGCTAGCTGGAATGCCTCTCACTGTAGCTGATATCACTGAGGTTGACAAGGATTATGTCGCAGGTTAGTGTTCAGCTGATTTCTCTCCACGTCTCTAGCGCTTAAATACAAGTGTCAAGTTCATGTTGTAGATTATTGCAGACTTTAATCAAACTTCTTGAAGTAGTTTTGAGCATTAAAAGATGACAAGATTTAATTGATTTTGATTGTACGGAGATTGGAAAGGGATGGCACATTTTTCAACTTTGAAGTTGAAGTCATGCAAGGGCTGTTTTAATACACTATATTTTTCCGTTTAGATTTGATTTAATGTTCAAATGAAATCTTAAATAAAACCAATTGATGCAAACAATGTGAGAGAAAAGAGCATAGTGAGTGAGACAGACAGGGACAGAAACAAAAAAGCCCTGTACAGTGGAAACTCAGTATAACAAGGTCCTTGGGACCATTAAAATTACCTTGTTATAGCAGGAATCTCGTTATATCAGGTTTAAAAAAACAATAGAATATAAAGAGTTGGGACCAGAATATTACCTTGTTATATCAGGAATATTGTTATATCAGACCTCTCTATACTGAGTTTCCACTGTATATAATTTACCAAAATCCTGCCACATTGTGTGTAAAAACATGATAGTCATGAGGTCAATAACGAAGACCTTGTCACCGTCTTGCTTGCTCTATTCAGGCCTGATGTGTATCCGTGATATGGAGTCTGATGCAGAGGCGTTCAACCAGATGGACATGCCCTACAGTACTCCTAGTGCTACTGGACAAGATGTACCACTCAACACCAAGTACTCTAGAATCACTGCTGATAACAGGAATGAATATGTCAGAGCAGCTCTCAATTACAGGTACTACATCAAATAATACTACTACTAATAATAATAATAATATCAAACCATTCTTGTATAGCACATATCACATTACATAAGTATATCTCTATGCACTTAGGAAGAGAAAGGCAAAGAGAAATTAGGTTGCTGGGTTCCTTTTAGCTGTTTAACATTTGGAATAAGTGTGTTTTAAGGGCAGATTTAAATGTATCTATTGTATTAATGTTTCTAAAACAGTCAGGGAGGCTATTCCATAAAAATGGGGCAACATGGACAAATGCACGTTCACCATATGTCTTTGTATGAATAGGAGGAACAAAAAACAAATTCTGTTTACACAATCAAAGATATCTTTTTGGTCTGTATGCAGTGAGTAAGTCATTTAGATAAGAGGGAGCTAGTCCATGAAAATATCAAACGATAGCACAGCATTTAGTGTCATTTTCACAACAGAAGAGTGCTATCGATATTATGAGATGAAATTCCTCTATAAGACCATTAGTTGAAGCTTCCAAGAGCCTTGTTATCATGGATGTTGGCTGTATCAGCACTCAGATATCTGAGCTTTTCTGTACCTAGGCCCATTCCGTACGACATATTTTTCTCAGTTTTCTTATCGCATTACTAAGGGTCCTTGTTATAGTACATGAAACAACAGTATTCAAAGGCTTTAACATGTGTTTAAGCATTGGTGTTTCTTTTGTTTTCTGTGACAGATTGAGTGAGTTTGATGACCAAGTACAATGGGTAAGAGAAGGCATGGCTAGAGTCATTCCTGTACCACTACTGTCCCTCTTTACTGGATCAGAGTTAGAGACAATGGTAAGAAGAATATCTTATTCTTTGTCAAAGTGCAGGGCCTTTGAGGTGCTATCAATCTACCTATTTCCCACAAATGGGAAGAGAATACACTGAACAACACTTTTTCAGATGTAATTATTGTCTAAATAATCCCTGAATTTAGAAAGTTTGCCGGAACTGCTGTATTTTGAGTAGCCTTTACTAGTTTATCTTTCTTTTTTATTGGTTATAATCTTTTTCTGTAAATGTAAAGATAAGATTTATCCAATTTGTTTCACCATAGAAGTCAACCATTTGAATTACTGCTTAATAAGTAGATTTTTATTAAAATTTTACCATATATTGCACTTTTACACACCATCCCTTTTTGTGTACACAAATAACACAACATGCAGAAATCAGTCAGAAATCTTTGGACTTTGGATAGTGGATTGTACTTCATCATTGAAATCTCCTTTTTTTTTCTCACCTCTCTCAGGTATGTGGAAGTCCTGACATACCTCTAGACCTGCTGAAATCAGTAGCTACCTACAAGGGAATCGATGCTACTGCTCCACTCGTTATATGGTTCTGGGAGATCATGGAGGAGTTCACCAACAATGAACGCTCTCTCTTCCTGCGCTTTGTCTGGGGACGTACCAGGCTACCAAGGACTATCGCTGACTTTAGAGGAAGGGACTTTGTGTTGCAGGTAAGTTTGTATTATGTAATACATCAGGGACTAGATCTTTAGACAGCACTTTTCTCTTATGATACTCTGTATTTTGAAGTAGTCTGCTACAAATTGCACACATGCATGTATATGAGCATATTGTAACATTTAGTGCATGATTATTGTTGCTGCACACAATGTGGTTTGTTAAATGTAATATATTCATTGGAAAATATGTATTAAAATCCTCAAATCAGCAGCAAGAAGTCATGTTCAAACTCTTTTTCTTCACCTTCAAATCCATAATAAATATTTGGCTGCTTGTGTAATATTTAGTTAAATAGTTACTTTTGAGTGTTAAAGGGGTTATTAAAGTCAACTAAATGCTTATTCCTGTAACTTTTATTCTTCCTTATTGTACCCACTCTTCAGGTCCTGGACAAGTACAATCCACCAGACTACTTCCTGCCAGAATCCTACACCTGCTTCTTCCTTCTCAAACTACCCCGCTACTCCTGCCGAGAAGTTCTCAGAGAGAAACTAAAATACGCCATCTACTTCTGCAAGTCCATCGACACTGATGACTACGCCCGTATCGCCCTGACCGGGGAGGCGGCCGGGGGAGAGTCATCGTCGGAAGACATCGAGGAGGACGAGCTGGATAGCATTGACTTTGACTCAGAAGTGGTGGAGTTGTCTTGAGATGTGGCAGAGTTGTCTTGAGATGTGGCAGAGTTGTTTTGGGGTGTGGCTTGAGGTTGTTGAAGTGAATGACTCTTTGGATGATATGAACTATGAAATGTCATTGATAAAACAGACTTTGTTTTGAAGTTTACACGCAGAAAATCTTCATAATGTTATGAACAATTGTCAATATGTGGTTAAATGCAATCTATATATATCATCATGTGTTTGAAATTTGACTGAATTGCTGTTTACATGCTTTATACAATGCTGTGTGATTAATAGTAAGAGTGCAAATGTCTTGTAAAACAAAGTGAATATGACTGTTCACTATCTATTATCAAATATGAACTTTATTGTTTGGAGAACGATAGTAGCAATTAGTTCATTTTGTATTCATTTGATATAAACATCTGGTACAGAGTTGATTGTATGCAGATACAGATGCACTGTACATGTAAATTAGTGTTTTAGGGAAAGAACACCTGTTTTTATCATAGATGTAGAATAATAATAGGCTAGTCCTATTCATAAACATGTGGCGAATGTCTCTAAGAACTCAAAAGATAGCTTGAGATGTTCAGAATTAAAGAGTGACCATTTGAAAGACTAAAATACATAAAAAAATTTAAACATGTATTCCATATCATATCAGGATAGTTAGAAATATTGAGAGTCATGTTTGGAGTGTCTTGTTTGGAATGTTTTTATATTGGCTTTACATCTGTAGCATGCATTTGTTTGACTACATCTGATGTCAGTCATGCTAAAGAGATTCATTGAATATCGGGCAGACTGGTGCCCAACAATTTTTTTTTCCTCACTGAAATTCTTTTTGGATAAGCGCAGGTACAAAAGAGAGACTGATATTTGTGTTTTACCATTCCATAGATAGCCTGTTTAAGTTCTGAAATCAGATCTCTCAAGCATTTTGAACAGAAATATTTGAACATTACGAGTTATATATGTTCATCTTACCCATGGATTTTTATAGAATGACCCATGCTATTTAGAATTTATTTTTCACTTACCATTACCAAATTTACATATATGTTTATATACCATACATCTGAAAGCCAGAGACTCGGTATACAGTCACTTGTTTTATAATTACATATATGAATACAATTACGCATATGTTTTTGTAAATTTATCATAGAATATATATTTTTTAGTGTAAAGCCTGTTAGAACTTATTTCTATCCGTGTTGCAAACTCTTTGTGAGCACATGAGAGATTGAAATGATCAGAGTGTATTTAGTTTATAATGGGATGAGTTATATTACTGTTGTTTCTCATTGTATATTTCATTGTTTGTTTGCATGGTTCCTTATAGATTGATGATTTATTGTACATACATATTCTGTTCTTTCTGCCAAGATTGAAACAATTACGTGCAACAAAATATGCAGCTGTAAACATAAGAACTGTTTGTTATACATATCAGCATTCTTGGTGCATATGCATTGATGCATGTGTTGTTTGTGATTTATTTGTTTTTATAAATGTATCTGCAGTCATTTGTTGTGTGATAGTAGTTATTACCATTCTCATTAGTCATGTATGGGAAATAGTGGAAGATTATTCATTGATTGTCTCATATTCTATTCACTAAGTTGTTTTATATTTAATGATGTGACTTAGTGAAAAAAGACTGATTGCATATACAAATATAATCAATATAATAAAGGAGCATTGTGTGCAGTTTATGAGGAAACTTGAATGTTTATAGTAAAGCTTGTGTGACATTTACGAGTGAACTATTATATATAAAAGGTTTGTGTATACAATTTCTGGTAGTATGATAATTGTGTAGAGTAATCTTAATTGTATAAACTGCATGACTATACTCCACGATTTGCAAGCTACTGGTTTTGTTTTTACACATACAGTAGGAATATGTATATTACACCTGGATGGTTATTGTAAATGGTAATCATTGTGAGGTGAAATTAGACACTTATTAAAAATATCTGTGTGAAAAAGAAATGTTAGTAACCTGGTGGTTTTCTCCAATTTCTATTTATATATTTAGTTTTAAGAAATATGATGAAACATGTTTCTAGTAGGAAATTAAGCCTTAATGTTAGTTATGACAATGACTACCTAATTTTGATTTTCATAAAAACTTTATTCTGGTTGAAATGCTACAAATTTTGTATATTTGACTGATTCTTTTTCCATCACAATTGTTAATGATTGTTTAAAGATGCAATAGCTTTGTATTATTGTTATGCTAAACATTTCTTAATGGAGTGATTGTGTACCAATGTTGCTTTTTCTGGGCATTTACATAATTGTGTGTTTCAAACATGTACTGAAAAGTGTGGATTATGTATGACAGTACATGTTTGAGTTCAAAGATTAAAACAATTAATTGACACAATTGTGTGTTTCAAGCATGTGCTGAAAAGTGTGGATTATGTATTAGAGTATATGTTTGAGTTCAAAGATTAAAACAATTCATTGACACAATTTTTTGTTTCAGGCATGTGCTGAGAAGTGTGGGTTATGTGAGTATATGTTTGAGTTCAAAGATTAAAAACAATTCATTGTCTTTTGAAATGCTTACCGGTAAAAGGAAAAATGTCATTCTGTAACTCTATTCCCAGTGCACTGTGGATAATCATTTGTTATGTGTACTTCCATAGAGTCATAGCTAAGTTGCAATTTGAAGTGATATGCCATTGAATTAGCTCACTGCTTGCATTAAGGAGTTTTAAGATACAGTGAAAAAGTGTTTGACATAAAGCTTTTTCTGTGCTACCTAATGATGCACTAGTGAGAATGAAAGAATTAAATGGAAGTTAAAATATGTGATAGTCTGTTGTTAAGGAGTATTTTATGTTTGAAATGGAAAGATGATCACTATTGATTATTATCTGATTTATATTCAGTCTTTTACTAGAATAGAAATCACTATTTTCTATTCCCAAATATGTTAGACGATGAGTTATGCTCCCATGTGTTTCAAGGTCATTTCAAAGTCATAAGTGTACTGTACATAAAAAAGCAACTGTAAAAGTGCATAGACAGACAACTGAAACAAAAATAATTTGTGGATTAAGATGTTGATTGCAAAAAAAAGAGAATAACCTTGATGGATGTGAAAAGATGAGCACTTAAACTTTGTGATATTTGTGTGCATATATGTGAAATAAAAGTGCTATTTAGCAGCTATGAAAAAAAGTAGCATTTACCCGTAAATAGAATGGATTTGTGTCTGCTAATCCTTAGCACGATACATTACTATGAGCTTTACGAGAGTGAGTGAGAGAGAGACAGAGACAGAGAAAGATAGACAAAGACAGGGCAGAGATCAAGAGAGACAGTCATAGAGACAGAGATGTGGACAGATTGAGAGATTGTGAGAAGAAATACATCTTGTCAGAGAGAGAGAGACAGACAAACATAATTATGGACACACACAGAGATGACAGGCATAGAGATAGAAACTGGTAAAATGATGGACATAGTGAGATTGACAAAGGAAATACTTGTAGTCGGAGAGAGAAAGAGGGGAGGGGGAGGAGAAAGAAACAGGCATAGACCTAAAATGGGCCATTCTTAGTCACATGTGTGACCAAAAAACAGAATTGCGCTATTGTGAGCCCTATAATTTTCATAATCTTCCAAGTGTGTTGGTTTTTCATGTATATACAGCAAATACAGACATAGGTACATGGATTTAATAACATTAAAAGGTCAATGATAATACCTGTTCTACGTCAGAGGTCAAAAAGTTCAGGTCACGGGTGTGACCTCGCACAGAAGCAGGTTTTTTAAACTCACATGTCATCTTTAAATCCCTCTGAATTTTCAAAAGCTTCAATGTTCATATTCATGGTACTATCTCGTAGAAAAAAGCATTAATTATGTTGAAAGTTGCATAAGATTTTTGTTATGTAATATTTTGTATTATGATGTATGGTCAAGTGTGTGACATGCCATAGGTAATGTGTACAGATTTGGTGAACTATTGAAAAATCGTAATATTTAGTATTTTTAATTCATTTTGCAATAGCTCTATACAAATTGTCATCAATACGGTAGAAAGTGATTCTCAGGTCTTTTCTTTATGAAAAATACCCAGGGAACACACAATATTTTTCTTTTTCATTTTCATACATTTATTGATATTATTTATTGATATATTTATTGATATGCTGTGGAGGTGTTTTGGTCTAATGGATAAGTAACCATATTGTAGATCACAAGGTATGGGGTTTAATTAATTGCCATGGCACTAATATCCTTTAGCAGGACATTTATCTGCATTTGCCATGCTCTATCCAGGTGTAGTAAGTGGGTACCTGTAGAATTTATTTCTTGAATGCACTGCACAGTTGCCTTATTATGCATTATGCATGTTAATTATTACATAATTATTACATAATGCATAGACAAATTTTCTTTTTCCTTCAACTTAATTACTTGCAAAAGGACCTGGGAAGGGTATGATTTCACTCTAAAGTGGCAACACCTATTAAAGCTCAGCCTCATACTGAGAGATGACTATTATACAGTGAAAAAAAAAAGATGTTTCTTTTACTTTAATTTATGCCACTGTAATTGTATGCAAATTAGCACAATTGGGTCTTCAATTTAAAAAAAATAAGTGCTCCATGTAACTTTAGACATTACTCTTCAAGAATATACTATTCAAAAACAGCAAGAATGAACTTCATTTTTGTCAAAAAAGTTTCACTTTACAAAGAATGGCCCAAATGAGGATATGGTAGAAAGAAAAGGAGAGTGAGAGATGGACATAACAAAGACAATAATAATGGTACCAGAATTAGTTCGTGTATATTGCATCATACCTTTGAAAAGACCTTAACACGCAGCTTAGAGATGGACAGAAGGAATGAGTCTGAAATAAACCATGAAAGAGACAAAGTATGAATAGAGATGGATAGAAAGGGTCAGAGGCCAGGCCGGAGGAGGAGTATGTTTGCTGCGCGCGCGCACGTACACGAGTACTCGAGAGTACGTACGATCGAGTGTAGGTGTACGTACGTGTATCTGACGCGACGCGCGCGCGTTATATAGTTAGTTGTCAACAAATTAATTCGCGACGCGACGTCGGTGAATATCTTATTTCAGACAACTCAAAAACGGAACGGAACTGAAAATAAACCTTTTTTGTTGTTTTACTGCTCGACGGGTAGCATATACCACATTTTTATAAGTTGCACATCACATGGTAAGAACATATTTCTGTCATCTTCTAACTATTATTCATACTTTAATCAGTTCTATTTTCGGAAACGGCCCACCAGCTGCCGTGCAGTGACTGACATTCAGACAGTGTTCACCGGGAGTCTAGCGGGCCGGGCTTGGCGGAAAGCTCCACCTTGTCCGCGAAAGTTCGATGCCGATGGGAAGATCTAATATTTTAATTTGTTATGATTTGTGTCTTCTACCCTAAACTTGAATGAGGTTTGTTTGTTTAATTACTGTCATGATTATTCTTATGATGTTTTAGTTATTATTAAGAGTAAGTTGGCGCTAATGCACTTTCGTATCCAGCCAGCATAAATGCATAGGCCTAAATTATTTCAAGGATTGTATTTCCGAACAGCTTCTTCTTCTTCTTCTTCTTCTTCTTCTTCTTCTTCTTCTTCTTCTTCTTCTTCTTCTTCTTCTTCTTCTTCCTCCGTTTGGGTCGGAGATCAGCCCTTTCGAGACAATTGACCACATTTTGTGGTTTGGCTCAATAACTTTTGATTCAGAGTCCTGAAAAATATATAGTCATGATAGTCGAGGATTGTAATTCCGAACAGATTGTATTACCGAACGTGTAAAGTTAAGCGCCTAAAATGGGTTTTCATACGCGTGGGATTACGCTTATGAAAACCACACTATCGAAACAAAGGTTGTGTCTTTTTCCCATAGGTTTCACACGTTCGGAAATGCAGTACCTTTATCAAGGGACCAAAAGGCCGCGTCGTTGGGAAGGGGATCACTCGGAAGGGAATATCGTATTAAATCTACGTTGTCTTTTTAAAATTCCATCAACTTCTTTTTCTGTAGGACTTTGAGCATTCATTATGTAAGTTTGACAGAAATTTGTTTGATATTTTATTTGCTATCGTTGATTTTCTGAAAAGTGTTCGGACACTGGATCCACTACCATACCAGATACATGAGTAGAAAGAGCAAAAATTTCTGCACACACTACCGTATGTCTATTTGTGTTACATGACCTTCTTCTCCGTTGACTTCCTCCATTTACTGGAGAACTGCAATCCTTTGCTTGCAGAAGGAGACCATATTGCGAAAATAGAAGAAGAAGCAGACCATATTGCGTTTGATCCCAGGAATTTTAAAAAGGAGAAGAAGCTTTAAAATCCTTAAATTGGCAACACATTGAGAGGTTCAAAATCATTGTTTTTTATCGAAATTGGCAACTTTTTCAACTTTTCGACAATTCTTTTAACCATGTATATTGTTTTCAAAGACATTACCCTTTATTACAATCTTGTACTTGTAGCACTAAAAGAAAAATATTATTGTTGCCAATTTGAAGAACAAAATGTGATCAATTTAGCCCTGTAATAATTCCTGTCTTGAAAGGGTTAATTCCTGCAGGGGTACATGTAGAACAGTAGATTGTCAGACTGGCTTTGTCTGGTGTTAAAGTGATTAGGCTTGGGTTACTAGTGTGCGATAAGTGTGGATCTGCAGGATGAAGTGTAGGGCAAGGGTTGTGAAGGAGTTTAGGGCAGCGTGGTTTACCTTCACCTTTACCCGAGATTCTGGAAGAATGCTGTCATCTCAGCAGTCGGGCTTCCAGTTCTGGCTCTTGACTATTCTCATTGCTGGCTCGGGATCATCCTTTCTTTTCCTTTTAGGTCTGGGTTCAGTAAGAGGATGAGTTTTGTAAAGGCTTGTGGGTCGTCCTTGTCAAGGGTATCGGGAATTTCTATCTCAGGGAGTTTTTGATCGGTATTTCTGACGAAGGAAGACTGCTGTGTGAGTATTACCAAATGTGTAAAGTTAAGCGCATAAAATGGCTTTCATACGCATGGGACTACGTGTATGTTCTTCACATTATTTGACACACAGAACACAGGAGAGAAGATCATAAAATAGGCAAAAAATATTAGTAATATCTTATAACCTGCTATCTCGTCACCCCCAGTCTTCATCCCGTTGACCCCAAATCGGGGTAGGTTGTGTCTTTTTCCCATAAGTGGCACACGTTCGGTAATACAATACCTTTTTCAAGGGACCAAAACGCCACGTTGTTGGGAAGGGGTTTGCTCGGAAGGGAATGTCGTATTAAATCTACGTTGTCTTTTTCAAATTCCACCAACTTCTTTTTCTATAGGACTTTAAGCATCATTATGTAAGTTTGACAGATATTTGTTTGATATTTTATTTTGCTATCGTTGATTTTCTGAAAAGTGTTCGGAAAAAGGATCCACTACCACTGTTACACGTAAGCACACCTCAAATATAATGAATATTGCTTTATTCCGTTCCAAATAATGAAAACCCTCTTTGGAATATCTGTTTTTAAAGAAGGTTTTCATTTTTTGGAACAGAGTAATAAAGCAATATTAGAGGTGTGCTACAGAGCTCTACAGCATATTGCTGACATGCACACTTTCTAAAACTGGAGATGCGGTTTGGATACGAAAGTGCATTAGCACCGAGTAAGTTGCCGTTATCATCATTAGAGGCACACTGCCGATTTAGGAGACTGTCTCTGATATTGGAGACTTTGCTGACAGGAGGACAATAGAAACAACACCAACAACAAGGCACTTTTTCTCAGACAAATTTTTTCCCCTTAGAAATCAGAAGCCCATTTGTTTTGTGTGTGGATCATAACAAAAAATTGTTATGAATACAAAAGTAGACAGTGGTTTTTTAAAGTAGATGGTCTAAAGGGTTACTTTTCATGAGGAATCTGCTTATCACATTTTCATTTTGAGCCAAGGTAATCCCTTTGCTGCAAATGTAATCAAAGAAAATTGTTTTCCTAAATGGGAGACTGTCTTCCAAATAGGCCATCAAAAATGTTGACAAAGTCTCTGATAATAGAGATGGACTCCCAATTAGGAAACAGTCTCCAATATCGGCCGTGCGCCTCTACTGTACCATGGTTATCGTGAATAAGCCCTCCTTCATTATTCACACCGTGCCATTATTACTAGTACTGAAATACTAATTACTAGCCTAAGTTATTTCATTATCATGATATGGTGACTACTTCCACCTCGACGGAGGAGTGAGGTTATACGCAAGTGGGTACAGACCACTTATACATGTACAAGCTTATCTGAAGATAAGCTTGTACTCCATAATAGTTTTCATGGGTGAACAGGCTTCACTAGCTTTTGTGTGTATCAGCGGGCCTTTTTCCAGTCTAGATCATTCATACATGAGAGGAAAATAATTATTTAAAATTTCACTTTCAACTCTGAATCCCCAAATTTGTGGCACAGTAAGAGTTGAAGAGTCCCTGAATCACGTAATCTAGCAAATTTAAGAAAATTTAATCTTGCATAGAGAAATTTTATCGCTTGTTTTTGACTGCTGCAACAGTGAATGTTGGACACAGTCCCACATAGGCAAGGGCCTATGAGTGGGTACAGACCTTAATTACATGTATTGTCAAGGATTGTATTTCCGAACAGCATGGTATTACCGAACACGTACAGTTAAGCTAAGCGCCTAAAATCGCTTTCATACGCGTGGGACTACGCGTGTGTTCTCCACACTATTGAAACAAAGAACACGGTACAAGATCATAAAATGAGGCAAAAAAACATAAGTAATATCTTAGGAACTGCTCTCTGGTCACTCCCAGTCGTCACCCCGTTTGCCCCAAATCGGGGTAGGTTGTGTCTTTTTTCCTATAGGTTTCACATGTTCGGAAATACAGTACCTTTTTCAAAGGACCAAAATGCCGCGTCGTTGGGAAGGGGTTCACTCGGAAGGAATATCGTATTAGATCTACGTTGTCTTCTTCAAATTCCACCAACTTCTTTTTCTGTAGGACTTTAAGCATTCATTAACTAAGTTTGACAGATATTTGTTTGATATTTTATTTGCTATCGTTGATTTTCTGAAAAGTGTTGGGAAATAGGATCCACTACTATACATGACATATCAAGTCTCACGCATCAGGCGTCACAGTCACACTTCAGGGCTCTCTCTCACACTCACATGCCCGGCAACCTTTTTCTCACGCCTCACAGCCAGACCAGAAAAAAAAAAATTGCAAGTCTAGCATGGACAACTGTAATACTAGTACATGTATTAGTAATAGTACCACTTTTAAAATAGTGCCATAATCCATAAATATCACATTTTAGCGATGTAATCAGTAGTCTCGCTACGCTAATCTGAAAATTCACGTATCTTATGCGTATCCGTAAGGTAAATGGGTTCCAAAAATTGAGCTGTAATGTTAGAGGGTCTATTTTAAAAAAATTCAGTTTTAAGTTAGATTGGGATTTTTCGTATATCGCAAGCTCAAAAGTGTCCAATCGCACGCACAGTGCATGCAGTCAAACTCAAAGATAGTCGGTGCATGCATGAGACGCACACGCGATATCTCCATCGTTATTCTTGAGATTTCAGTTTCCAATACCGCAGAGGTAAAATTCGGAGCTGCGTGGTGTGACCACTATTTGATTTGTCTACATGGGTGGGACTTTTGGTCCGCGGGTGAATGCACCGTGCACATGTGCGCTCCCCATGGACTTTGTACATGCGGCCGCAAACTCTCCTGCTATGCCGAAAACTACATCCGAGACAGCGGAAATGAATATTGCCATGACAATTTTTATTTTTCCTGTATTTTATAATGGTTAAAATATTAACAGTGTTGGCTTCATGATTGTAGTAAAGAGTAAAAATAAATGTGAAATAAAGAGTAAAAAAATAGGATTTTGTCTCAAGTGGCCGAAATCTCCCTCCACCCCCCCCCCTTACTCGAAGCTAAAATATTCACTTAACTATGTACCAGATCACAAGATTTAGAGCTTAAAAATGGGAGGGGGGACACCCGTCCCATACCCACCCCTCGCCTAAAACACACTGACGAGCAGAAAATCTCACTCCTATATGTAGCTGGTCTCTGACTTTGGCATCTTTGTGCGTACACACTGAATGAGAGGGGACTTATTTCACAATAAGGCCAGTAACAAGTATCTCATCGAAATCGTGCAAGATCAAGGTCATTTTATCACATTCATTACAGTTTACATCGCTAGTGTTCAAGAATGTAGCCATCCTGATTGGTCAAATAACACCACGTGACCGTGCAAAAAAAAGTACTAACGCACGGCGAGGGAACTAACGCACGGCTAATCCAGATCAAACACTAAGATTGTAAGAAAATAAGATTGTAGACCCGTTTTATAAAACTATTAATACATGGTTGTGAGTTCGTGCGTTAGTGCGATCCAGCAACACGCAGGTTTTTATCGTGGTGTCTAACACACTCGGCTACGCCTCGTGCGTTAGTACACCACGATAAAAACCTTTGTGTTGCCAAATCGCACTAACGCACTCCCAACCATGTATTAATAGTATATTAACGTGGTTAAGAAGACAAAGTTAGACAAAAAAAACCTTTTCTTTTGGTCGCAGATATTTCTACCAAGTACCAGAAACAAATGCCACATATCATGCTCACACTAACATCTGCCAACATCTTATTAAGAAACCTCCTTCATGTGTGAGTGGCTGGAAGTGGATCTTGTTCATTCTTATTCATGTTATTTTATTTTCAACATATAGCAAAGGTTCTATCCACAGCTTTTGGAGAGTCTGTATTTTTTGGGGGGGGGGGGATCAGCAAAAAAAATTAGCTTGCAAGGTAATGCACTCAAATTAGATGTACACTCTATTTTTGGAGTCTTATACAGGTATTTTTGTTTTAGCTAAATGTAATTTATATCCATACTAGACTGCTAATTAATTTGCAATTCATTTCTGTAATCACAGTTTTGAAATATTTTTCACATTTGTGTGATAATAGTAGATAAGGTGAGTGAGTGAGTGAGCTTCAATCTGCCCTATGGCACAGGCCCTATCAAGATCTGTCCTCCTTGCATGCTGCATTTGGAAGACAAGTGACCAGTAACTAAAGTGGGTAATCACTCACTACAAGGCATTTAATGATATTAATGAAATACAGCAAGGAATTTTTAACAATGAGAATGTCCATAGAGAGCCCACTGATCCAATCATTAACACAAGAAAGAAAAGTTGTTGTGTTATTGTGTTCAGATGACTTTGAATGTTGGATATCCCCCCCCCCCCCTCCCCATCCATCCAATGATTAACAAAAGAATAAAAATATCCCTCTCTGTGTTTGCATTGTTCAGATGTCTTTTGAAATTGAGGTTTACTTGGCAAATATTATGAATTCAAATCCTCAGACGATTTGTACCAACTGCATCACGTATACCCAAAGCCAAAAT
Source organism: Heliocidaris tuberculata (assembly GCA_025618425.1). Lineage (NCBI taxonomy): Eukaryota > Metazoa > Echinodermata > Echinoidea > Camarodonta > Echinometridae > Heliocidaris > Heliocidaris tuberculata. The sequence continues at coordinate 8,517,155 of CM046846.1, forward strand.
ATCGCTCATTTTACATTTCCTTTTTGACCCTTCCCCTCATTTACACCACCTGCATACGTCCCATTCAGTAAATCATATCAAGTATGTTGTGGTTTAACCCTCTCAGGACAGGAATTATTTAAGGGCTAAATTGATCACATTTTGTTCTTCAAATTGGCAACAATAATATTTTTCTTTTAGTGCTACAGTGTACATGGTTCTAATAAGGTGTGATGTTTTTGAAAACAATATACTTGGTTAAAAATTTTGTTGAAAAGTTGAAAAATTGCCAATTTTGATGAAAAACAATGATTTTGAACCTCTCAATGTGTTGCCAATTTAAGGATTTTAACGCTTATTCTTGTTTTAAAAATTCCTTGCATCAAACGCAATATGGCCATGAAACAAAAATGGACATTGTGTGTGCAGAAATTTTTGCTCTTTCTACTCATGCATCTGGTATATTTTTAGAGTTCTAAATCAAAAGTTATTTAGCAAAACCACAAAATGTGGTAAATTGTCTTGAAAGGGTTAATAGGTAATTATCCAAGCTATAAAATGATACTCAGTACGATTTATACTATTCTCATAATCAAAGTCAAGTTTCCTTACTTTGTGTGCTGGGTACATGTATATGTTTTTACACACAACCTACATGTATCTGAAACAAATCTGTTCCTTCATCGCCAACTAAGAAAATGAAAATGTACGTACAGAGCAAATGGGAGAGAAGCTCGCAAGATACGTCACAGAGTTGCCAATTTGTGTTTGATTGATTACAACTTCAAAAATTCATAACTTATTTCCTATCGGATTTTGCTCAAACTTTCACGAATCTGTTCCTCTCATTTTTCTACTTTTATTTAAATGAACTAAATACCAGGTTGGACTTCCCCTTTAATGATTTTAAGTTATGCAAAATAATGCCTACCGGTATATTTTAATTTGAGATGGTGCTGCTTAATTATGCAAACATGTCAATTATGTAATACATTACATGTACATATGTGTAAGTACAAGTACATGTATAACAGTGTATGAGAAGAACCTCTACTCCTTCAGTTAGACATGTTTATGAATTAATCCACATGCTTCTGTTTAATTTATTCACATTTTTGCTAAAGTAGTCTTCATTTTTTATGCCTCAGAAATTCAAATATTAAAATAAATGCATTAAAGAAGGAGTGACTTTTGTTGTTGTACTAATGAATGTAGATAGTCTAATACATGTATGCTTTCAACAAAAGAATCGAAAGATGAATTTTGAAACCGAACCCAATTTAAGCTGCTCTCAAAAAAAAAAAAAGTTGAAATGAATTGTCAGATAAGTGTGAAAGAGTTTTCTCTGAAAGAAAGTGTGCATACATTGTACTTATCAACCTGGGCATCGTTTCATCAAACCATCCTAATGTAAGTATAAGTTCGCCGACATCCCACTGAAACGCGTGTTAATCTTAATATGCGTGTTTCAATGGGATGTCGATGAACTTGTACTTATGACGGTTTGATGAAACGCTGCCCTGTTTTCATTGACCGGTGTGCTAAAAGCTAATTTTCTGATTTTGCGGACTGGTCACATGTATTTATCTTCTCCATAGGGGACCAATAACGGGTTTATATTGAAGTTATTAGATTAGAGCTATAACATCACATAATTTATGAACAAGTGGACAATTGGGCCTTATTGTACTTGTTTGTCAGTGAGGACTGTAGGAGAATTTCAATTACACCTTTACTACAATATTCTGTCTGAGACTAGTCATAGGACTGTACAGGAGACGTACGGTGTGTACCTAGTGTGCTATATTTGAACACCAACTTCCTTCCTTATCCCTTCAATGAATTGGATGGACAAATGACTTTTTATCATTACAGGTATGACTTGTTAAATATCTTCCATGTTGTTATGAAGTTGACATGCTTGGCCAATTACATCAATGTATGATATTTTGGGTGCTTATTGAGTTTGTGCAAGGAGGCCTAGTACCATGGTTTGTGAATTTAGTTCTGTAAATACCACATTCCTTTGATATGTTTTGTACCTGTGTGATGTAGGCAAACATGTAATGAGGAGGTACAAGGCAAGCTTGCCTAGTATCTCCATGCATATACGTTATATATGTTACATTATGATCCTAATCATGGCCCCTGGTTCAGCAGGGCTAATGTACGAGTAAACTACCTAATACAGGAAGGCTACCTGTTCTATTGTTCTATTTGCATACACATGCATGTTATACTTATGTACATTAGACTGCAAACAGAGGTTGACAGTTTTCACACAAATGATAATGGTATTTGTGTATATTGTGAGTTTGTGAGAATATACACAATTTTGTTAGCAGCATAATAATCTGTCAATAGATTTCAAGGGAAGTAAATATTTTTAAAAATAACTTAATCATTCAGCTTGTAAACATGGAATGTACAAACATATTTTCTGTTTTTTGACATGTGTGGATCATTTGCATTGGGATAAAAAAAATAATACAGTGGAACCCCGTTGATGTAACACAGTCCTTGGGACCAAGGAAATTACCTCTCTATACATAGAAACCTTGTTATATCAGGGATAATAAACAATAGAATATAAAGAAGTGGGACCGGCAAAATTACCTTGTTTGTTATAACAGTATTCTTTATAACGAGGTGCAAATGTACTAATGTAGTCACTTTTTGACCCCTATGATTGAAAAAAAAAATCATCAAATGGGCAATTTCGTGCCATGTGTCCAGTACGACATTTCTCTCTTATCCATATACATGTATATCATCCAAAAATGAAGAATCTCTTGGTATGACCAATTAAAGGAGAATGAAACCCTGGGAGAAAATTAATTTTAATGAAAAGAGAGGATAGAGAGTAGCAATTTTTTTAAAAGTTCCATCAAAATCGGTTACGAAATGAAAAAGTTATGAAAGTTTGAAAAGTCTCAATTTACTTGCTATGGCGATCCTCAAATTGGCAATGTTGCTTCAAACTGAGAGGTTTAGTAGTACAACTCTCCATATGTTTTGTACACAAAATTTCATATTTTCCCCATTATCTCTCAGGCTAAGGTGCAGCTTGTCTCCTTCTAGCTCAATCATGGGAAAATGTATTTGACACAACATAATGTTGAGTTCACAAAAAGACAAGCAGCATCTGAAGAGATAATGGAGAAAAAAAGAAATTTTGTGTACAAAACATATTGAGAGTTGTACTACTAAACCTGCCATTTTGAAGCAACATTGCCAATTTGAGGATCGCCATAGGAAGTAAATTGAGACTTTTCAAACTTTCATAACTTTTTCATTTCTAACCGATTTTGATGGAACCTTTTTTTTTAATTTCTTCTCTCTATCCTCTCTTTTCATAAAAATGGATTTTCTCCCAGGGTTTCATTCTCCTTTAATAGTAGTTCTGTCTCTCCATAGTCACTGTCATAACAAGACATTTTTCTTTTGTGGATGAAATACTGTAAACGCTGATATTTTCACGCTATTAAATTTTCACGCTATTAAATTTTCACGCTGAGCGACCCCAAAACATTCGCAGGTTCCTAAATTCGCGCTGCATAATTACACGCTCGTATGTACACCCTTTCCATTTATTAATTTACACACACGCAGTCCATTCAAATGCATACAACATGCGCAACTACACACACACACACGCTCAAAAATGAATTGGACACACACACACACACACATATTAATGTGCTGAAGCGCACAATTCAACCAGCATAGGAAATCAGGCTAATATTTTCGCGAGTTCTAGAATTCGCGCTTGCTGAAAATAGCACGAAATCCGCGAAAATTAATGTACCGCGAATTTTTCTACATTTACAGTATATGAATGAATGCCACATGTGGTATGGGACACATTGCACCGAATCACCCACAAAAAGTTCAATATATCACATTTTGATCTCTATTCTTCAACACTAACTAATTGACAGGAAAATGAATTACTTTTACCTACATGTACATGTATGTAAACATGGATGAATAAAGGCCAAACGGGTTTTGATTTCAGCTCGTTATTCTGTAATCTAGGTTATTCTCCACTTCATAAATGTCAACTGGTGAAACCAGGGCATTGTTTCATCAAAAAGTCATAAGTGCACCGACATCCCATTGAAATGCATGTGAATTTTAATACACGAGTATCAACAGGATGCAAACTTGTACTTACATGTACAACGGACACGGTTTAATGAAACACTGCCCAGGCTTCATTTTGCCTGTCATTTAAGATATAAATTTCTAGTGCTATTAATTAATACTAATCTTAAGTATCATTTGGCATATTTCCATCAAAGGCCCATTATTCCTCTATGATGACCTGTAAGATTATCTTTAGATTTCACTTCTCACTCTGACCCATTAAAGAGAAAGTTGAGTTCTGGTGAAGGTGACAAAATGGTTTGTTAGCTTTCTCGTTCTTTTCATGGCAGTTTGGAAAAACATCATAGAAGAAATGCCCCCGAAAAGGATTGCTCTTCAAATACTCTCGTATTGGAAATATGACGAAAAATAGCTCGAAGTGTTCGGGCTAAATATCATGCCACATGCGTGTGTGCAGTCCCATATACACCCATTTCTGTTTGCTTTGCATACATGTGCTTTTCAGTGAGATTTTGTCAATTTCTTATCATTTTGATGATTCTGAAACCTTACAGTATACACCAATATTTATGTAGACATGATCAACCCGGGTCCACTCACTATTCATAGGAACCGCTATTCATAGAAAACTGCGATTCATTTAACACGTGCTATGAATAGGGGTCCTTATGAGTAGTTATGAATAGTGGTCCTTATGAATGGATGTCCTTATGAATAGTGAGGTAATTTGTCTATGATTTTCTCACTATTCAGAAGGACCGCTATTCGTACAAAACCGCTATTCATTCAGTCTCACGTTATGGATAGCAGTCCTTATGAATAAGTGGTCCTTATGAATAGCGGTGCTTATGACTAGGGAGGTTACCCCGATCAACCTTTCCTAATTGCGGTGGGAAAGTTTATGTCACAGTGTAATTGAATTGAATGGTAATAGAACTCAACTGTATCTTTAAAGCTTAATTAAGGGGAAGTTCACCCTGATATTACGGTTTTAATGGAGCAGAAAAATTAGTGAAACAGATCAATGAAAGTTTGAACAAAATCTTTTTTACTAAATAAGAAATTTATGAATTTTAAAAATTTTATCGATCAAACACAAATTGGCAACTCTGTGATGTTTCTTGTGAGCTTCTCTCCCATTTTCCCAGTACTAACAGAATAATAAATTTCCATTTTCTCTAAAAAATATTTAATCATACATGCATTGAAATAAACTAAATACATGTTACCAGGGTAGACTTTCCCTTTAAGACATATAAATTTCTTATGTTACTTAATATGAATCTAAAGTAAGAGTGAAGTGCATTAAATCTAAAGTATCATTTGGCAAATTTCCATCATTCCTGTATGATTACCTGTAGATTTCACTTCTCACTCTCACCCATTAAAGATACATGTACTACATTAATGGGGGAGGGCTGTGATCAAATTGGTATGTTGTACATGTAAATCCACAGCATTTGAGACACGAAGATAATAACAGTAATAATAATAATACAAAGTCTATTAAACGCATAATAAGCATTCACCTCCCTATGCGCTGTACAGGCAAAAGTAAAACATAATATACTACTTATACTACTTTAACACTGACTAATATTATGTAAAGGAATAATAAAATAGCATTCAAGAAAAATATAACAGTTGGTAAAATAATTGTGTCAGAAAACAAAAATGATTTTTTTTTTTCCCCTTCAAGTTTAATACATAATGTACCAAGAAAACATGATAAATTTACAAGGCAAATTTATCTATTTTAACACATTTAAAGGGAGCCACCGCTCGATATCCATGTATGTTCAATTCATTTGCTTACCCCTATTGCAAGGCCATGCATATAAACAATCTTGGAACAGCAAATAAAATTGCCGTCAAGGGTGGGGTAGTTTGTCAGTTGGGTTGTTCAGTTCATCTTTCTTCGGTCGAATGTGTGCTTCAATATGGAAATACACACAATTCATGCATTTACCAAAGATGTACAGAGATTCCTGAATATTACCCGAGCCAGGCCAAACTCCAAAACACCACGATTGGTGACTTTTCGCTCCCTTTAATGTAACAATATTTGGACCTTAAAACTACGCTTTTTCAAGCAGTTTTACCACTTGTATTTTTACACTTAAAATATCCAAAGATGGTATTTTGGATGATTTGATACATGTACATGTATGATGCAAAATTAGGAAATATAGATAGCAGAGAATTTCGAACATAAGAGGTAATGCCTTTCTTTAAAATTTGAAAAAAAATCATCTGCATACATGTAATCGGTCACTATTATATCTGCTTTCAAAATGTTGAGTAGTCCCTTCAAATGTGATTTTAATAAAGTGGTTTCTGTGAAGATATGACACTCCCTACTGCACCTTGATGTGTATGTAGCAGCAAGGGATAGTTCAAGTCTACTCTACGTTCTTAGCATCTTACACAGCAGGTGTAATACTCCCAGGCTGTGGCATGTACGCTGCATCCGACCTATGGGTCTCCTAGGAGCTCTGTGGTTTTCCTCTTTCTTTACGATTCCCCTGGAGCCTGTAGTTCAGGATGTTCTTGTAGAGATGTCTCGCATGATACGTAGCTCTCTTGCACTCCCCAATGGGCCGCTTTCGGGGTAGGCAGCATTGTGTTTACACAAGTTGGCAACCGAGAAGGGGAAAGAGGGGAGGTTGGCATTAATTATGATTGGATGAAATTTATATCGGCTGGATATTCAGTGGAACACTATTTTTTAAGATCATGCAATGAAACCTGCTTTAGTGACCACTTGTACATAGATAGACCATCCGTCTTGATAGACTGCATTTTTTGTTCCCTCAAAGTAATGTTTCTTATTGAAACTTGTATTTAAAAGTAACCTGTACATGAAGTCCACCTGCTTGCAAAGACAGTTTTTCTTTTCTCCCTTGAGCAGTCTTCAGTACAGGTTTCACTTTGAAACGTATCCATATTCATGACTCTGTCAACTCGGAACTACAAAGTGGAACATTGGATACATGCAAAGTATCCAGGACTGCTGGGAATATATACTGTACATTATTTGATATGAGGTTGGCATTCTTTAGTGTTTGTACACTGGCTAGCAATTATGTTTAAGGAACAAGAATACATGTACATGTACATGTCTTTATTGTGCTGTCGTGATTCTGCTTGAATACTTTTTTTATTTCCTTTTTTGTAACCTTATTGAGGGGTGGTTTGTTTGTTTTTTGGTCTTAAATTTGAATCCTACAAGTTTGAATATTACTTTTTTTTCTGTCCACAAGTGCTCTTGAAAGTTTATTATAAAAGTCCCCTTCTTCTATAAAAAAAAATCGAGACACCCTTGAACATTTATTTGTTATTGTTGTTTTTGTTTTTCTAGACCTAAATCACTCTTTGCTACTTTGTATTTTTTTCACTAAAGTCTGCTGTGATGATTCAAAAAGTATTAAGTATCGTATGTACATAAATCTATCTCAAAATAATGCATTTTTTGTACTTCAACTTTGGGAAATAGCAACATTTGTATTACCTTGTGTGCCCTTGATGGTTGAAGTGTCATGGTCTAGTGGATAAGTCAGCAGACTGGATCGAAATCAAATGCCTGGTCTGGAATTGACACCCAGCTACATGTTCAACACTTTTGGCAAGACATTAAACTCCATTTGGCTCATTACACAGTGAAAGTAATTAGGACATACATAAATGTATACCGATACATCTACAGTGTACATTTACATATCATGCATCTTGCAGGCTGACATGTACATTGTATGTAGTAGGATGCCAAAGGCTATCTTTATTTAATTTGATGTAAATATGCATGTACATGTACATGTAGTATGGAAATTGGAGATGGTGCAAGCATGAATCTGATATTAACAGTGTAGGTTATACTGTCAGTAATAAGTGTTTTAATAAAGATGTTAGTTCTGTAAATCCAGATACATTAAACATTATTATTTACAACTAAATTTTTGTCAGTCTGCATAAATCAATGTCATGTATGCCTACATTTTCAATTTCAGCTTGCACTTCAACTTGCTCATGTAATTATACATTTTATATACGATTTAGCTTCAATAGACTCTTAGCTACAGACCATGCATCACACTGACTACATGTTATGCTTGACATATATTCATTTCTAGTGATATCTGATTTTGTCTGAGGGATGTCATTAATTTGGTTTGATATGTTTAGGATACATGGTTATCTCACTGAGAATCAGTATGTGAGGCGAGGAGACTGGAAAAGGATATCAATACTGATTTCAGATAGTGGCCCTACAGGATCTTATGAAATACATGTAGCTTAGGCAATTTTTTTTAATGCAGAATTGACACGTACATGTATGAATTTCCATGAATTTCCACACTCAACTTTATCCCTTACAGTGCCACCAAGTTTACCGATATATGGAAAATATCCTTTCATGAGACAAATTTTTTAATCACAGTGTCCCTTTTCATCAGTAAAGTTGATATTCTTGATTTAGGCATTGCTCCATGATGTCTCATTTCACAATCATGACCCCATTTTGAAATTGAAAAAGAAAGGCAAGCTTTTCTTTGCCCAAGCAATATTTTTAGATGCAATATCATTTAGGTGGTTAAAAAGATGGAATCAGATCAGATGGACTTTGTGCATCATTTCAATTTTGCTGATTCTGAGTATAAAATATGGTCACCATTATTATTCAGTCATGCCATACATGTAAGCTGAGTTATTCCTTTTCCAGTGACTGTTAATTGCTACATAACCAGAAGCCTTGCTTGAATGATGTTATTCCATTGCAGGTAAGTGTATCTTTCGTGCAAATATACAAGTTATCTGTTCTTCTTGGAATATTTTTGACCTTAATTTGTTTCCTTATTACTTCTTTTTGTGCAGGTAAATTTACTGCTAGTAAGCTTAAAGATGTTGACACCCCTGCCGTGAAACATCATAGAAGAAGTCAGCTAACAAGTTGTGAATATAAGGTGATAAAATGAATCAATTGTTTTAGTTGTTTTTCAGAAAGGCTGAAAGCTATATAGCAAACTCTGAATAGAACAATATTAGACCTCTGATGGATAGGGAAATCCCCCTACCTGATTCTGTATGCCAACATTCTAGTTAAAAAGGTGATTCACATTTTACAATACCTGAAATGATTTTTTTTTTTCAAATCATGATGAAAAAGCATACAGTGTGTATTTATATTTGAGTGGAGTATTCAACAACATACACTTTGTTTTTACAAATAAATCAGGTGTAATGAAGAGCTCCTCCTCTGTCCAGTGGTGTCTACTAGATCTGTGGGTTTCCGTTATAAGCATGTGCATGCAAATTATATGTTAAGTGTGTTCAATGTGACCAGACGTATCAGTAATTCTACCTCAGAATGTTGTATGTAAATCAGATCAGAGAAATTCAACATCAGACTTCCTCTCTTTATGTAATGTATGCCAAATGTAATAATCTCTTTGTACATGTATGTCTTTTTTTCTTAACAGCCTGTAGTATGACCAAAGGCACAGATCCTTGAGGAGAAAAGCTTTTCACTAACAATGAGAGATAAGAGACCTGATACCATTCCAAGATTGAAGTAAAAGATTGGCTGATTATTTCAGGGATGCAATCATATCCTCACTTTAGCTGAACTAAAGAAAGAGAAACTTGTCGAGTGATACTCTCAGTACCCGAGTTATCGATGCTACTTTGGACTGTGAGGATGTAATCGTAGGAGGAGAACTCATCAGAAACCCAGGAACTGTGACAGAGTTCCTTCTTCATGTTACAGAGTACCGAAGACCGGGGATCCACCTGGAGTTACTGGAGACTTAGTGGGATCCACCTATCTCCCAAGATGCGTTTCAACCAGAAGGAGCTGGCAGCAGTCGGCATGGAGTCTTCCAAGTATTTCACCAAGGAGGGACCGCTCTACATGAAAGTTACTGCTGGTGGTTGGCGCAAGAAAGGTTTGGGTAATTATTTCATTTGGCCGAAGAGGCCTGCACTCATGCATTTTTGGTTTTAGAGGATCACCGTAGTAAATCTACCTGTCCTGTGTAGAGGTTTGTAGTAGAATTAGTTTGGTATAATTTGATGAAAGGCATGTCTGTCTACACTACTCACAATTATCTCTAAGTATTTTTCAGTTATCTTGAGCTGCAAAAAACAAAGTCTTTTATATAAACAAGTCTTATGCAATTCACTAAGTTTATATTTTGATTAAAGGGTACCAATCACCAACAAATATTTTGCTCTGTATATTAGAGGTTCAATGTCGTTATTCTATATTCAAAATATGAGCTTCAGATATTACTTATTTAAAGAGATATTGCAAGTTTAATTACACTCGCTATAAGCGTAAAAGCAACTCTTGAGTAGACTACTCGACGGACCCTTACGCACTCGCCAAGATAAGGGCTGTCATGGAACCCAACTCAGATTCTAGTTCTGTGCACGCATCTTCCTGTTATCCTTTATTTCCTTCATACTCATTAACTGTTGACCTATAGCATGACAGATTAAGTTCTTTGAGGATGATTTTATATTTTCTAGCCGTACACAAATTATTTTTTCAGGTAATTGGTACACTTTAAATTTGGTTTGGAAGAGTACAGAGCTCTTTGTATTGAGGCATAAACCTGAAATTGTTACATTCTTGTATTGAATGTTGATTCCTCAACATTTATCCCCACATCCTTTCTCTTTGTTGCCTTTTTTTTTTTTCAAATCAAATTTTGTCAGTGCAGTACTACATCAAATGCAGTAGTCCTTTTTGCATGATGTATGATTCATTTCATAAGTGGTTTTATAAGGGAGTTTATTCTATCGTGAACTTAGTAAGTTAGTATGGATTACATCAATTTGCAATTCATACAAAGCGGATCGATGTCAAAAAACATCCTTTAGAGAATATGCTAGAAATTTAAAAAAAACTCTGAAGCCTCTGTTTTGAGAATCATTTCCTTATGTTTCTTTGATGGTTTCATGTACATTCCAAGAATACATTCAATCAACAAGTTAACATTTATGTTTATTTGAACTGGCTTTATTGTGCCTAAGGCTTAATTAGCTAAATTAGCTACACTGATCACTGCTTTTAGGCTTATTACGTAGTTTACATGCACAGCATTAGTTTAGCATCGCATGGGTGGGCATGACAATGTTGCATTGTGTTTTATTGTTTGTTGCATATATAATTTAGTTCAAGGCAATACATGTAGGTTTGTAATCTTCTTGTAGTAAGTTATTTTCTGTCTTTATTAAAGCTCATCCATATGATCCATTTATATACTAAATTCAACAGGAATCTTTAGAATTAAATCACTGTTTAGGTCAAGGTGATGGATTTGGTGAAAATATCAAAAATGTTTTTTTAGTGTTCAGTCTACAAAGGCCATAACAACATTCATTTTCAATAAAATGTGCAGACAATTCTTCTAAACAATTCTTTAAACAACAGTTGTATGGACAACAAATACATGTATGAATGCTCTTCCTATTATAGAATTCTCATGAATGGAAAAATTACTTTTTATCAAATTATTTAGATTCACCAATGAAAATAGATAATGGAAAAAATAATTTTAAATCCAGATTTTAGTACTGAACTATCATTGTACTGTCCAAAGCCTCCCTTATCAGCAAATGGTTTCTGGATATGGAACATTTAGTATCATTTTACTAAAAGTATGTGTACCGGCCAAACATTTTCTTACACTGTAACTCTGATTTAGATTTAAATATCTTGTGCTTGTTTCTCAAGGAATCTAAAGCCCATAACTGGATCAGTCTTGACTAAATTAATTACATCGTTAACATAATATACCTTCCTAATTTCATTTGCACCTTCCTTGTACACATCCTTCCTTTTGTAATTTGTCAGTCTTTTAGTATGTTAGGGGACAAATTGAATGGGTGGAACTAAAGGTGTCTTAATGTGATTTCATATCTGAAAGTCTAGGCAGGCATATAAACTAGAAATGTCTACAGGGATTTGGTACACGTGAATTTTACAGTTTGCTTTCAGAAACTGTTTTATTTGCCTGCATTTGCAAACCTGGGATAATATTTAAAATATAGTATTTTTACTGCAGAAGTGCGATATCCATTGATTTGTGAGTTACATTTAGATTCTGCCTTGTTCTGTGTGGGTTGTGTTTTGTTTTTCTTTGAGAGAATCTAGAATCTGGCTTGTAGCCATGGTTAATTAGACAAACAATAGTAATCCAACTATCCAAGGTAATATGATGATTCACATCATTTGTATGATGCCATATTTCTGTTAACAACATTCAAATATGTTGTCTATCTAGAGCTACAACTTTACCAGCCAGCCAACTTAAATTTGTTGTAAAAGATTGAGGTCCATTTTTTGTAGTAGAAAGAGGCCTACATGTACATATACAGTACATGATAATAAGAGCTATTCTTTTTATTTGATGTGATATGCTTCATTGTATATCACTAAAAATCATACTACTGGAACGGTTTGTTCATTCTCAAATGTCCAGACTAGTGCTGTAGCTTGGAACAAGAACCAGTCTCAAACTCACCAGACTGAATGAAGGCTTTAAGCTCAGCCAGACTAAATCACAAATCATGTCAACTTGGTAACAGAGGTCCAGTCAAAAAGAGTTGTCAAAAAGCTCCTTAATTTTCCTCTTTTATCACCCAGAAAGTTTATTTTTCTAATCCACATTTGTGCTAATGTCTACATGTCTGCATAAAGTATTGTAATACACATGCTGAGCCCTCCATGGTAAAAACACACATGATGTCCAAATTCTAATGATGGATTTAACTGTGTTCCTTAACAAGTTACCGGACCTGTCTTGATCCCAGTAAGGATTTTTAGAAGTTAACAAGCCAGATCAGACTAAGATTTTGGGTTGTAAGCTACAGCACTAGTCCAGACATCAAATTTATGTCATATATTTTGCATTTGGTCAGTCCCAGAAAACATAAATGTGCAAATACAGTGTACACATACAGATACTGCAAACATAATCTTCTGTGTTCCAATCCTAGCAATGAAAATATTTACATACATAATACATGTACTTATCAAGTTATAAAGGATGACAAATTCTATAGATTTCCTTTGTGCATGTAAAGGTAAAGTGTTGATTATTTTTTATGACCTTGTTAGATCAGCCATTTTGTAGGCTCATTTTTATTTGCCAGAGCTTAGTCCTCTCAATGAAAAAGTTGATAAAATCTATCAAAATGCCACATATATTTTTTTCCTTCTTAGCTTAAATCTCCCTCCTACAAAGAGTCCCTCCAGATAGCAAACATGAATTGTGAAATACACATGACTGTACAATGTTTCGAAATGTGTTTACTTAGTTCACGTCTAGGGCCAAGTTATAAGTGCCTGCTAATTAGATTTGACTGAATTAATTATTGAGAGGGGGATTGGTCCACACTCGCTAATTGATTAATCCTTTTGGAGGAAAGATCTTAATTCTAGGTCAACTAGAAATACGCAGGGCATGCAAGCCGTGCAGTCTGCTCCAAGCCTCCCCATGCATGTACAGTAAAAGCTTTAGAGGGATCTTTTTTTTTCTCTTTCGTAATTTTGGGCAGAAAATCTGGCCCAAGATACTGAATGTTGTACAATATTTGGCAATAAAGGCTAAGTTTTTTCTAATTGTAACAGCAAATGGTTGCATAAATATTAGTCAGATTCGCATGATGGAAACTAAACTTTAAGTTTCGCTTGTAGTTTCAAAACCTTAAATTAACTTGTAGTTATCTTGTATTTTCAGACCATATGAACGGTTGTTTCGAAACTTTAAGTTTACTTGTAGTTCTAGAACCACAAGCGAGCTCGTGGTTAACACCGAAACCACGAGCAGCGGGGGGGGGGGGGGGGGGTCCTCTGTCGCAGTTTCGGACCATGTGAACAGAATAAACTTAAATTTTTGCAAGCTTGTAGGTAACGATGACCTCTCTGTTCATGTTAAACTTCCAGGTCATACCCTTCGCATGAATTATGAACATAAGAACTGTATGTGTACTGTACACACAAGTGGTATCTACTTCCGGTGTTAACAACGACGATCACTCGGCTTGTAGTTTTAGAACAACGAGCATCGTTGTTTCGGGCCCATGTGAACCCTCACATTTTTGTAGTAGACTCTTATTAAAGGGAAAATCCACCCTTGTATTAAGTTGGTTTGAATAAAAGAAGAAAAATGAGAAACACAGATTCGTGAGAGTTTGAGCGAATTCCAATAGGAAATAAGAAAGTTATGAATTTTTTGAAGTTGTAATTAATCAAAACATAAATTGGCAAATCTGTGACGTATCTTGCGAGCTTCTCTCCCATTTGCTCAGTACAGAAAATCTCAAAAATGTTCATTTTCTTTAGTTTTTGATGATGAAATAGATTTGTTTCACTACAGGTTTTGTGTAAAATACATATGAGTAATATCTAAGGTGCATGTACCTGTATGATTGTATATTTTCTCTAGAGAAAACGGAAATTAATGATTTTGGGAGTACAGGGAAAATGGGAGAGGAGCTCGCAAGATACCTCACAGAGTTGCAAATTTGTGTTTGATTGATTACAACTTCAAAATTTCGTAACTTTCTTATTTCTTATTGCATTTTGCTCAAACCTTCACTGATTTGTTTCTTTCAATTTTCTGCTTCTTTTAAGACCAACCTGTAATCAGGTGGGACTTTTCCTTTAAACATTTGATGATGGTTTTTAATCTTCATGACACAAAAGGGATCATGTATACATTTATGTAGGTAATAATGTCTTTAAAGGTCTTCTTATGGGGTACATTGTGTCTTTGTTAGAAAAAACATGGATGGTTTCCAACATACATTGTAATGCCTACATGTATCATTAAGTTTGCTAAATGAGGAATTTATCCTCCTTTTATGTTTGTCCATATGGAAAACTTTGCAGTAATTATCTACAGATTTCCTTTTGTTTTAAAGAAAACATCACTTGATATTTGTTTTCTTTTTAAAACCAACCACTCAAGGAGCCCACTTTTAATAATATTTATAGTGCTAAGTACACTTGGCAAATAATGCTAAGGGTACATAAATGTAGTATCAAATGTAGGCAATTAGACGGAACTTGGCATGCATGTATACATGTATTGTGTGTTAAATTGCCATTTGAATTTTAAGTCAGACCTTCTTGTCAAAACCGATCCCTCCTCCTCCCTCCCCTCTCCCCAAGAAAAAAGATGAATAAAAATTAAAGATGGAAAATTAGAATAAAATGAAATAAAATAAAATAAAATAAAATAAAATAAAGATCATATCAGGGCTGTCAACCCTCCCGCTTTTGGTGGGAGTCTCACGCCACCATGCTCATTCTCCCGCCGTCCCACCAGCATCGTGGCAGGAGACTTCCACTACAATGCCCTTCCTCATGCTCTCCCACCACATCTCCCACTTTTTGAAAAAAAAAAATTTTTTTTTTTTGCTTGTCAAATAATTTTGGAGTAGAAAGACAGCTGAAAATGCTGATGACCTTTTCTTTTTTTCTTTTTTTTTTCCTTGTCAGAAAATTTTGTAGTAAAAAGATCCCCCCCCCTCCCCCCGAGCGATTTTTGAGGGTAGGTGAGAGAGAAAAAAATGAATCTCCCTCCAAGCAGTTCCCCAAAGTTGACAGCCCTTTCATATTAAAGAATTATGTAAATGGTGTGTAAATTTACATTTAATTTAAAAAATTATAAAAGGTATCGATATAGAATAACTTGACCACTCAAAACGTACTGGGATGATTCGTTTTTTGTTCTTTTTATTGATAATATATAAGTTATGACTTTTTTTAAATAATTATTATACATGTATTTGCAATTGATCCCCTTTCATTAAACCTCTTTTAGAGAGTTCTAATATGGATTCTGTGTTTACAAATGGTTTGAATATAGCATACCTATAAAGTGAATATAATTGGCTTATTTGGCTATTATACTAGAACCTTATTTGACTTAATTTTCTATTAGCTGAAAAACAATTTCAGAAGCCGTTGATGATTCAACCTAATTATTGGAATTCAGCTGTTAATAGTACCAGATAACTCGGTGATCTTTATTTTTGTATGGGTTAGACTCTTTGTTTTTTTGTAAAGAATTTATCCCTTACCCATTAAATGTAGATCACTAACACGTAACAGGAAACATCTATTATGATCTTATCGCAGCATTTGTTGATAGGCCCAACCTACATGTACATGTAGTGTGGGCTGGTTTTCATGAAAATCATGATGGTCCACAACAAAAGTCGCTAAAGACAACTATGTATTAGGAAGTCATTTATTTGAATTCATGTGAATCAGGACATACACAAACTGGTTTGATGAATACCAATGACCCAAAACATGACCTTATTCTGGTCATAGTTGCACACTTCATGATGCAGCAAAAATCAATATGGAATTTGGGACAAAAGTAGGAAAATTAGTCAATTACATGTGGATTATCATTTGTACATTAAACAAATTACAGAAAGATATATTTTTGGGTTTGTTCTCGAGCCTTAAATGTTTAGAAATTTTTGTATTCATAGTTTTTTACAACCCAAAGAATTATGTGTATACATTTATGTACGCTGTATGACAGTAATGTAATCAGTAATGGACCATACATATTGATCCTTACTATCAATTATTTCCATGCATATTTGAAGTGCATTTATTGGTTTGATCTTAACGAGGAGCACTGAAAAAAATTTGCATTAAAGTTGAAGATCATGCATATCCTTTTCTCTGTAGAAATCACTTTGTTTACTAGTGCACACACATTGAAAGCTGTGATAAAAAAGGTCAAAATACTCTTCCTGCATATTTTCACATACAATGTAGATCTGTGTTATAGAGTGTAAAGAAAATGTCAGTTAATTATTCATGTTTGCTACCTTGACTGACATCTACAAAGAGTGACTTTAGGCACTTTTGAAAACGTTTTCTTTTGTCCGTGTTTCAGGGAACTTTTGTACCTCAAATTTGGCTCTTTTCCATAGGGGCTCTAATTAGAGGAAATTCAAACTATTTAATGTGTGGGAACTTGTAGGAAAGGTACACATGTACTACTGTACATGATTTTATGTACATTACTCTCTTAATGTATGTGTAAAGGGGGAATTCCTTAAAAAGATATTACTTGAAAAACATAACTAAAGATGTATCTATTACATGTACAATTAATCTTGTGTGCATTATTAGGAAGAAGGGGGAAAAAACTGGGGTAAACAACTTAGCTCTTTTTGTTACTTCCTTCTTTGTTTATTTCTCCATGTATTGTCTATTCATATTTCATAGAAGGAAGTATATTGTTTATTTTGAGCCAAATTTTTGTTTTTTATTTTTAATGTCATGAAAATATACAGAAATACATACATGGATATTTATTTCAAACACACATGTACAAACAAGAAGTAATATTCCTCATCTTTACATTAACACAAAATATTCCATTTCAATTTGTTTCAATTTATTTTACTTTGATATGACTTTGGTATTTTTTTGTCTGAAATCATTACATATCATGATACTGCTGCATAATATTTATGACCTTTCTTGGAACAATTTTTGCAGATTGTGATCAATACGTTTTTTTTTAAGCAGAGTGGGTGTGCTCTATCATAATGCCACAAGTTCAAGGATACCAGTAGTCTGTTTTGTCCCATCCATTACGGAATCCATCAAAGCTTTTAGTATACTCTGTACATTATGATAAGGTAAAGTTAATATGTACATGTAGCTGTACTAGAGCTTAATGTAGATCAAATTGTATTTCAAGGAAAATACACATTTGGTGTTATAATTCTAAGTTTTTTAATCATTTATGGGACAGCAAATACCCAAATACATTTGACTTGCCCAAAGATGGTATGAATGGACAGAAATATAATGTACATGTATTCAATATGATCCTCTCTACAGATTACAGTGAAAGATGGTGTCGACTACGAGGTAATCTTCTCTTCTTCTTCAAAGATCGTAACCTCTTACCTGAACCTCAAGGGGTCATCGTACTTGAGCAGTGCTTTATCAAGGAGGAATACGGAGAAGTCAAACCACATGCCTTCTCTCTAGGTGCGTATGACCTCTCTTCAAACTTCTGGCATTGTCTGTGAAGAGGGTTTTTGTGGGGGCAGCTGGTTGGCATGGTGTATTGGGGTACTTTTACTCCTCTTTCAACAATCTTTTTTTAGTTTTTACGGTCAGCAACATTGAATGGCCATTTATTGTCATGTTTCTACAGTCAAATGCTGACTGTGATGTCAAATGATTACAGAAATTGTCTATTCTGAAGTGACATCTCCTACACATGATAGCATGTTGCTAGATGGGATCAGCTTCAGACAATCTTTTTATCCTATCAAATGCTAATTAAGCCTGAGATAATTCAGGGTCCCTCGGGAATGCATGTTGAGTAAAAAAAACTAAATAATGATAATTGTTTACAACAAGTCAGTTAAGAGTAGCCTCTGTTGGAATACTCCTGTTTGGCTCAGTTTATTGTTTGCAGAAATGAGTGAATGTGGAGGAATACTGCAGAGTATCAGGGAATTAATGTAATTTATGAATAATAATCAATGTTGGGGAAAATTTTATTTTTATCAGTTTACTGCGTGTGATAATTTATGATTATGGACAAATACTTCTGGGTATGTGGTGATTAGTGTAATTCAGCTCTGCTGTTATTGCTTTATTTATTTGTTTAGAGTAAATTTACTCTAATTAGTAGGATGTCTTTCTCTGTTTGTTCTCCAAACAATATGAGTACAAAATATTGTGGTAACCTTCTTTTAATTACATCCATATTGAGAAATACTTAATGACATATAAGCTTTGTATGCTGACTTTTTTTTTTCTTATTTCACTCAGATTGTAAGCTTTCATTATGGCTGAATTGTCGATAATTCTTTGAAATGTTCATATTACAGAGAAACAGAAATTCCATGTACATGTACATGTAATGTAACACTGATTTTGAACGCATGGATATCAGATATTCCATTCATACTGTAAAAATACTGCTGACCTTTAAAAAGGTTAAAAGAACCCCTGCCACCAGTTTACTATATGTATACACAAATATGAGTTGAGCACTTCGTAGTAGTGCTTGATTTCCTTGTTTTCTTACTGGAGATATTAGATATTTCCTTTGAGTTAGCTTTCCAAGGAATGTTATGAAGAAAAGAATCACTAGAGAAAAACAAATATTTGCTCATTATTCAAGGAAAATATTCCTGTTTTTGAAGTTGATAGTTGAATCATCAAAGACTAAAAGTAAGCTTCTTGTTATTTATGATTAATGATTTATATACATGTACTTTTATAGCGCATTATACAAGGTTCTCTGTATCCGCTTTATAAGTGGTGATGATAAGGAAACTTGATTAATCTGAGAAAGAGAATAGCAAAGTAAAGGAAATCATGATATGATACTACATGTACATGATTATCATAAGAATTCATGTGTGCTACACAATAAAGATATTGTATTCCTTTACAACAAAAGTATTGAACTAAAATATCAATAGTACAAAATCAAGGAAATGTACATCGGTTCTGAATGTACACATGCTACAAATGTGTTATTTCCAAATACTGAATGTATAAAAAACTAACAATGTCAGTGGTACAAATAGGAAATCAATATAATATTAGGCTAATCAGTTCTTGAATATATTTATTATGAAGACTTAACTAATTTGTACAGTTTTACAGCTCATGCGACAAAGGTAATTCTTCATCACAATGCAATAGTATATATGGTCATTTTGTGCTTTTTCTGCACATTATACATGTATGCTTAGAGCAAAGTTCAAGTTTTTGATATAAAAATAAATTTGAACAATTCCAGGAAGTGTGTGAGATATTAAACTTGTTAACATATCCATTCAGATTATGCCCTTGTGATTAAGATAGTGTGAGGTATAGTGTGAAATATTACACATAATTTGTTTGTTTTATTCATTTAATGTAATTATGGGCCATAATACTATCATACACTACTTCCCATGGGAACTTTATCATTTTTTCATGATTGTGCCACTGTTCTAGTCATTTATTGGTTCATATTAAATACATGCACATGTAAATCACATACAAATGTATCCCATATTTCCAGACCTGACATACATGTATTTTGTTTCATTATCTTCCAAAAATCTGTACTTTTTAACTGTAATTGATTATTCAACTGGTTGTCAGCTGCTTTCCCGTTAATTATTCATGCTCATTTTTTTTCCCTCAACTTCTTATCAGTATTTATGCCAAAGTTGAAATGTCCTATATTATTCTTTCTGATTATTCAAATTTTGATTTTTTTTTTTAATTTTTGCAATGTGTTTTTGTTATATATGTGTCTTGAAATGCTTCTTCTAAATCTTCTTCTTTACATGTATTCAAATCACATGCAATTCGGCATTATTGCCGTGAATCCGAGTGATTCTTTTAATAAACCATAATTGAAATTACAAATTGATTGTGCATTTCTTTCTAGATGATAATGGGGTATGCCTGACACAGGGACCACTATTTATTTATGAAATGTTTTTTTTAAGTGGTGTTGTGCTCAGTTACCTTAAAGGAGGTACCCAATGCTGAAACAATGTTAGTTCATTTAAAAGATCATGATTTTATTAGCAGAAAATCATCTGCCTTAAATTTTTTTTAAATTCGTGTTGCCAGAAAAATCCCCGAAATATGGTAAGACTTCAGGATATTTTGGCCCCTCAGCTGTGTCCCAATTTCAGCTAGGTAACCACAATGACGTCAAAGTGGTTACCCAGGTTCGCGTATTGCAGATGTGTTGCGCGCTAGACTGTACAAAATGCATTACACCTTGCGCGCATTTTGCTATAATTGCGCGACAAGGTAACCACTTTGACGTCATTGTGGTTACCTAGCTGAAATTGGGACACAGTTGAGGGGCCAAAATATCCTGAAATCTTACCATATTTCGGGGATTTTCTGGCAACACGAATTTTAAAAAAAATTTAAGGCAGGTGATTTTCTTCTAATAAAATCATGATCTTTTAAATGAACTAACATTGTTTCAGCATTGGGTACCCCCTTTAAGGTGCCTTAAGACCAGAGATATGAGGGTAAACTTGCTCAGACTCTCCATATCCACTTTGAAACACAAGTACGGCACTACTCTCCTTTGGCAAGACATTAATCTAAATTTGCCACTCTCCACCCAGGTGTTAAATGGGTACCGGCAGGAAGAAATTCCTTGAATGCTGTGAGCGCCGAATTTGGTAGCCTAGCTAGAATCGGGGTAATATTGGAGCGCCTTGAGCACCTTCCATGGTGGATATGAGCGCTGTATAAATATCCAATTTTATTATTATTATTATTATACTTGAATGCACCATCGACTAACATTAGTTTATCTTTGATTTACCTACAGAGTTTGTAGGAGAGGAACATAACCAGTACTTTGCAGCTCACTCCACTGAACTCCGAGATGAGTGGGTGGCGGCACTACGCCTGGCAAGCTACGAGATGCTACGTGTGCAGCTGCAGAAGCTACGCATCCAGATCTTAGCACGCACAGGTCGTGACCCCATCAGTGAGGGTCAACCTGGGGTCGTCGACCCTGGTGACCTTTCCGATGGGACGCAGAACGATCCTGTCCTGGAGATGTCAATATGTAAGTAGAGAAAGAACTAGCTACATCCTTGTAGATGTAAACCTGATAAATCCCTCTTCTCTTTAAAAAGGGATTGATCAGCTTGCATTATATTGATGACATATTATTGTTAAATACTGTTTGATTTCCTTATTTTTTATTGCATAATTGCATATTTGCAGTAAGAAACTATTAATAGAAAACTAGATGCAACTTTCAAGATATGAGTTACCAATGACAAGAATATGGTGATAGAGAGAGCTTCTATATTGCTCTTGTAATACCATGTATATTATTGATTACTTGTACGACACATGCTCCTTCAAAATTGCTCTGAGATCAATTCCTAAGACTATTCCATTCTAAACTTCAACCCTGGACCTGACATTATAACTAACCCTAACCCTAAACCTAACCTCATACACAATGGGTGATTTCAAGTTCAGTTTTTTTAAAGTATCTTGAGTAATACCAGCAGCTGTTAACCCACCTAAGGCATGGTTAACATTCTCTTAACATCCAAATCCAATCCAGTCCAATCTGGGAATTCATAGATCGCCACTATCTGGTTGCCGAATCAAAGAAGCTGGTTAGACCAAAGAATTATATGGAGTTCATAATTCGTATTTGATATGCTGGATGAGTGGGTAATATGTATTTGTATACAATTTTGAATCTTGTCTTCTTCATTCTTCCCTGCAGCATGTAACAGCCTACCCCTGAAATCAAATAATGAGGAGCCTAGTGTGTTTGTATCTATCAACTGTATGACACCACCAGATACAAGATGGTTGAACTGTGGTCAAACAGAGATCATTGAAAGACAATCTAATCCATTCTTTGTATCGACCGTGGTCTTTGAGACTAGTCGGAATATCGCTGTCATCACCAGGTTACGGGCCAATATCTATTCAGTGGAGGACAGGACGAACCAGTCAGTAAGTTTGAAAGTTGTCTCCTAATGAAGATTTTAATCCGTGTTGGCAGGGTTCTCATCGATACAGGATACATGTGGTGTGGAAGGCTTTTGAAAAAGAAATAACAAGGGCCATAGCGTATTGAGAGAGATAGTTTTGACACTTGCACCAGTGAGCACTCGAAGGTCAATTCATGGAGCTCCAAGTAGTTCTTTCCCATGTACAATCTCTATGGAAGGAACTATATCAGCACTCCATGAATTTAACCTATGAACAAGTGCCACTTCCGGTGACGCAACTGTCTCTACTCTACTAGCTATGGCAAAGGCAAATTTTTTTTCCAGGCAAAAGTTCCAACAAGGGTTCCAACAGGAATGAAAATATGTCAATACATACAGCTTTTACTTTCAATACGTATAATTGATTTAGTCCTCTAAAACCACTCCCCTGGGATTCTTTAAAGCCATTTCAATCACTTTGGACCAAGGGTAAAGAAATTCCTGCCAAGAATCCTGCATGTTGGGATTCTGAAATGTATGGCTGTATACGTGTTGCACTTTTCTTCATAGACATAGGTTTGCATGGTCTAGAATGTTAGAAGGAGGCATGATGTGTAGACACTTTGGACAGTAATGATCCACTGCGGTGATCAGTGTCACAGAGGAATCCCAACCTAGAGCTACATGTACATGTATACATGTAAAGATGAAGCACAAGTATTGTCATGTACATGTACCTAAAAGAAGGGTACAAACAGATGAAAACCAGCAGATGTACATTTTGAGAAATAGGCATTTTAAAGTTGTGACCTGTTTTTAATACATGTACATTCAAACAGTCCATATATTGTCTTAACAGTGATTGGTTATAACTTCCCTATGATAAAGAAATATCTTTATCCTTTATCCTTTCAGTAAAAACAAATAGTTGAACAATATGACCAAAATGTGTGTCTGTGCCCTTTTGTTTTGATTGCATGGTAAAACTTTGAATTCTTTTGTTTGTAATTTTTCTGTAAAGCATATCGATGCAGGAACTTATCTGCTGTTTAGTTTGCTGAACTGTAAGCCCATTGAATACCTGTACACTGCATGGAACTTCCTTTTTTGTTAATGGTATCTTCTGACTTTTATTTTAGTACATTCGTACAAGTTACAATGGAATGAGAGCATGTAGATTTAGATATATAGTGGCTAGATTTTAGGTAGTATAGACACAAATACTTAAAAACTACATATTTCTTATATTTTGTTGTTTGTTTTGTTTCTTTATATTCACATCTTCATTTGCTATTCAAATCCTGCTCATGATACATTTCCTTGCTGTTTCATTAAAATGGGGGCCGTTTCACCGCAAATGGGGGAACAATTTAACAATAACCAACTGATTACACTGGACTTGCTTTGATATATGTGTGCCACCATTTTAGTCATGCTCTCATACCTGTGTAAATTCCTCCACCTCCTCCTCATCCTCATCCTCCTCCTCCACTTCCTCCTCCTCTTCCTTTTCGTCTTCATCTTCCCACCAGCATTGTGCCATAGGTCATGCTATCTGTTCCTTCAAGGACATCATTGCTGCTCCTGGTAACAAGCTAGTACTCAATATCATCGGTGCAGATGACAAGCCTTGTGGCGGAACCATTAGTCTACTGTTGTGGGAGGTATGTTCGGAGGGAAATCTGGGCCTTGTTTCATAAAACTTGTTTTCTATAAGAAGTTACAGTTATTGTTGTAAGCTATTGAAATTATTTTATTAATTGGTTGTGAGCAAATTTGCCATGGAATTGTGGCAGTTGATATGACAAAAAGTTTTATGAAACATGACCTGCATAGGAGGGGAATTCAGTTGTGTACATTAGTCTGCCAGTTGAAGGATGCCCTCTACTATATGACAGTTGTTTGGACTAAAAATTACTACTTTTCTTCCTCAAAACAACAATTGTAACTACATGTTTATGAATAGCTTTTTATTATTTATTATTTTTTAGCAAGTAGTTTAACATTAAAATAAAGAGAATTAGAACTCAAGTTTTAGCTTTCATTTTTCTCTTGATGCCTTTTTGGTAAGTGACACATTAAGGATCAAGTTATATGTGTTTAGATTTGTTTACCTCTCTTGATCAAACAACTCTTATCAACAGAAACAAAAGAAAAATTTGTAAACTTTATAAATGCAAAACTGAAAACTAATGAATTTATATCTGAAAATGTTGAAAACACAGACAAGAGCTTCTTGAAATATGTTTATCACCTTCTTGGATTTCTTCGTTTTTGTTCTGTTTCTATTCTTGTTTGCTGTAGCTTGATCAGTGTGTATCTCCTGAAACAGAGAGAGATTTTCAAGTGGTCACCCAGCCAGATCCTCTCAGTAATATGATCATTGGGGTAAGTTCTTCATTGATACCTTTAGCCCCCCCCCCCCCCCTTCACACATGATGCATTGAACAGCTGAAAAAACAGCACCACAGCAAAATTACATGAGCATAGTGGATTCATCAGTGCTTAGACGTGTCACCATGCTGTCAGAGCTTGAATTCTTTTTTGATAGACTCTATATACAGTTTTATCTTCCAAAGATAATAGGAAGCCTGAAACTGTCCAGAATCAGGCTGCAAGGCTTATTTTTGGCGTAGGATCTAGGACACGAGCTTCACCTTTGCTTAGAGAATTCCTCTGGTTAGGTCTACATCAACACATTCTTTTTAAAGTTTGGCACCTAAATATCTTCATAACACACTCAAAATGTACACACCATCTTGCAATCTTCGCTCAACAACTGACAAATGTTAGCTCATTATTCCCAAATCCAGACTCTCATCAACTGAAAAATGTGGGAAAATGTGGAACAACATTCCACTCTGCATCAGAGAAATAACCTGTCTTGTCATTTTCAAGAGATTAAAAAACACATTTCTTTCCCCGCTGATAAAATGTTCTAATGTGATCTCTTACTCTTTGCTGTTGCTATTGTCTTTTTTCTTCAAACCTGTCATTTTTGTAAGCGTTAACATACTTTCTGTTTTTAACACTCCCAATCATTAATCATTCAATATTATTGTTATTATAATTGTTATTGTAGTGTGCTTCACATTTCTGTGTGATATAACACAAAGATAAGATAAACACCCTGAGACCTTTGTTGTTTGCCATTCCTTTTTTTTTAAATACCCACTTGCTATTTATTTACATATACAGTGGTTTTCTTTTGCTTCCGCTTTTTTTTCTTTTTCTTTATGCAGTTTATGATGCCATGTGTGAAAGAGAGGCCAAAGTTTTAAATGATTCATTATCAGTTTCTATCAACATGAAGAAGACTCTTTAAAGGATTTATTGATTGATCATTTGATAGGAGATTTTATTGGATCCAGTGTACCAAGTTGTACCAAGCAATTTCCTACTTGTAGAATAATTAGTCTTTTTACCTGTACTCATATAGCCTGCATGACATGTTTATAATTGTGTGTACAGTTCATGTAATGAACCTTGAGTTAACTGTCATTCTTTAGTTCCTGGTAATGGCCTTGAAATCCTAAAAAAAACATATCAACAGATAAAACTGTGATACATTCAAACATTTAAATTGAAAGTGTAAATAGTAAGTTTAAAGTGTACCAGTCACCTGATAAAATAATTTGTGTACAGCTAGAAAGTATCAAATCAATCTCGTAGAATTTTATCTGGCATTCTGTCTGTAAACAGTTAAGGAGTATGAAGGGAAAAAAGGATAACATGAAAATGCTCGCGCAGAACCGAACTCCGAGTTTAGTTCCGCGCAAGCCCTTATCTTGGCGAGTACGTACAGGTGCATCGAGTAGTCTACTCACGAGTCGGTTTTACGCTTATAGAGAGTGTAATTAAAATTGCAATATCTCTTCATAGAATTAATATTTGAAGCCCATATTTTGAATATAGTATATCGACATGGATCCCGTAACATACAGAGCAAAATATTTTTTGTTGATTGGTACCCTTTAACATTTTCATACCTGTTTCCAAAGCTAAATGTATATACCTTCAGGGCCCTCTTGCATAAAAAGTTGCGATTAAACGCAACTCAAAAAATTAAACACAAGTCCAAAATACGCGATCCTGATTGGTTGAAAATCAAGTTGCGTTTAATTTTTTGAGTTGCGTTTAATTGCAACTTTTTATGCAAGAGGGCCCAGGTATTATATAATTTTTTTTTGAAAATTGAAGAATCAGTCAAAAAGGTAATGGGGAGTAAGACTACAGGAAATATGACAATGATATAGAATTCCCTATAGATTGCTCCTTTCTTTATTATGTCTGGATTGTTTAGTTATTTGTACAATAGTACAATTCTTCTTTGATTTTTCCCTCCCTACATGTTACTGTTTATCATTTTGAATAATACCTTTAGTAATATCCATCTTTGTTCTTCCGCTATAGGTCCCTCCACCACCCACTAATATCCATGCACCTCGTTCAGGCACCACCCATTACCCTTCAACTAGGGACTCCATTTCTAAGGGTCTCTATGGCTGTGTGTGTAATAAGAAGTATCGCTTTCTCAACCCTGATGGAAAGATCGTACAGGTGGAGGAGATCATGGCGGAGGGCAAACTCTCGTTCTACATTCCACAGAAGATGTTGTAAGGATTCTTTTCCCTATAGATATTATCATTTTATTATTCATCGGGCATCACCTTTGACCGGGAGGGGAAGAGCGGACTTAATCAGCACAGCCCTCACTTCCTCCCGGTGTATCTGATTTTAATTGGGGTGTAAGTTTGAAAGGCCTGTAGAAAATTCACATTGATCCCTCCCCCTTCCTCAGTGTATTCCAGTCATATGCATTTTATCCCATGACAATATTCTTGACAAGCTATTTTTTTGTAATCTCTCAGACATTCTTGTGGCCTTAAGGAGGGTATAAAGCTTGTCTTCATTAATCTCCAATTTCATTTGGGAGAAATACTGCATTTTTAGTTTGTTTCTCCACCATCTAGCTGTCCATAACACATTTTTCTGATTCCACTGGCATCTTGTCATAAGAATCCAGTAACACTTACTGTAGTTGTTAAAGGGGGTACCCAATGCTGAAACAATGTTAGTTCATTTAAAAGATCATGATTTTATTAGCGGAAAATCATCTGCCTTAAGTTTTTTTTAAATTCGGGTTGCCAGAAAATCCCCGAAATATGGTAAGATTTCAGGATATTTTGGCCCCTCAGCTGTGTCCCAATTTCAGCTAGGTAACCACAATGACGTCAAAGTGGTTACCTTGTCGCGCAATTCTAGCAAAATGCGCGCAAGGTATAATGCATTTTGTACAGTCTAGCGCGCAACACATATGCAATACGCGAACCTGGGTAACCACTTTGACGTCATTGTGGTTACCTAGCTGAAATTGGGACACAGCTGAGGGGCCAAAATATCCTGAAATCTTACTATATTTCGGGGATTTTCTGGCAACACGAATTTTAAAAAAATTTAAGGCAGATGATTTTCTTCTAATAAAATCATGATCTTTAAAATGAACTAACATTTTTTCAGCATTGGGTACCCCCTTTAAGCTTGCTTTTGAGAAATGTAGTCATATTGCATTTTGTCAAAAATTGTCTAAAATGATACAACACACACTCCTTTCCTCTTCAGCTAATGGACATGAGGAGGAGGAAGGAGATGTTTTTGAATTATTTCTTCCTTCTTGGCATCTGATGGTATGTCCTGATTCAGTATGCTTGACTGTTTCAGGTTACCTTAAAGGGAAATCCAACCTTCATAGCAAGTTGCTTTAAAAGAAAGAGGAAAAATCCGAGAAGCAGATTGGTGAAAGTTTGAACGAAATCGGACAAGTAATAAGAAAGTTATGAATTTTTGAAAGTTGTAATCACTATGCATATGGGAATTTCAAATTGGCCGAATAGGTAATGTCACTGTGATGTAGCTGTGGACAACTCCCCCATTTGCTCTAACACACAAAATGACTAAAATGTCACTTTTTTCAAAATGCATTACTCAGTAGGATCTTTTCGTTCATGAGGACCTATAACAATATGCTATCTCCAATATATTTTTAGTACTGCCCCGAGGGTAAAAGCGCCTCAAAGAAAACCGCAAATAAATGATATTTTTGTGTACGACAAATGGGAGAGTTGTCCACAAAAATGTCACAATTGACTCACCAAATTGCCAATTTGAGATTCGCATAGATGTAGTGATCTCATTTTTCAAACATCCATAACTTTCTTATTCCTTGTCCGATTTCTTTCAAACTTTCACCATCCTGTTTTTCTTATTTTTCTGCTTTCACACAAATCATCTTATTGTCAAGGTTGGATTGCCCTTTAAGAGTGAAGAGGAAATATCTACATCTTTTATCTCTTCTTATTTTATCTTCTTTCATTTTCCAGAGAATTATATTTAGATGAGGAGAAGAGGAAGTTAAAAGAGCTATCAGTCTTTGCATTGGTGAGTTATAAGCTTTTGTTTTTTGTTTCTTTTTAAGAATGATATTGAGTGAAAGTAAAATATTTAATATGTAATGTACAAGTAGGTATATGTAGAAGTATAAATAGTACAAGTGTTAAGTTAATTTCCAAGTAAGAAGTATGAATTTATTAAAGTAAAACAATCATACTGAATGTACAGCTCAAAAGTACTGTAGATATTATGTTACATGTGTGCCATTGTTAAAAGTTCTCAGAAAAGAAGCATGTTGTAAGACCAGCATACAGTGCACTATTTATAATCTTGTGAATGTTTCTTAGAATAAGTAGCTGAAAAAATGAAAAATTTTAATTTTATTTCAGACTTTTCTGCTCTTCACAAAACCCCATTTTCAGACTTTTATGCAGTTTGAATACATGGAAAAGCACATCTTTTCAGACATTTCAGATTATTTCATTTTCCAAAGATGCTCTCTGAATATTGAAGTAAAAAAAGGTGAAATTTTTAAAAATGCATAAAATAAGAAAATTGTAAAAGTTTTATTAAAACTGATTATTTTTTGTCAGAATTGTTGATATTCTGCAATTAATCATCCCCACATCTCTCTCTCTCTCTCTCTCTCTCTCTCTCTCTCTCTCTCTCTCTCTCTCTCTATCTATCTTTCTATCTATCTATCTATCTATCTCTCCCTTGTAGCCATCAGAAGACTGGGATAGAATTGGTCGAGCTGTAATGTCTGAACATGTTGCCATGATTGAACAGTACACACAGTCCTTAGAACAACTCAAGAAGCTCCAGAAGAATGGTAAGAATCTCGAGTCTCAAAATCAATTAATATCAACCAACTGTCTTGAAAATCTTCTACCCTTTACTGGCTTTGGTCGACCAATGGAACAAACAGCGAACTGCCGCAGTCGACTTTTGTCACACGTACACTATACATGTTGGATAAACTCTAGACAGTTGTGCCAGTCAAGAATTTCGATACATGGCGAATGAGGAGTTAACTGTGGTTGGATTGTGCATAAATCTACTCTTAAAGGCCAAGTCCACACTAATATCAAGTTGATTTGAATAAATAGAGTAAAATTAAACAAGCATAAGAGTGAAAATTTCACTGAAATTCGATGTAAAATAAGAAAGTTACAGCATTTTGAAGTTTTGCATTATTTCATGAAACGGTGATATGCAGAACATGGGCAGTATGCAAATGAGTGGACCGATGATGTCACACACTCACTTTTCCTTATGTATTCAAGATTCAAGATTCAAGATTCAAGATAATTTATTGTCATGTAAAAATACATAAAATTTGCTTTCGTTTCGTTTTATTAATGTATGAAAATAATAATATATGAAAAATACATTTGAATGTTTCAATTAAGAGGATTATCATTTAATGTCTCCCACACAGTGTTCTTTTTTAATCGTCCAAAATCATGTCCAAAATATGATTGGGATTTTACAATGATGTCATATAATTTCTTTGAGAAATTTATGTAATACGTGCTTCTTTTTTATTTTGTTTCTTAACACTAATTTTCAATTGTCTTTGTCCATATTTTCTTAATACGAAATTTTCACAAACTTAAAATTATTAGTTATAATCCGAGTCATGCTTTCTCAGCTGTAGGGTATGCAAATGGTCCCTTTTTCTTTTCTTTGGTTCATAGTCGGATGAAATTCATTGCCCTGCATGATGTCACAAAGAATATATTTAATTATTATTTGTATGAAGGGTTTTCAGGCGACCAGAAAAATTGGCGTATCTCATGGTTTGCACAAGAGTACCCGGATGACCGTGCAATTTTGAAACAATATCTCATGGTTTGTGTAAAAGTACCCAGATGACCGTGCAATATATCTCCATATCTCATGGTTTGGGGTGTGCGTGACGCGTAAAAAAGTGAATACGCGCTTAAATACGCAAAGGTTAAGACAATGGATGTATGCGCGCAGCTCTTGCAAGATGCTTGGGTAAGGACAAAAATGTTTTTCTACCGTACCTGTGTTTTATGTCGAAGTCAATACAAAAACATAAGGACATGTAATGGTGAAAATTGAGGAACTAGGTATCATACAATTAATAATAATAATATTGAATGGCTTTTCTTTCGTGGGACACAAGGATATATCGTACTCGCTTTGAAAATATTTCACTCGTCGTGCCGACTCGTGAAATATGCTCATACATGTAGCTCGTGCGATATACCCTTGTATCCCACTCAAGGCCATTCAATATTATATAAGTACTCTTATACAGAGTATAAAATTGTGAATTGACTATCAGCTTTAGAAAAGCAGAATGTGTGAGACAATCATTTTTAGTGTGAAGGATTAAAGAGAAGGTTGAGTTGTGGGAAAGGTGACAAATAATCTATGAGCTTTCTCATTCCTTTTATGTCAGTTTGAAGAATAGTAGAAACGTCCCTAAAAAAGGATTGCTCTTCAAATGCCCTCATATTTAAAATACTACGAGAAATAGCTGAGTTGGTGGGACCAAACATTAATGCCGCATGTGTGTGTAGCCCCATGTACTACTTATTTCTGTGTGCAGTACATGTGTGCATTTTCAGCAAGATTGGGTCAATTTCTTTTCATTTTGATGATTCCAAAACCTCACAGTATACACCAATTCTTATGTACATTGTAGATATGACCGACCTTTCCAAATTGCTTTGAGATAGTTTCTTTCACATTGTAGTCCCATGACCAGAACACAACTTTCTCTTTTACACTGCCTTTAAAATGGAATGCAAACAGCTATTGGAGTGCAGCATTCCATCATCGTAGACAGGTTTATGGAGCCTCCCTTATCCCTTGCGGAGTGTCCTGTTTCCAATACAGGAACCCTTCGCTTCCACTACCGTACCCTTCCGCTCAGACCCCCACAGCCCCCTCCAGGTTAACATTAAAATGTTTGCATGTGGTAGGGGGGCTCCTCCCCTTCCTGCCATGTTTAATGGTTGTCATGGCGACCAACATTTGATGTGGAGTGACGTTGAGTGATGTCAGGAGGAAGTGGTTAAATTGAAGCATGTATTACAGGTGTGATAACGCTGAACACGGTCATGTATGGGAGCGTTGGAAGGCCGTGTGTTGAAATGATTAGAAAATATGAGGTAAATTGGTAGAGGTTTACTGGAGTTCAAGAATTTAAAGAGCATTTTGGTAACCCCCCCCCCCCCTCCTCTCCGTGTCTTTGTCCAAACATTCCTCTTTAAAAATCTGAAAATTACAATTAGGAGATGCTGATAAAACACATTGTAAATCACACTACTGTATATATTGTATGAAGGACTGATACCATTATTATTATTATTATTATTACTGTGACAGAAATCAGATTATTCAAAAAGAGCACAGAAAGGAATGACAAGAGACTAGAGTTTGTACCTACCAATCTACATCTACAAAGATTGAGAGTGGAAGAACAAGGCTCAAAAAGTAAGTTGTTATTCACATTATTATTAGCAACTTTTTCTCCTCAGTGTTCCTTGTAATGAGTAATTGTTATGGTGTATATTCATTTAGTTGACAGTTTGTTGAACAACTCTAAATCATAGTTTGACAAAAATTGATTGAGCTCCACTCAGCACTTCATTTAGTTCTGGCAATACATGACTTTAACCTATTATTCAGGGATGTAAGACTTCCGGATTTTTCCGGAATTCCGGATTTTTTAAAATCAAAGAAATATTTCCGGGTTTTTTTCTGTGACATGTTAGGTGTTGAAGGCATTATCGTACTTTCGTGTGCATTAACCTAGTGGCGGAAAAAAAACCCTCCCAAATGAAATATAGTCTTTTACTGGCCGTTTCATACGAAGTATGTTAATTATAGTGTGAAGTGGTTCTCGTACGCACAGCACGAATTTTGTATAAAAATCCTGGTAACGAGTATGTGTGGACAAGTGCTATGGACTGTAAAACCATGCGCTTTACTAAAATTCGCGTAACAGCCACGTAATGATTTTGTATTTTGAACGTGCGGCGACAGGAAAAGTGGCTGATGTATGAGACTAAGCGTTCTGGAATGTGCATTGTCAGGACGACCGCATGGCGAAGCTAGCGCTAGCACACTAATATACACACATACACGTGCACAGCACAGCGCGATGTCGCATCGCATACTGCACAGATACTTGGAAGTTTACGACTTTGTGATAGCGTTTCGACTTCGTTTCCTGATTTTCTTGTGCCTCTTATTGGAATTAAAAAATCAAAATGGAAGTGGACAGGACTGCAAATATAGCGAAAATTGACATAGGAATCAAGAATAAGTGGACTTGGAAATGGACAGTTTTATATGTATGAGCGATGCGCTGTGTATTGTGTACTGTCGATGTCGCATCGCATACTGCACAGATACTTGGAAGTTTACGACTTTGTGATAGCGTTTCGACTTCGTTTCCTGATTTTCTTGTGCCTCTTATTGGAATTAAAAAATCAAAATGGAAGTGGACAGGACTGCAAATATAGCGAAAATCGAAATAGGAATCAAGAATAAGTGGACTTGGAAATGGACAGAGGAGAAGGATGCGAACGGAGACCGGAGTATTCTCTGTTTTATATGTATGTGCATGTATGTGTTAGCTTTAAAATTTCGGGGGGGGGGGGGGGGTCTCCTCACACCAACACCTACACTTGACTGAATCACTGTGCTCGTCAAATATTTTCCGGATTTTTTTTTGCTACCCACTTACATCCCTGATTATTAATCTCATCTGTAATACAGGTGTTGTATACAACACCATTACCTTTGGAGCACCGTGCGCGCACACAATGAAGTTCAAACATGGAGGATTAAGAAGACTATTCCAGCAGTACGCAGATGAGCAGAGCAGACTGTAAGTACCAACATGTAGTTCTGCTGTGAACTCCATCATTAACTATTTAGGATATATAATGTAGAAGGTTATCCTAAAATGATCCTAGGAGAATCCCAAATTATTGTATTGAAATCGATATATTTATGTTAATAAAAAAGATCCATCCTACTTTGAATAACACAATTTTTTTAAAGAAATACTCATTCTTACAGAAATCAATTAATACTGGAGTGTAATTTATAAAGAGGCAGGAAGATTTATGTCATAAGTGAGGTTCTCTTCATACGCAATAACATTAGATTTTGAGAGTTCAATATTTTTCCAGAGACAAAGTGTTATTTCATGTCTGTTTCCCCTCATCTGTAGGTTATCATTGCTTGCAATCATTATCTCGCAAATATTCCTTGAAGCAGACTAAAAAGGCACGATTTGGGAACACGATTGTGGTTTCAGCAATTATAAATGAGAATTCAAAGAGTGAACAAATCATTACATAAGAACTGCCTGTCATTAAAAATGAAATCCACTCTCGGTGACTGACAGCACCTGTTATAAGGTAAACACCCAGATAGTGTCAAATTCCCCATGAGAACCTATGACTATGTGTCTTTAAATAGATGAAGCCAATACTTCACTTGAAACATTGATCATTGAAAGTGCTTTCTCCAGATGCTGAATTTACAAGAGATGTGCTCAATAATTATTTATAAACTTTTATTCCTCCCTGACCCTCCTAGTGTTGGCAACAATCACTGCCTGTCATCCCAAGCAGCTGATGTGTTAACAAGAGTGTCCGAGCTGAGAGAGAAGGTTGATCAGTGCTGTAAAGATGTTAGCTTAGCTGCCAAGTACAAAGATGTCACAACAATGAAACACATGACGCAGGCCTTGATTGAACAGGTAATACAAAATGATGAAGAATATGATGTTATTGTTGTTGTTGTTGTTTTGTGTTGTTTTTTTTTAGGGGGGTAGGGTTCATCATTCAGTTTCGAATATTCTTGCCAATTTGACCCAGGTTAGCCTCCTCAGATTTTGAAGAAAGGCTTCGATGCTTGAAACATTTCTTTTGAAAGAAGCATCTTATTTTGCCTTGAATCAGTTGCAAGGCTTAAATGATAATTGCCATTTCCCATGTTAAGATTTCCATTATGCTTAAAGGTAATTAATAAACAAAAAATTATTTGCTCTTTATGTTTGGGTTCTCTGTTTATGATATATTTTGCATTAAATCCCTCATTTAATGGATAATGCCGATGCCGATGAAGAAAAATGTGCTGTACCGTGATGTCATTCATGGTATAGGGCACTATACCATGAATGTCGTCACAGATATGTGATCGATCAGTGGTTTTTCATTGATAACGTGTGAAAAGTGCTATCGGTATTGGCCTCATAGACCACTGTGTAAACCGCGGTACATTTTTATCATTATTTTTTCAAGATTCGTTGGAGGGATATAAAACAAATATATCATGCACTGTTTCGAGCCACTAGTGAATTTATGGATTCCTCGGTGACAGAAAAAGCACTATTCTCGGGGCTATGCCCCTCAGAAAATAGTGCTATATTCCTGCCACCTCGGAATCCATAATTTCAACTAGAGCCTCTCAGTGCATGGTATATTTGTTTGATATCAGTTTTAAATATTACTTCTTTGTTTATATTTCTTGCTTAAAGTGATGACATTATGTGTTGAAAACATTTAAACTACATTTCATAATGTGATTGTTGAGGTCCCCAATCCTTGTGACAAATGAAGCTGTGTACATCATAACAGGTCTTCAATAACAGCTCATATTGTGTTAATAAAGTCGTGTTGCCTTACGTTTATTGACAAGTGTGTTAATGTACATGTATGATATATGTGTGAAATTCTTATCGATTTTATGTGTGTAACCCTGAAAAATAGTATGCATAATACACATATTTATCGATCATAAAATTTCTTCCGTTTTGGTTCCTTTCAATGGGAGTATTCAATCTAACTTGTATTTCAATATTTCTTGTTTACCATGATGGGATTAAAAAAAAAGATTAACATCTTCTGCAGAGAGGTAGGTTCCTAATCTATATGTGTTTCATTTTGCATGATGCTTAAGCGTGTAATCCCATTTGCACTAATTCAAGTTAATCATTTTTTAACCCAGTGAGTGTTAAGTGTGGTTCTATCAACCTGTTATATTTCATATTTGATTAAGACATCTGTTTGGAGCCAAAAGGGCATTAACTCATATGCTTTAACCCTTTCAGGACAGGAATTATTCAAGGGCTAAATTTATCACATTTCGATCTTCAAATTAGCAACAATAATGTTTTTATTTTAGTGATGCATGGTTTTAATAAGATGTAATGTCTTTGAGAACAATAAATAGGGTTAAAATTTTGTAGAAAAGTTGAAAAAAATTGCCAATTTTGATGAAAATCAATGATTTTGAACCTCTCAATGTGTTGCCAATTTAAGGATTTCAAAACTTATTCTCGTTTTTAAAATTCCTGGCATCAAACGCAATATGGTCATGGAACAAAAATAGACATAGTGTGTGCAGAAATTTTTGCTCTTTCTACTCATGCATCTGGTATATTTTTCAGAGTTCTGAATCAAAAGTTATTGAGCCAAACCACAAAATGTGGTCCATTGTCTCGAAAGGGTTAACACAGAGTTAGCGCCCTTCTGGCTCTCAACAGACAAAGATTTCAATCACTTTGTGTTTTAGGACTAACTGCAAAGTTTTTTTGTCTTATCCCATTCTGCATGTACATACATAATATGTCACATTTTGAAAATATCAGAATTTTGTTTGATGTCATTGTGTCGAGAAAGCGCGCTTTATTCGTAGAATTTCAGTCCAGCTGTAATATCTTAAACTTGAACATTTGAAGGATAGCTGTGTGTATTTCTATGTGCTCCATGTTTTTAGGGATAGACAAATGCTGAATATTCCATCCCAGTGTGAAGTAGGCCTGTATGTTTAAAGCCCATTTACTAAAGCACACTATGCGATCGGTCTGCGATATAATAGCATGAGATATAAACATTTAAACACGTGAAATATTTCAGATTAAGGTTCTGAATAGTCATATAGATTGTAAAATCGAAAATACGGCCTATTGCGAGCTTTCTAGTTGGAGGAAAGGCCAAATCAGCTCCGAGTCGTAGTGACACCCGAACATTCCTACAACTGTCTACGATTTAAAACTGATTTGGCCCTTATTTCGGGTATAAAGCTGACAGCACATCAAAACCCTGTATTTAGTTTAGTATTCATATTATTGTTCCGACCCTGAATCAGGTAGATTTTATTTGTCAAAATGCCCATATTTAATACTTTTGCGATTTACAGTCAAACCTGTCTTAGTGGCCACCTGTCTATAGTGACCACCTGTTTATAATGGTCACTTATACTGTCCCCATAAAGCAAGAAATATGTGTCTTAGAACCTGTCTATAAAGGCCACCTGTCTACAGTAGCCAGTTTTTCTGTTTCCCTTGGGTGGCCTTAATAGACAGGTTTGACACAGTCGATCATACAGTGTGCGGTGGGCTTAACTCTGTAAGTAACAAGAGAAAAACCCAGTATTTCATATGATCCCATTCCAAGTAAATTCAAGGGGTACATTTCTAACAACAACCTCTGAGAATTTAATGTATTACAATTATAAATTGTTTGATGGATCTTACTTTCCTCATGGATGTTGAAGTCAATATTTAGCTCATCATTTAAGCTGTTTACTTTACTGAAAGGGTTAAATAAAGATACACATACATGTACATCATAAGTAAGCACTGCATGGTATAGTCCAGAACATGGTGGTGAATCAGTTAGTGAGAATAACTCTGAAAGAAATGACTAAATGTTGATTCAATCTGCTGTCATCTATTTGTGTTTTGTCATTTTACTAATGAGATCTAACCTGAACATGAATACATATATCTCCACAGACACATTTAACATGTTTTAAACTAGTCACTCACTGTAACCTAGTAGTGTAACCGTCATTTCACTAAATCATATCCAGCTTGGCTTGTGCAAACTATTTTGCTTGAGCAGGGATGGCAGGGGGGTCAAATTGTATTTGATTTAATTTCATACTGCAGAATGTCTTATTTCATACTGCAGAATGTCTTAATTGGATAGTCATCTATTTAAGCTTCAATTAGTATCAACTAAACCACATATTTAATATTGAGCAATATACACAGTGTACACAACATAATCATGACATCATGTATCTATAACAAACTTTCACTTTTGAGGCATGTTCTTGTACTTATAAATGAGTTACATATAAAACAATGTATAGCTTAACAATTTTTAATAAATCTTTAAGGATATTCTATAATAACCAAGCAAGACATATTCAACCACATCCTCATATGCAGAATTAGTATAAATCTGAATTAAAAATCGAATGTGCCTGATGTGGTATTGTCATGTCACGTGTGTCCTTTGAGTGTCGAGAGCTCAAGTCGCTATTTGATTTTGATAATTACCCTAATCAAACTTAAGTATTCTTTTGGCCATTATGACAAAATAACGTGTCTAAAATGTCTCATAATGCTTGTCATAATCTGTTCTCACAATGTTGCAAAGGATATCAGATTTTCAGCTGCTTTTTGCTGAAATAATTAATCATGCTTTTGTCATTCCCTGTGAGTTTTGCTATGTTACGATTTGCATTTGAAGTTTTTTCTTTCTCGTCTCTTTGAAAGTAATGAGTTTATGCCATTATATTCCTGTTAGACCACTCAATGGATCTCCTTTTTGTTTTGATTTTATCATTTTCCCTTTCTCTCATCATATTTTGCTCATTTTCTATATCTAAAAAAAAAACTGTAAATTTGGTAGTGATACATACAGAAATGATACATAGTGATTTATAAAGTCTCAAATAGAAAAGTATATTTCTCTGTGCATACTGGCGAGGGCAGAGAAATAAAAGTATTTGGACTAGAGAGATAGGTTTCACTCAAGTGTTCTGTAAATAGAATTATGAGCTGCTTGTCAGTTTCTGAGTGCTTGAGAAATGACAGTGTGAACTTTTCCAAAAAAGTGTCTAATATAAATGAACTTGTGAAATATTGTATAGTCCCAGAGAGGGAAGAAGAACCAGAGGCTTTCCTGAAAATTACAAAGTGTATGTTTGTATTGGTGCATACACTAAATCCATTAGAGTTGTCAACCATTAATCAGTCATACATGTAGTTTCTTTCAAAATGCAAACCTGATCCTGTTATGTACCAGACAGACTAAGATTTTATATTTTGTTGTTACTTTCTGTCCAGTCCGATGTGTATGTTTTCTTGTGTGGATCATAATAGGTAACCTTACCATTCCTGCCTTTGATAATTCCTCAGTGCTTTTCTGTCCAGTACCATTGGTATTTTTTTCTTGTTGTGTTGTTCTTTTTCTTTTAGGTTACAGTGTACCTTAATCTTAGAGCAGTGTGTAGTATTTGATAACTCCTTAGTGCCTTTCTGTCCAGTCCCATTAATATATTTTCTTGTGTTGTTTTTGTAGGTAACCTTACTCCTAGAGCAGTGTGTAGTACCAGCATTACAGAAGACCCATGGATCATATCAAGATGCTACTAAGACTGAAGGCAAGTCAGATCGGAAGCATCACAAATCTCACCATCATCCTGTCTCAACTGATAACGGTAGTGCTGGGAATTCACGCAATAGCAGCATCAGCGTTTCATCGGTAGGTAGAAATATTATTTGTTTTATCAGAAGGGGGTATACACATAAATGATCTTGGTCAAGATTAATAAAAGGATCCTAATTTTTTGGATTTCAATTATACTATATGTATTTAGTTGATTCCAAACATTGCCAATCACCAGAAATCAAACTGGATGAAATCGTTAATGTGTAGATGAGGCAGGACATCACCTAGCAAACAAGCACTAAGTTGAAACATTTATTATCCATTTTAGGCACAATAATCCGATTCCACAGAGCTTGCAATAGTAGCACCATAGGGGACAATTTATTTTTCCTTTTACAAATGTATGGATGTGGTTAAATGCCACAGTTAGTAAAAAAAAAAAAAAAAAAAAAAAAAAGGATTCCAACCACAATTCCAAAAGTCCCAAAGTAGTTGCCCAGTCACTGAATATTATGCTACCTTGTTATGCTGCCTTATTAGGCATTTTTTATGTTTTTTGTATTATACATGTACATACATACCAGTATTGGGTCCAAGACTAAGACAAGGAAGAAAACTTATGATTACGTTAATTTCATATTAGGTCTCGGGGTCGAGACCAAAACCCAAGACACCAAAAGTTTGAGACTGAGATTGGTCTCAGACCCTTTACTGATAAAATCTTACAAAAATTGAATGATAATCGTGTTATATAACAATATTTCTCCACAGCCTCCCCAGAGGAGTAGCATGCTGAGTTCAAACAGTGGATGTACAAGCCCTAGTGCTGGTGTATCTAATGGGAGCTATGAAGATTGGGAGATGAATGGACTGTGTCTACCAGGGAAATCATGTCCTAATAGAGAAGGTGTCCCCTCTTGGGTGAGAAAAAATACAATGTAGTAATTATGAAGATCGGAAAATGATTGATTTTTGTCTACATGAATTGTGTCCGAAAAGAGAAGGTGTCCCCCCATGGGTATTAGGTTCTGTGGTATTCATAAAGATTGCAAGATGAATAGATTATGTCTACAGAAATCATGTCCTTATTGAAAAG
Organism: Heliocidaris tuberculata; assembly: GCA_025618425.1. NCBI lineage: Eukaryota > Metazoa > Echinodermata > Echinoidea > Camarodonta > Echinometridae > Heliocidaris > Heliocidaris tuberculata. The sequence goes on from CM046846.1 coordinate 8,557,715, forward strand.
ATGTCCCTATATAGTAGTACCTATGAAGATTGTGAGATGAATGTAGTGTTCATGAAGATTGCTGAATGAGTACATGTATGTCTACTGATATTATGTCCTCATAGAGAAGATGTTCCTTCATGAAAATTTGTTGTTACTCTACAGGACTGTATGTGCAAGAAGATTCAAGACTCTGTGAGCATGCTTCAACAAGTAGTTGAGATGTTGCCTGAATCTGCCAGTGCAGAAGAAAGAATGGTAGCTGTAGATCCTGGACTTCAATCTCTCAATGAGTCTTTGATCAAACTTCAAGAACAAGCAAAGTTCAGTGTCGGATTCCAAAGATTACAGGTATATATAGCAGTTATTGTAGATGGACGCATACTTGAAGCAACCCATTCTTTAACTAAAGAAGTAACATAATGATTGTAATCCAATAATCTCAAAGTGCAGATTATTGCAGATTATTGCAATGAGTTTTTTTTTTGTTGTTGCTAGATTTGGTTTATTTAGATTTGGAGTTGAAGTGATGGAAAGGGAAGAAAGACGCTGGAGAGGGAGACACGAAGGGATGAACTAAACCAAGTCTGGCACCACATTTTATCATCTTTGTGATATATATTGGTCCCAGGAGTCTCTGTGTATTTAACTGATCTACTTCCCTTTCTCTACTCGCATGATTATTCCACCCATGATCATAAAAGGAAAAGAAATCCCACAGTGATCTGACTATATTTTTTAATATTCTTGATTCTTCTTTTATCCGTTTCAGGAGGAATACAAGAACCTTGATTTTCTACAGAATCTACAGAACAGAAGAGACCTTGTCTTCTCACAAGTGGTATGTAGTACAGGTTTTATCTGTCTTGTAAATGTGGTAATAGTGAGAGCTCTATAACAGGAAATGTGAATTGATTGTTCTAGATTCACTTGTAGACTTCTTGAATGAATTGAATGAATTGAATGATTTGATTCACCAACAATAACATCATGTGTACATGATTTGTCATACAGTAATATTGTTACATGATTGAAACATGTGATAATAGCTGGTAAATGGGACCAGAAAATAGCACAAGTGCTAGTCGAGCCTGGCCCCTCTACAAAGTTTACATAGTAGATGATATTAATTCCATTACAAACATAACAATTACAACAACTTACATAGATAACATGGTGTTACATGTATATGTACATATAGAACAAAACATAATACTTATTGACTTAAAAGATGTTCTTTTAACGATTTCCTAAAACTGCTTCTGGATGATTTTAATTTAATATCGGTTGGTATTTTATTCCATAAATCACTTCCTAAAAAAGAAAGAGAAAATTGTCCTTGGGTAGTCCTTAATTTTGGTAAATTTACCTGTCGACCTGTTTTTTGTCTCGTTGAATAATTGTGCTGTATCGTATTACAATAATCTGTTAACTCCAACTCTTTTAAAAGCAACCTGAAATCCTATTTGTTCAATCTTGCATTTTGAAGACAGATATTTTCTCTTGTTATTCATTCTCTTGTTATGTTTGTATAATTTTCTTTATGTTGTAAAGCGCCTTGAGCATTTAATCAAAATGGATAATGGCGCTATAGAAATCTTATGTATTATTATTATTATTGAAGAGTGGGTAAAGTTGGATCAGTTACCCTGAACTTCGAATTTTACCACCTGAAATTAACTTTCTTAAATATTATAGAAGATAAAACTAGGGATTTCATTTTTGCTCTAATAAATCACAAAAGGAATATTTTTATGTTTTTGTGACAAGTCATTGTCAATGTATACTTAGAGATATTGAATTCATTACATCATAATAGAAGAATGTATTTATAATGATCTTTAAACTACCAGGCATGCTATTCCTTAATGTGATATTTTTCTTTTCTTTTCCAGCCATTGACACTACCTTTACTAGTTCTCTTTCTGAATTCTTGTTTTCCAATAGATCACATCTCTGATTGTTGGTGTTGTGACGCAGCTCAAAGAGAATCTGAACAACAGGGGATATCTCAAGCAGCTCTGTAAACTGGGATTCCTAGCACACTTTGAGAGTCTACTCAGTACATATGGTAAGGCGATAGCTCTTGAACGTCTTCATTATAACTCCAAGCTGGAAATGCTGATGGCAGACAGAAGCAACATTGATACAACCCACAGTATAATACCTAACAAACTCTTTACGCAGCCATTGCCTCACACGCAGATTATAGAAAATTTCAGGCTCTCCTAGCTATGGTGAAAGTAGAAGAAAAAAAGAAACATTATGTAAAGTAGTGGACAGGGTTATCATTGATATTATAAGTATGATATTGATCTTACAAACCATAAAATTAATTTTCATGCAATATCGATCCTAACAAATAAAGCATTCCATTTAGAATAGGAATTCAGCAGTCATTGTGAATATACGGTGTTGCTCTTGTTACCCTTTGTATTTTTCTCTCCAACCTAAAGTTAAGTGCATTTAGTTCCCTGCTGTCACAATTTTTATGAGCAATCTAAATCTTCATTAAAAAGATTCTGCTTATTTCTTTTTTAACAACCAGCTCCTCTTCATTGCATTTTTGTCACATTGTACAGCATACATTACACTAAGATCATTTTCTTGTTTGTTGCTAGGTGATGAGATGGGGATGCTAGAAGACATGTCAGCATCAATCAAAGATCTTCAAGGAGTAACATTTAAGTTAATCCCAAGCCAATCAGAAGATGATAAACCCATCCTCACAGGAAGCAGGTATGTATTTTCTCCTACATTTATTTGATGCTCTGAAAATATGCTGTTAAGAGTAGTCCTAAATCTTATACTGAGGTCTCAGCCTGCTTTCTCATACCTTGTTAGCTTTTGGTTTCACTTCATTGTCCTTACAAGGTCATTTCGGCGTCTTGTATGGTTAAACTTCACTGAAGTGGTACTACATGCCTCCATTGTCATTACAAGGTCATTTTGGCTTCATGTATGGTTAAACTTCACTGAAGTGGTACTACATGCCTCCTAGCAGGCTTTTGAAACTTGATGATACGTTTGTAAATATAAGTTACATGTGCATTTAGGTCATTTTGTCAATTATCTTATCACTAGGATGAGATAATAATAAAAGCATTTATCATTTTTCAATACTATGTTTAAGCATGGAGAGATTAATAGAGTGAATATACGATCGGAAGTTTAATGGTTGTATGATACATGTCACGTTAATTGAGAATTTGCTGTAGATTTTTTTTGTTAATCTTTATATACTGTACTAGAAAGATCTTCTCTTCTCCCATTTCAGATGTAGTATTGTAGTAGAAGTACCTCTAGACATGAACACCTTGACCAAGCTACCAGATGACCTTTGTAGGGGTCAGGTCATCAAGGTCACTCCTGTTCTCTTCACTGTAGGAATCAATGAAGAACAGTCACTTGCTGAATTGTGAGTATATCCTTTAATTTTCACAGGGTTTTGTCAGATAGCAGATTTCTGTCATTACATTGAAAATTATTTAAAGACCACTCAAAAGGGCTCCCCAGACAGTTGATGTTCACTTACAAATTACAGTTTCTGTGTGTTATCTTGACTTTTGAATTTCCAGAACGTAACAGGGAAGAAAAGGATTTTATAAAGTATTGAATTACTCATGAAATATTTCTTCAGAAATTTGCAATGCCCAGAGTTTTGAATGTAAATGGGTAGTGCATGCATATGATCAGAATTGAAAACCAGTCCAATACAATAGCGAAGGGAGCTGTTATACAGATTTTCTTAATGAAGGAGCATATGAGATTCAGTGTACAAATACTGAGGCAGAAACTGCCTATGGCACTTAAGCGTTAAACACCGACACAAGTTATGAAACAGTTCACTGTAAAACGTTGATGGAATCTTACCCGATTTTTCGCTCGTCTGTCCGCAGGTTTGGAGACACATCATTACAAGAAGCTATCAACAAGGAGAACATGCACAAACTAGATGTCTACTTTGATCGTTATCTCAGATTAATAACACCTGAAGGTCAGTATCTAACTCAGTCTAATTGTGACAAGCTTTCTTTGCATCTAATTGTACTTTTACAGATCCTCTTTATCTTGTTAGTTCCTTCTTTGCCAGATAGTGAATAGTACTGGATGAATGTACATATAGTTATGATAAGGATGATGATAATAGTAAAAAGTAATAGTAATATTGTGTAGCAATAGTAATAGTAATATGTGTAGCACCCATATCCATTTCCATCAGGTCCTCAATGCTCTTCAGTATTACCCCAGTTACAGCAAGGCTTTCAATTCACAGTGCTTGCAGTATTCACCCAATTCTTTCTACAAAGTAACCATTTCTGCACCTGGATGGAGAGTGGCAATTATAGATTAATGTCTTGCCTCAGAACATTAGGGCATGGAATGATAGTGATGATGGTATCAAGATTTCTTTTAGATGAAATCCTAATGTACTTGTAAAGGAATTTAATTAGAGTCTTTTGTGTTTTGTTTGCCATCTCCTTTGAAATAATTCACCGTGTTTGTTCTTTCTCATGATGTAGATCGTCCACATTCCACGAGTACGTTGAGTATTGAGCTGCTGATGACAAGCTTGAGACATCACGTTCAGTCTAAGAGACAGAAGAATGTTGAGATACTACACATTAGCAGACAGGTAATATACAGTATGCATTAAACTAAGCAAGGCATATGATACACTTTATGAAAATACACATATAAACATAAATGTGCTCAAAAATTCATGGATATGGGTATGCCTTAGTAAATTTTTTAGACACCCAGTACTGTTGCCCATTCAACCAGTTGAGTTTTATGTGCTTGTTAGACATGGACAATATACTATATTTTACATCACTTATGTATTGGGACTGCTGATTTTTACAGTTTCCTCTGTATCATTATGCACTGTGACCCTTTGTTAGAAAATGTTTCAAGCAATTGAATGCTGATACAAATTAAGTGACAGATAATGCTGTGTGACGCTGTAGAAGGGGCTGTAAAAGAAATTTTCTCCATTTCAGTGATTGATATTTTTTGTGTAATTGTCCTTATCTTATTCTTTGAGTGATTTGGTAGATGAATAACTTATTTACTCTTTCACTTTCATGCTGTTGGATTTGACTCTTGCTTCTAAATTTGGATTGCAAATTATTTGTTTTTAGATAATGAATGTCAAATCATTTCCCAATTTCTAGTTGGTGAGACGAATCAACGGAATTCGGTTCATGAGCTGTAAGAGTGCCAAGGACAGAACAGGGATGTCTGTGACCTTAGAACAATGTCAACTGCTTCAAGATGAACACAAGATGGAGCCCCATATGTTTGTACATCTACTCAATACAATGCGCAGGTTTGTCTGATTCTTGTCTATTCTTTATTATGCTCCTTTAGCTGAAGGTAATGACAGAGGTAGTATGATTTCAAATATTCTGTGCTATTTGGTGTACATTGCTATTAATTAGTTTTAGATTATATAGTAATGAATTGTGTTTTTATTTGATTTTCAGAACATTATTTTGCTTAATGAAGTGTATCTCAGATTTGTCATGATTACAAATATGGGCCCTGTTGAATAAAACTTACCATTAACGGTAACTTTGCCATCAATGGTAACTCCCATGGAAACCTTGATTTTGATTGGCTGTTAAGTGATGTTACCATGGTAGTTACCATTGATAGCAGAGTTACCATTAATGGTAAGTTTTATGCAACAGGGCCATGATTACAAATATGAGAACCTCATATCCAGGGATATGAGAGTTTGAAACACATGGGGCTGAGTATGATATAATATATGTTTAAGTGAAAGAGAAATAGGAAAATAAATAATCATGCTCAAAAAGCAATTATCTTAATTTTTTTTTGCAACATGGCAATGGTATTTCGAGAAAAAAGAATATATATATGTTGAGGATGGTGTGTCAACTTTTTGACCTTCAGTTTTAACATTATTTTTATTTGTGGGGGAGGGGTTATTATCCAGAGAAGAATAGACAAGTATGAATTTCTCTGGGAGGCTTTTATTCTCAGAGATTAAAGATTGAGAGTAAAGTTCTCCTCTTTGTCTCTTATGTTTTTTCAGTGAGGGAACAAGAAGGGACAACTCAAGAAAGAACACTGGAATCAACAAATATGCCTTCAACAAGATGCAGTTAAGAGCATTCCCTAAACTATACAGACCACCAGAGGGCACGTATGGCAAAACAGTTACAACCTAGTTGTCAGTGACATTCGCAGTTACGGATGCAGTGTCAGAGTATATTTTTAAGGCGCTCTGCATACTATGTATGTAGATGGCGTGACTGGCAAAGTAGCTGGAAACATTTATGATGTACTTGTGCACGAAGGCAACGTCAATGATGGAAAATGTCATTTGTGACAGAATGGAAGGGTACATGAAGGATGGTTGTACCAGTAGAACTGCAGAATGCCATAGACCATGTTTGAGACGAGATCAAGCTTTCAGAAGAGTAGCCCTCAATCAGATTGATGGGGATTGTCAGTATTTAGCACAAGTAGGATGAAACATACTGCCGGATAGAGACTGTATCCACCTCTACCACCAATACATGCATCCAGCACTAGGATAGTGGTTCCAAACAACTGATTAGAGTCCTGTTGGTGTTATACTCTGGATTTGTCTGTTCTTATTTTCTTGTGAGACTGCACATCACAACAGTAAAATTATGGTATTATTTACAAATGTATGTTAATTTCATTGAGTTGGCAGTGGATGTTGTTGAGGGGAAAGACTCAAGACCAAAGAATTGTTGAACAGTGGTGCTATAGTAGAGACGCTCCTTTTATTCATGATTATAAGATTGCGCAACATTGTGGTATGATGTCGCAGTCATTTGTAGATGTGTTGTTGACGAGTGGAAGTATAGTCAGGGTCTTATCCAGACACTTCAACAATACCGTTTGACAAAACATTACATTCTCCACTCCACACCCTTGAAGGAATGGAGGCTGACGAGGATGCTGTAAGCTATTGTGACTTTTTTTTTTCAATTGCCATGCATGTTCAAACTGTGCAACTATTATAGGAAGAATGTTAGAAAAGTAGATGTGGTAAACATAGGCTTGAAATCTATTGACTTTGGTGGTATTGACATGTACAATACGTGAACTAATTAATTAAGAACAATTAAGCACTATTCAAATGTAAAGATTATTTATTGTTATTATCATGAATACTTGCATTGAAATGAACTGAAATTGAAATTACTTAAATTGCTTTTAGTGCAACATCTACAAAGGCATAAAAGCAATTGCTTTTGAAGTGCATATAAGATATGGTCACATGTACTCACTGACAAAAAGAAATACTACCATCATTACTTTCATCATTGAACTCTTTTCTGTAATGCAGTGTTGTACAGTAATCTATTCTCATTACATGTACAATATTACATTGGAATTAAAAATTACGCTGTTATATGAAAGTTTAACAGAACATTGTGAAAGAAACTGTCTCAAAGCAATTGCGCAGTGTTGATCGAGTCTACGCAAGAATATACATTGTATACTGTGAGGTTTTGGAATTATCAAAATGATCAGATTGACCAAATCTCGCTGAAAAGCACATGCACTGCACACAGAAATGGGTATATGGGACTGCACACACGTGGCATGAATGTTCACCTGAACACTTCTGCTATATCTTGTCATATTTCGAATATGAGGGCATTTGAAGAGCAATCCTTTTCAGTGGAAATTACAAATACTGATACTGAAACTGCCTATGGCACTTAAAGATAAAGTTGAGTTCTGGTCATGTGATTACATTGTGTAAGAAACTGTTCCAAAGCAATTGGGAAAGGTTGATCACGTCTACATCAGAATTGGTGTATGCTGTGAGGTTGTTTAATCATCATAATGATAAGAAATTGGTACAATCTCGCTGAAAAACACATGCACTGCACACAGAAATAGGTATATGGGACTGCACACAAATGCGTTCGGCCCAAACTCTCCAGCTATTTCTCGTCTTATTTCAAATTTGAGGGCATTTGAGGAGCATTCCTTGTCAGGGGACACTTTTACTATAATGTTCTTCCAAACTGACATAAAAGGATTGAGAAAGCTCATATAATATTTTTCACCTTTTTCATAAATCAACCTATTTACAGAGAAAGGTTGAGTTCTGGGAAAGGTTAAAAATAATTTGTGAGGTCTCTCATTCCTTTTATGTCAGTTTGGAAGAACATCATAGTAGAAATGTAGCCTGAGAAGGATTGCTCTTCAAATGCCCTCATATTCAAAATATGACAAGAAACAGCTGAGGTGTTCAGGCCAAACATTCATGCCACACAAGTGTACAGTGCATGTGCTTTTCAGTGAGATTTGGTCAATTTCTATCATGTTGATGATTCCAAAACCTTACAGTATAAAACTATTCTTATGTAGACATGATCAACCATTCCCAATTGCTTTGAGACAGTTTCTTTCACAATGTAATCACATGACCAGAACTCAACTTTATCTTTATTTCTTGTTCACGCTTGATGACCTAACTGCCTCAAAAAACCAATCTGTGTACGTAATTGAATGGCAAGTGGTGGTGAAAAAAAGTACCGGTAGCTTGGCACAGCAATAGGCCAACAAGTGTAATTTCTTACATGTGTGTTCCAATTCTTGTAACGTCAAGACCAACCTCGTTTCTGGAAATATTGGCAATCACACCTGCTCAGGAATCATTAATCATCTGAAAATAATTGAAAACTCACAGGAAGAAAAAAAAAATAGTAGGTAGTAATTGATCTCAACTCCAGTGTTACAGAAAAGTTTTGTGGTGGTTTCTTGATGTGATTTGTATAGAAGTAGAAGAAGGGAATACTTTGGCCATAGATATTTAGATATTTAACCCATTTCCTACAGGAACCAGAGGGTTCCTGTTTTAAGCCTATAAGAATAAATGAATTCATTAGTCAACAGGTTAATTTAACAGTGAAATATATTTGCACTTAACAGTAGTATGCTTGCAATGTCAGAGGCTGAAACAAACACACACACATATATATATATATATATATATATGTATTTCAGAAATCCGACTTCTGTTTCAAATTGACCATGGGGGAATTGTTGCATAGCATATGTCATCAAAAGTTCTGCAGGTTTTAAAGAAAATAATTCTTTCAACCACATAACAAGGAGAAGAGCAGATCCCTGTTGAATTAAATTACCTGAAATGTTCTTTTTATCCTTGAAATACATAGTAGATTCTTCTGAATGTCATGGGGACCCAAACTACACTCAGCAAAAAAAAAAAAAAGTGGACACCATTTATAGTTCAGATTTTCAAATAAAGATTTTATATAAACTTATCTTTCATACATCAAAATACACAAAAATCAATCCTCTTTCAGATTATATGCAATTGGAATCATACCATTTACGCATGATTGAGCAAAGCCATTTTACCATAAATGAATAAAAGAAAATTGCAAAAATGTGGCATCTGGGCCCTCTTGCATAAAAAGTTGCGTTTAATCGCAACTCAAAAAATTAAACGCAAGTCCCAAATACTCGATCCTGATTGGTTGAAAATCAAGTTGCGTTTTCATTTTTTGAGTTGCATTTAACTGCAACTTTTTATGCAAGAGGGCCCTGGTCATTCAAATGTTGATGAGTATTTCCATTTTGTATAGTCAAATTAAAACAATGAAGAAAAAAAAAAAAAAACAGTCGCCCATCTTTACTGTGCTTGTCAAAACTATGCAGTCCCAAAGCCTACAGTTGACATCCAGAACTCAATCCTCATTATTTCTCGTTCTTTGTTTTTATTGTTGAACAAGAATGTCTTACAGATGCACATGTTCATCAACAATCGAATGGCTACTTGCTCTAGTTTTGCAATTTTCTTCTTCAAACCTTCTAATGGTTAAATAAATGTGCCCATTCAAGTGTGAAAGTTCAAAACTTAATCTTAATTGACTTGGTAGATTATTGATTTTTCTTTAATTTGATACTAGTATGTATTTCATTATATTTTTTGATAGTTTATATGAAAATTTCGAACAACAAAGAGTGTCTACTTCCTTTCTTTTTTGCTGAGTGTATAGTATACAAAATGGACTTTATCATCCTTTTCTAAATATCTTCAATGCTAGAAAGAGAAATATAAATGTGATTGTACTAACATATATTCATCTCCATGATAAAAGAGAGAGAGCCCCCCCCCCCCCTCGGAGGCATATATAATTACCCACTATTACATCATTTTGTACTTTAGATATTCTAATTCTATATTTCATTCTTTTGTTGTTTAAGCAACAAAGGTTGCCTTTAAGTATACATGTGTTATTGAAAAGCAACTCATGAAATTAAGAAGAAATCCTTGAGTAAAAATTCTGAAGTATGACTTTTTAATCACTGATATTGTATATATTTCTGCACATATGGATGTTGTTACATGTTATGTACAGAGAAGTTTTAGTTTCAACATGCATCCCAAATGTTTGAAGTTTATATCACTACCTTTGTACATATCTTATTTATGATGTATATTCTGTAGTATAAAATATTTGTCCATTTATACTTAGCACCTGCATACTGTATACTTGTACATTACAGAAGCTCTGATAATATATACAGTTTATTATAGATAGTTTGTTCTCCTTTTTTTCTTTCTTCATTTCATTGCTACAATGTTGCAAACAAAGAAGAGAATAGTTTGCATGAAATGGCCAAGACATTCTGAAGAGATGTATTTGTCATCTCATTTTGTTGATATTAATTATATGAAGACTTCATGTTGCCTTGCTGTATTTGCTCACATTTTTAAGGAAGGTAACAATGCTTGTATGTATAAATTGCAGAGGATCTATTGAAATATTTTGTGTATGTTAACTTCTGTTCAGTAATAGCCACATATCAGAATGAAAATTGCTTCAAAATACTAATTAAACTCTAATTATTATTGGACTGCAGTTGTTCATATTTGATGTCTCTTGTGTGAATTGATTGAGGAGAGATGGGAATAATGCGTGTGTTGGTGGAGGGATGTGAGTAAGTGTGTGCGTGTGCCTGTATGTGTTTTAATGATTAAATCAACACATTATCTAACCATTTCAAACATGAGTGAAGATAACTGAACTGAATTAAGATCACGAGCAGAAGAGAGGGAGAAGTGGAGAAAGAAGGGTTTGGATGTTCTTTGTACAAAGAGCTTTTTAATATTTGTCTTACATTACAGAGAGGACAGATGAATTCCTCAAAGAATATCTAACTTTGCTCAACTATATTTCAATCAATCTGTGTGTTGTTTTTTCCTTAATAAGTGAGAGAGAGGGATATTTGAGAAGTATTTTCATTGCCTCATATTTTATTTGTGTACGTTCATCATGGAACTGCAATAAACTAGTTCATTTGACACCATTTTTAATTTGATATTGCTAATTCACATGAGTGCATGTTTGCAAAATGGTTTCAAGAATAAAACCTTATTTATAAGGGGTTTTTTACCCAACGTAAGAGGATATATTGAGTAAAAATCTCTTTGTATGAAGAACACCCTCTCTGTCCTCGAAGTCCCGCCGAATGTACGACTGGTCTTCGCTACTGGAGGATGAGGCTGCAGGGTTGAAGAGTTCAGATTTAAATAATTGTTCAATTAATAGTAAAAAAAAAATTAAACAGTAACCACAATAATCAGACTGGATCCATAATTTTATTAAGGGAGGGGGCAGTTGTTTTTTTACTGAACTATTTATTTATATTATGATATATATATATTCATATATATTGTGAGAAAGATTCCTCCAACACAACGATGGTGGTCACTCTTATTTTTCTTAGTCTTCATCATTACTCTACATAAAAACACAAAATGATGGCTGACATTTACATCGGAATATACATTTGAATTTCAAACAATTGTTAAGTACTTATTATTATCTTTATATTGTTGCTATTGTTATCATTAACATCATCATCATTTTTACACAAGTGCATATCTTTTAAAGAATAAATCACCTCCAACATTAATCATTTCCGATGTAGGTTCAAAATAGCCTTTAGGAAAGAAGGGGAATGGGTCTGTTGAACCGTGCTTATCAAATACAGCGCCTGAGCTTAATCATCTGATAATGAACAAAAAAAAAACATGTACATGTACACGTATGTGAACATCTGAAACCCGCTAATATTGCTATCAAAGAATTAAACAATTTAGTAGAAAGAAAAAGAATGGAGGAAAATTCGTTTAATTCTAGTCAAGCACCCCATACAGTTGATAGGTCATTTACTTGAATTACAAGCTAATAGATCTCAATTGATATTCTAAGGCAGCACTATGGTAGTCATGGTAGTATTACATTGATGTTCTCTCTATACACACTCTCTTCGTGTATTTGAATATTCAGAGAAACCGCTATTACCCTTGAGAAATTAGTAGAATAAAATTAATGAGGTACAATGCATTTCATCTATATCTTCGAGTATTTTTAAGACAAACATCCCAAGTTGATTGGCAGGTGCTTGGAATACGCAATGCTCCAGTTAACTTCTCTTCCCTCTTCCGTGACTATTTTGTGTACCTCACCAATCGAAGTCCTAGGGTGCGTTCTTCACAATCCCGCGAGGGTTACCCACCACGTAATGGCTCTCTCGAAATGTATCTCCTCTATCAAATTTCAGCGGTAATTATTCCAATGCAAGGACACGTTCAGGCGGTCAATAACATGTAGTAAAGGCGTGGTGGGTCCTCGTCTGGTACTTGTGATCAAAAAGACCAAAACGAAACCAAGTAACTGAAGCCCGCTCGAATTGTCGCTTAGCAACGAGGCCCAGATCGAAGTCTGATTGGAAAGATGCACTCTCTAGAGATAAAGGCTATTTTATTTTTTCTTGGCCAGTTTTGTTCTGTTAATGATTTGTTGTTATTGTTGTTGTTGTTGTTGTCGTTGTTGTTGTTGTTATTTTGTAAGTATTCAATTGAATTCATAATTTGGACCTCACTTCTCTACTTTTAAAAAGAAATACTGATATTGGGATTAATTCTCCATGATCTAGTAACCTCTATCATTAAAAAAATGGCTGCGTTTTAAACACGGTTTAAAACCAAAAAAAATCAAACGCGAGTTGACTTTCAACCAATTAAAATGGCATTTGTAGGACTATTGCCTTTACAATTGCTTTTAATCCCATGTTTTCATGGAAGAGGCCACTGATGTACTGGTGGGGGGGGCGGATAGGGGCTGCAGCCCCCCAAAAAAGTTCCACGCCCCCCCCCCCTAAAAAAAAGGAAGAAAAGGAGGGGGAGAAAAGAAAAAGGAAAAATTAGAAATTACCTACCGGATATAGGTCTAGATTTGTGACAAAATTACATTTTCATTAAAAAAAGGGTCGATTTTTTTTCCGGTCTCTTCATTCGCTCGCAAGTATACCTACCGGATATAGGTCTAGATTTGTGCCAAAATTACATTTTCATTAAAAAAAGGGTCGATTTTTTTTCCGGTCTCTTCATTCGCTCGCAAGTATACAGAAATCAGTGTGCTGCCTATGCCTATGTGCAGCCCCCTCAATTTTTGGGGGGCTCATTACGCCACTGGAAGAGGCCCCCGTGATAAAACAAAATGAAGGTGACCGAGTTCATGCTGTCTATTGCTTGGGTTGTTTATGGTACACCTCGTGCAGGAGCCTACTTTTCAATAGATGTCATGCAAATTTATGTGACCATACCCCGGCAACTCTAGTCACATAAAAGTAGATTCTATTTCGTCATTTGTTTTCTTCTAGTTTTCAGTTGTATTATTTCGTTTAATTCCCTTCCAAGTAAACCTGTTCGTGATACCACCCCCCCCCCTCCTCCGCCTCCCCCCCCCCTTCTTCCTATTTCTCTCTATCTCTCTCTCTCTCTCTCTCTATCTATCTCTCTCTCTCTCTCTCTATCTATCTATCTCTCTCTCTCTATCTCTCAATTTTCTTATCAAAACATTTTCTCTTTATTCTGTCTTTCTCCCCTTTCCTTCATCTCTCCTGTTCTCGTCTCTCTCTTCCCTCCAATTCTCTCTCTCTTCCCTCCCATTCTCTCCTCCACTTTTTTTCACTCACTTTACTCCTTTCCTCCTCTCTCTCTCTCTCTCTTTCTCTCTCTCTCTATCTATCTCTCTATCTCTCTATTGCTCTACTTTTCAACCATGCATCAAATTTCCTCTTTTCTTCTTCCTTGTCACCATGTTATACACAAACACAAAATAAATGATTTTTTTTTTTCAAACTTCTACGTCTTTATTTCGTAAACATGTAAATTTCAATTGCATACTAATCATTCATCTAAAACAAACCCTCATAATGCAACTCAATCCAAATCCCATGTAGTCGTAATGCACATAAGATAAAATAACAATTTAAGGAATACTAGAAGTCAAGAAAGAACTAACCCCTCATATTTGCATACATGCCACTGCCCAAAAGGTTATAAGAATATTACCAATTTTACAGCCTATACATCTGAACACCGGTAACCGTGTTACGGCACGACTTAAACGCACTTAGCGCTTCTGAACCCATTTTATGTCCCCATTATTTACTCTAACTTTGTGGATATTTTAATAGAGAATAGAATGACCCGCCATTGATCCTTCTAAACTTGGGATCACAAAGCAATTGCATAAAGTTAACAATGCAGACTCTGACAAAATTATAAATTCTTAAGTACTACTAGTCAAGACTTAGATTTTTCAAATATAACCTTCTCTAGTTTGTCCTTAGCAAAATAAAAGGATTTTTTGTATAAACTTTTTTAGACTAGCATCTTCATTAAATTGGCAACACCGATTTAACCAGTGTGACGAGGCGGTCATCCCTCCTCCCCCTCCCCCCCCCCCCCCCCCCCCAAAAAAAAAAAAAACGGGGAAAGATGGGCAAAATAGGAAAGCGAAAGAAATCTGCGCATACTTTACATCCCCCTCCGGCTTCGTGACTTAAAAAAAAAAAAGACCTCTGCATATATTTTCACAACCATTAGGTCCATAGATAATTCTATGCAATAAAATAAAATGTCTCCTAATCAAAAGGGCTTGTCACATTTGTCCGATAACGTTTTATTTTAACGAGATTTTTTTATTAAAGGTGCACTCTAGAGCTGCCCTACTATACAGACGTGAGCATACTCACACGTAAACACCATAGTACGGTGTACCGTTCTCGTTATCGTTATCGGACAAATGTGACCAGCCCTTAAAAAGGTATCTACACTGATACCGAGTACAAATTAAATATTTTAAGGCTTACACTTTTCCAAAAGGAAACACTTCAAAACCTGAAGTATCACTTTTTTGTTTCTGTTTCCCTTATACATTTCATTCATCTGAGTGTTTACTTTTGACGTGTAAATGTTATTGTTTGCAATTGGTGTTCAAGTCAATCGGATATACATTATACATATGGAAAGAATTTATCAGATCTTCATTACTCTACATTTAAAACAGGGTGGTCGTATATCCATAATGAGCTGTAGTTGCCTATAAGATGCTAGGTATACACCCCAAAACAAACCGCACAGCAGTGGCAAATAAATGGTTGAATATATTCGACGCAAAATCACAGATTGATTGTAATTATTTTCAACATTAATACATTGACAAACTGATACTAGATGATACAAAGGCTGTCTTTTTATTGTAATCAAACTTTTTGAAATCTTTAAATGCCTGAGATGATATTTTTCATTGCAATAGCTATCTAAGTCTTTCAAGATGAAAATACAGATATCATCATTGTACTCCAAAGTCGATATAAATTACTGTAACTATAGTTACAGCTATATTTACAAACGTTTTTTGTTTCGTTGCATTTCTTCCTTGAAACCTAATATACATAACGGGAGATCTAGGAATTACATAGGCATCTATAGCTATATTTCACAATTATGTTTCATGTACTCCTTACTATGAAGGGTAATTTTGTTTCAGTTGTATGTTCACTTTTTCTGATCTTTATTCGTGTTCACTGGTTTGGTAAATAGTAGTTTTTATTCATTTTTCACTAATCAATTCTAACTCAGTCTAAATTGTTTGCTCTTTTTTATCCTTACTTCAAAATCAGACTCCCTTTGTTCTTTCAAAATTCTTTTTAAACCGTTTTGAGATAATTCAATCGATGTTTTTAGTCATTGTTGTGAACAGAACACCATTACCAAGTTACATGGCTAATGATGACTTTTATCATGTATATAATTGTCTATTCCATTATCATTCTAGTGTATTCATGTCAGACACATATAATCTTGTGAATAATCAGACATCATTCTTATGATCTGTCAAAATAAGTTGCTCTTCTTGACTAAAATATTTTTATGGAACCACTCCACCATAAACAGAAGCAACGCAGTGAATGACGCCACGCTTGCATTCGTATGATTTTAAACGTATTCTTTTCATAGACTGGATAATTCCGTACAAGAAAGAAAGAAAAAAAATTTGATAATAGTTTTAAGCATACCGGTATTAGTCATACGAATAATGCAGACTGGTTTGGGGGTAATCTTAAAGTGCTCTCCGATGGCCATAATATCGTATTGATCATTAATCACTTATGGAGAATCATCATTTTATTGAGGGGAGGCTTGAAGTAAATAGAAATTAGGCACAAGTCTTTTATGTCCCACAAATGACTATTTCCCATTTATTTCACCACAAAATGAAAAATCACTTACTAAGTAAAGGTGTCGTGGTCGAGTGGTTTAAACACTTGACTGGAGATGCAAAGGTCGTGGGTTCTAACACCGGCGCGGCATTAGTGTCCTTTGGCAAGACATTAATTTACGTTTGCCACTCTCCACCTAGGTGTTAAATGGGTACCGGTAGGAATGCTGTGAGAACCAAAATCGGTAGCCCTAGCTAGAGCCGGGATAATATTGGAGCCCCCTTAAGCACCTTGCGTGGAGGATACGAAAACTATAAAAATATCCAATATTACTATAAGTGATGGTTCTCTCTGGTAATCCTAGGTAATAAGCACAAAATAATTTTTCATTAATTATTTGTATAGTCATGTAGTCGAAAACTGTCTTCAAAATGTCCCCTTTTCCATTCTCATATCAATATAATATCCAAGTTGATACATGTATATTATGTTATATGATTTGTCTCCTGTTAACTCTGAGTAGTCTTATTATGATTTTCTATGTCATTATTTATATCAATATGATATCCAATTTGATTATGTTATGATTTGTCACATGTTAAATCTGAGTAGTCTTATTATGATTTGCTATATTTTTCTTCTTTTTTGATTTCATTTTCATGTGATTGTTTATTTCATTTTTATACTAATGCTTTATATTGTAAAACTAAATATTGATGTCAATGTCAATTTAGTTTCTCAATAAAATACCAAAAATACCATTATGACAGAATTGCCCCACTATATACAACACAATATATCAAGAATAGCTTGTCTTACTTCAAGGCGTAACTTACTCTCTTTTTGACCTTTTCCGATTTTACAAAGTTGTCAGAAGTCTGTTAAGGAAAGGTTAATGTATTCCACCTTTCGCTTTTACTGTTTTTCTCACATAACATTGCTTTAAAAATGGTTATACAAAAATTAGAGGAATATTTTTGTTCAACGAAGTACTAAAAGTTCAATGAATTTTCTTTTAAGGATATACACATTTTCATTCCAACTCTACAGTAGAGGTCGGATAGACTTTCAGGCTTTTCAAATCTACAAGCCCTGTTTTGCATAAAAGACCTGCTTTTAAACATGAGCAGCTGGGGTTTTCGCAAGTTGCATATCCAATTTTTACTAAAACGTACAGAATTATCATTATATACAGATGTTTATACTTAAAGATTTTTCGAAATTATATCACATCTTCTAATCGATAAATGACGGAAGCTATTACAGTTATTATTTACAAAGAAAACAAAACATGAATATAATATCTTCACTATCATATTAAGACGCAATCATTATTAACACGCATAATTATCTCCATCTAATTATGAGAAAGCATTCAATATATACATATATTTCCAATTTTAAAAGCGAAAGAAAAATACATAAACCATATATGCATGTAAATCTTACATCTCACATATTTTCAAATATGATATAATTATTAACCACCAGATAAGATAAGACTTAGGATATCCACACAAAAAAAATCATAAAAAACAGAAACTTTGAAAAGGTTTTGCATGAACAAATCTTTTGAAGATTTTGCGAAATATGCATTGTCTTTTTTTTAATGGAAAAGGCCATTACATTTTGACATCTCACTCAATGGCACTGAATTAGAAATATAGTATGCTAATTAATGTTGCCAACTCTTTTTTTTTTCTTCATGTGGGATTGCAGCCCCAAACTTGAGCAGGAATGATATATGATACCCCCCCCCCCCCCTCAGACAGAATCGCTAAAATGCCTACAGAATGTAAATATATAAATCTCACATGAGGCAACTACTCCCATGTCAAACTGCTTTTTAGCCAAGTTTATGGTCATGATAAAACAAAGAATTCTTAATAGACGGCTGTATTAGGATTAACATGTGTCACATAGCTTAGTGTCCATGTTAACTCCGATTCTAACCCACGGACGACATTTTACAGTTCCTTGTATCCCTTGTAAAGAGCGCTGTATTACTTATATTACGATTGTTATTCCAGGTAAAATATAGCTACTATTACCTTGGGAAAGTATGAAACAATTATTTCTAAACAATTATAAAATTCTCGGTATTGATATTTAAGCCAATTAAATTAAAATTACGACAGAAAAATAGCACATTTAGATAAACATCCAGAATCACTGCAGATGTACATAGAATGTTCACTTTTCACTTAGTCACGGTTCTTTTGCATCATGAAATAGCACTTTGAAATACACAGAAACGATTGTTATAAAAATAGATCATGAAAACTATTTGCTGAAGCTGTATAAACCTCAGACACTGAATAGCTCAACAATATTTGTTCGATTGTATGAAACTTGTCCGCTTGAAAGGTGTTGTTGTTTATAAAGGGATATCAAAAGATTTTGTTCCATTATTTATGCGATTGTTCTTTACATAGTATACAAAAATGAATCTATAAATCGACGAGTAAACAACAAAAACTTGTTTAATCCTTCATCACCATGATACTACAAAGTTTAAGTAATTTGGAGCCACTGCATGGCGGATATGGCCGCTCTACAAGGAACCAATATTATTATTTGTATTCTTATTAGTACAATTGTCATTCTATCAATACTAGAAAAAAAATAATTCGTTTAATTTATGATTTCAAATATCTATATTTACATCGGCATTATTCTCATTTATAATATCACAAGACAAAGTATACGTGATGAGAAAAATATTTGAAATGAAAGCAAAGGTATAATTGATTATTTCTAAATGGTCCAATTAAAACAAAGTTAATTGTAGAAACGTTACACCAATACATGGAAAGTTATGATGCACTATTGTTATCACGCGTATATTCCATCTTGCCATTACTTTTAATGCTATTCCAGTATTCATTGGTAGTATATAATTGAACGCAATCGTAATGCTAATAAAAATGTCATTTTTAGTCTTGTTACAGATTTTGGTATCATGACACGTAGTCTCTGTTTGTGTCGATTTCCGTGTCCAAACCTGATCTAGGTGTTGCTTCATTGTTTGACTGAGAGCTTCTCATCGTTTTAATCTTCTTCTCCAACCGCGTCAGTCTCTGTTTCAGCTTCATCTGAGAATTACTATACTCCTGCAGAAGTCTGGAGAAGCGAGTTTGTAAATGGTTCAAATTACCATCCAAGCGATCGAGTTTCTCAAGCTGTTCCATCTGCTCTGCGGTACGTCCGCCTCGTTTTGCTGCTTCCTCGTCGATCAAGCCATCTTTCATTAAGATAGTGCGCCCTCTCTCCTCAAGGATGACCCTAGCCTCAGGGTACTCCTTGAGGGCATCCAGTAGATCGTCCTTGGACAGGCAGAACACGTCCGAGTAGCCTACACTTCGCACGTTCGCAGTTCGGCGATTTCCTGATAAACTACCAGGTACATTAAGAATGCTGATCTCACCGAAGTAACTCCCGTCACTTAAAGTGGCATACACAGTCTTACCATCCTCACCGACAACCTGAAGTTTACCCTGCTTCACAATATACATCTCCCGTCCGATGTCACCCTTCCGACAAACGAAATCTCCTGGACTAAAAACCTGAGGCTTCAGCTTCAAGACGAGTTCCACCAGGAGTCCTGGCTCGCAATCAGAGAATATCGTGACTCGTCGCAGAGTGTCCATGTGTACGTGGATTGCAATTTCAGCCCGTAGTTTCTCTGGCAAAGTGTTAAGTATTGCTTCTTCATCGAGTGTCTTTTTATTGGACCATATATAATCGAACCATTTAATGATCCGCTGCTCGAGTTCCTTGCTCACCTTCCGAAGGCTCATGTAATGCTTGACACCGTCAATGCGGTTCTGAAAGTCAGCTTTACTTGCATTCATATGACTTATCATGGAGCCTACGTTACCGACGATGGTGGCGAAAATGAGCACTCCTACTAGAAAATCAACTACAACGAAAAGATGTTCTGAATTCGTCACAGGCTTAGGCGTCTCTCCTATAGTAGTCAGAGTTAACGTCGACCAATACAGACTGTAGATATACCTTCTGGTGAGCGAGTCAGTGGGTTCTGTTGATCCGTCCTCTAATACTATCGAGAAATTATCATCATAAACCCATGTATCATTCCCTAGACCGATTGCTTTTGATATTGAGAAGTAGATACATGCGTTCCAGTGGATGATTACGATGATGTATATTATGAGGTTGACGACACGGACAATGTTCGGGTAGTTGGTGACGGTCTCCGTACGCTCGAAGAACTCCAAGGCTCGAGGAAACCTCAACAGACGCGGTAGCCTGACGATGGAATAAAGTGTACCTAATTTGAAGTAGAGAAAATCAAGAGGGAGCATCGAGAGGACGTCCAGGTAGAAGGTCCATTTACGGGTGCGCATGTAGTTTGTTCTCAGCTTGGCAGAGTCAACCACCAACAAACCCTGCTCCAAATAACCTACACGATGAAAAGAAAGAGCGGGTTTAAAAGCATTTATTTGGGGTTAAAAATGATACTTGAACGAACTATAATTAAAGCATCTCATTTTGCGGATTCTTAGTGTAAATGCATTTTTATTACGGTATTGATACAGAAAAGGTATGGAATGAAGTTGGAAATTCACAAGATATTCACAGATGATAATGTCCTATTTTTACGACAAATGCTTGACCAATATTTTAAGCACTCCAATCATAGAATACCGCACAACTAATGTAATGACCATACCGCAACTACTTTTTGTAAGAAACTGCAGTAGGACTGAATGTGAAATATTAAAAATGGATCTGCCCCTGGGTAAAATTAACCAGTGTAGGACCCTCCATCTTAAAAAATTCCGTGAATGTGGGGGATGAGAACAGGGGTTAATCATGAACTGGCTTGCCATGTGAGGATGTTTGTATGAGAGACTGGAGAAACTTCCAGAGGATACACATAATGGCTATCGACCCATCTGAGTCACTCCCTGGAGGTTCTGATCTTCCATGGATCTCAGGGCTATCAACACTGAAGCAGATTGTGACTGTGGACAGGGTCTCCATACCATGGACCATCGATCTGCTTAGCTGTGACGTGCTGGCATGAACTTTCAGTGTGACTTGTGTTAAACACTGAGAATCAATAGTGTAATGACCTGGGGAGCGTTTCATGAAGAGTCTTGTCAGTGATTTTCACTGACAACTGTTATAAGCTACTGAAATCACTGACAAGACTCTTCATGAAACGCTCCCCAGAAATTAATGGTTGTATTACCTGTTCTGAACTGCACACAGATATCGAGGATGTATATGAAATCACAGATGTAGTCCAGGCAAAACCAGAGAGTTGGGTACCCGGTCTGGAGTTGTACAAACGATGCACGAGCTATGATGAGGTAAATATTGTACAGGACAGCGAGAGTAATGATGAACAGCCAATAGGAATATATCGTCGACGACCGATCGAAAACGATGATCCGGGGTTTCTTACGCTGGGTGTTTCTGAAATTAAATCACAGAAATAAGTATTAATGTAAACTAGCCACTACTTCATTCTTTCCATAATGAATCGTGGACCGCATATTCAGAATTTTGCACTCTCAACAGCGCCTTTATTGGTGTTCTACTAATTCAGGGATTAGAAGCTTTTAACTACATTTCAGTCCCATTTTGAGACTGTTTTCTTCATGAAATAAGTACTAAGTCTGATTGAAGGAGGAGGATGTCGATGTTCTCGAGTATATGGCACACATATCAACATGACTCGCCATTTTATTTCTTCTTTTTTTCAATTTGCTTTTCAGCCTTTTTTCAAACAATTGTGGCTATTCAGGAAAAGTATACTCTTGTTTATCGAATTTCAATGGTATACCCCAGAAAAAAAGACTGAATTCATATTCATGGCTGTCATAACCTCCTTTGCATTTTCCTTTTAAAAAAAAGATTAAAAACACCCCCAATACAAAATTCGAAATACGTACGTTTCACAATTAGCCCACTAATTGCTTTCATTAGCAGTAAAATCTATTATTCGGAAGACAGATTATTGTAAGATTACTTTAATTTTCAAAGTTATTAATGCAAGATTTCAATAGATTGATCATCAAACAGATATTTATTTCAGAACGTGTGAAATACTAGTAAACATCGTTGTTATTGTTGAAAAAAGGTCAAGTCAAATAAATTTCAGAATACACTGTGGATAATTCTTGATTAATGCTACTGATAATTTATAAATGAGGAAACTGGTAATATTTACCGAGAATGCAATATAATTCAAATTCAAATTCAAATTTATTGAAATAGAATCCTGACATAATAGGATTATGATCAAAACAACACAAAACAAAATAAAACAGTATACGCTTATCCTGTATAAGGGGGTGATGAATAGAGCTCCCCCACCCCATCCACGTATGAATAGATAATGTATGCTTGTCTATACCATTATTACCAGTGTATATAATCAATCAATACAATGTATACATGACAAAAACTACGGATGGGAGAACAACACGAGTAATAAGCAATACCAATTGGGAAAGCCAAACCCCCATGACTTCATCGACATACGACAAACGCGCCATGTAGAAGTGTACATGACAAGGAGATGACCTGTACGACAAAATCTCGACAATGTCTTTCTGAAAATGGTTATTACATTTTTGTTGCCATGGATACAGTATCATAATCAGGTTAGAAACGTGCGTGCTCTCCCTTTCATTCACTCTTTCACTCCCCCCTCATTTCCCTCCCGTTCCCCCTCCCCCCTCCCTCTTTTTATCTCTCTCTCTCTCTCTCTAATTCTCTTTCACATTGTCTCTCCCACTCTATCACGTCCTTCCTTCCCCCTCCCCTCGCCCTATTGCTCCCCCCCCTCTCTCTCTCTGTTTCTCTCTCTCTCACTCCCTCTCTTTATCTGTCTCTCTCTAATTCTCTTTCACACTGTCTCTCCTACTCTATCGCTGTCCCTCCTTCCCAGTCCCCCTCCCCCTACTGCTCCCCTCTCTCTCTCTCTCCCACTCCCTCTCTTTATCGTCACTCTCTAATTCTCTTTCACACTGTCTCTCCCACTCTGTCACTGTCCTTACTTCCCCTCCCCCTCCCCCCACTTCTTCTCTCTCTCTCTTCCTCTCCCTCTCCCTCTCCCTCTCTTTATCTGTTATTCTTTTATTCTCTTTCACACTGTCTCTCCCACTTGATCGCTGCCCCTTTTTCCCCTCCCCCTCCCCCTACTTCTCTCTCTCTCTCTCTCTCTCTGTCCCTTTCCCTCTCTTTATCTGTCATTCTCTAATCTCTTTCACACTGTCTCTCCCACTCTCTCTCTCTCTCTTGCTCTCTCTCTCTCTCTCTTTTCCTCTTTATTCCCAACTCTCCCCCTTAATCATGATCCCTCTGTATTCCAAGTTTATTCTTTAATCTAATCGTTTCATCAAGATTAGTTATCAATAACAAGTTACAATAATTGTTATAAGCTACTGAAATCCTCGAATCTGATTGGCTGAGAGCAAATTTGTCATAGAAATTGGGCAGTTGTTCTTGATAACAAGTTTTATGGAACAGGACCCAGGGCAGGGCTATATCTCTTATGGTTCATCATACCATCTTGCATGCCTCTATATTCTTTCATTTAATTTTAATCATATAGTCTTAAACCATATAGTCCGCAGAGAAACGTTTACTCAATTTACATAAATTATATCAATTTGCTTCTTTTTTATATAAATATACACGTATAATTATAACGTTGAACATTATAACGTTGAACATTTCAGTCGTAATTTTTAAGTTATTAGTTTGTGTAATTATCATCTTTGAAAGGTCAAAGTAATGCATATACCTATTAATTCTTTTTTCATAGTGTATATCATTATATAATTTGTCATATTTTTTATAATTCTCAAAGAACATAATTTTTATACGTCACTGAACTTTGGAAATTAATACCAAAGGAACCGTATTAAAATCAAAGATTTGGGAGTAGCCTTTGGAAACCTTTCTTTAACATAACTGGTGTACGATTTCTGTGCATGAGTTTTGGGGCACTAAATTTTTCATCGGGCCCAAATCTGAATATCTGGTAATAAATAGATATCAAACAATTCATTTAGAAGCTCATTACGAGTTTCAAATTATATGCTGTCAACAAAATAATGATAAACATTGTGCAATTCAATATAAATCATGATTTGGAGACGTCATGATACATGGTAGACATGACAAGCTTACAAAAGGGGCTAATAAAAAAGCGTTTCCTTTAAAGAAGCAATTAGCTCGGAGAGCATTTCATATTTTGACATTTTCTAAATGAATCTCAAACAGCAAGCGAAAAACGTGCAAGTAAAAGTAAACATACGGTATTAGCTGTCCAATTTCGCGCCGTATAACAGTAAATACAAACCCGTGCACTAAAAGCGAGAGTTATTTGTTTTCTCTTCTTTTCTTTACATTTACACTGTTTCCGTGTTACCTGCACTTACGACATGACACACCCATGTAATCATATAATATAACTAAACAGCAAATGTTATTCGATTTAAGTATAAGTTTACAGTATTTAAGTGGTGCGATTTTTTCCTCTTTCTAAGCGGACATTTGTGTTTGTCCTTTATGTCTCGTTTATGCGGAAATTGCATAATTTTTTCATAGTTCATATCATTTTCATCCCGAGTTGCATACACTCTAAATTATGTTTGCTCTAAATTATTCTCTGTAGTATATTGCTATATAATTGTGCATGTTAATAATATGTGCATTATTTTAGACGTCAAAATATCAACAATCAAACAGGCGTATATTTCATCAAACCAATACTAAAGTGTTTTGGTCATCTCTCATGTATTATGTTCTATATACTAGCCAATCAATCATTTTTGTAACAGTCCCTATTTTCATGGAAATGAACATGTATTTTCAGTCACTTATTAACGTTATGGTAATAAAGCAATGAAAGCAACATACATACATACATACATACATACATACATACATAGTTACATACATAAATACATACATATATACATTCATACATACATTAGCAAATTAAACACGCAATGACAACCACACGAGAGCTCATGAAAGGCTTTTCTAGCGGATAAATTTGATGATATGTAGGAGAGCCTTGACGTTGTTAAATTGGCAACCGCGCCCTGTAAATTGAAAATGATCCAATTCATTAATTCGGATAAGATGTATATATGCTTGAACAGACAGTGATGTAGCTGCGGGTGGCGCGTTCTCCCCTCCCTTCCCCCCCCCCCCCCCCCCCCATTGAATTCCGAAGAGCGAGAGAGAGGGAGAGGAGGGCAATGCTACGTCAAAAAAAGAGGAAACGAACCCGCCCCCTATACAGCCATCCCTCACTCAACAGTTTTGTTCTCTCGCATTCAATTCGCCTAATAAGTCTGATGCACCCCCCCCCCCCTCCCCGATGTAGGGAACTAGAGGAAGAGAGAAGTAGTAAAATAAAGAAAATAAAAGAAAAGGTCGGAGGGGAAGAATCACTATATTTAGAAGAAGAAGAAGAAGAAGAAGAAGAAGAAGAAGAAGAAGAAGAAGAAGAAGAAGAAGAAGAAGAAGAAGAAGAAGAAGAAAGAGAGGGGAGAGTGGGAGAAACGCAGAGAGAGAGAGAGACAGAGACAGAGACAGAGATAGATGTACATAGAGAGTGGTTGGGAGAGATATATAAATGCTAAAAAATTAAACATGCCACTATCACTGCTTTCCTATACAATGTTGAAAAGAGTTGGCGTCAAAACCATAGCACTGTGTTATGTGATATTGCTTTTTTTCAGACTCACCATATTATACTAATGCTAAATAGCATACTATAATCATACACTGTTGCTAAATAACATGTCTTTCAATGTATTTCGCCTGGAAGTTGGCGAAGTACTGAAAAAAGGAGAGACTTTATAAACGTGCATACGTCATTCCTTGTCTGGTCGTGTGATGTGCATCTATAGCCGTAGGGTGTATCTCACTTTTTTATCAGTTTTCTGTTAATCCATCTTAATCAAGATGAATTGACGTTTCTGAACAAAATATCTGTGTATGATCTGTGTATGTATGTAAAAAAAAATCTTAATAAATCTCTCTTGCATGAAGCTTCCTAATGTTTACAGAAGTTGTTTTATAACTTAATATAAAGTGTTTAAAGAGTCTTTCAGTATAGCCTGTTCTGCCAGACCTTGAAAACCAATGTGGTCTGTATTTTGTACCCACTGCATGCTTATGAATTGATATGGAATATGTTTTAGTTCAATAAACAAATTTCAACCAAATTCTATACAGCACATTGATGTCTTCACATCATGCGCTATGTAAATGTAAAATATTATTATCATTAAATAGAACAGAAAGGAATGTCGAGAAAGGCATAACTGGAGAGGGAAGAAGATGTGGTAGCAATTCTAGCTTTGTCAGACCTCCGTACACCTTAATTTTCATTCAAATTCAAAAACTTGGAAATACTGGAATAATTATTCATGAAATATTGATTCAATTTTATTTGATTAAAACTGTTTTGTAGGACGTTTTGCCATTAGGTTTTTCCAGAGCATTTGCTTTATTAAGTTTATCTCTATTTTTTTTTTTTTTCGACCTGGGAAATCGGTCCGGGTATGGAGCTAAAGAAAAGAACTCCATTGGTTTAGGGCAGATTAAAATAGCCTAATACATGTAGGTATGAATATTAATATCAGTTGATAATTTGATTGTGCTATTAAAGGAAATTCATCTGATTGTCACAAATTACATAAAAGATTTACAATGCATGTGATCATCTGATCAGAATTGTAACATTATGGCAAGAAGCCAATTGTAATAAAAGCCGGCTCGGTCTATCTGGCAGGCTATATACTCTTTGAATATTGATTTAATTGTTTTGGTTTTGTTTTGTTGTATATTTGACAGACGAGAGAGAAGGAAATACGATAACGAATGAAGGAAGAGAATATACTGCTTTTTCAATCAATATACACAAAACCTTTGGAAAATAGAAAATTTGTAAAACTAAAAAAAGAAAAATATGGATCATTGTCAAATATTTTATAACAAAATATCATTTTCGAGCTAACATGGCAAGTAACGGAAAAAATAAAATTTTCGACAGATGATGACGACGGCCTTTCTTGGTAGTTTACTCAGTATATCGTCTCAGCAATTTCTTCGTAATTCAGTCGCCATTTTGCTGGTCCATACTTCATACACAATTTTCAACAACTAGCATTGATTATTAGACGATTTTTCTTTTAGAAAAATTAACACAGATCGGATTACTTCGTAAGCTATCAGGAAAACGTGTGTGCGCTTTTTTAATGAAAATTTGCTCAAAAAACTGTGACGTGATTCTTTGTTGGGGGCGTGTGCCATTGAATCATAACCTTTATTTCATAAGATCAAGAAAAATTACGTCCTAGCGTCGCCAGTTATGTACATAGGCTGTTACATGATATACTTGTGTCGCTGCATTTAATTGCTTCATTTTCTATCACACGACCTTCAATATCTCACTCCATTCTATGGCATGCTTATAAATCATTGTCGGGTAAAGATTGTTTTCACTCTTTTGTTACAATGGAGTAATGGACGCTATACTAAAGCTCATATAGGTCGCTGAATAATTTATACTAATGGTACAATCGAAAGTTTCCATTTTTAGTCGATATAACAGTGTGTTGATAAACGATCGGGATCCGTGTTAAAATGTAACCCGAACAATGGACAGTTTATAGCTATGAGATAGATGAATGTTCGAACAATAAACACAGGCATACAGTGTAAGATGTTGTTTTCCGAGGAATACAATTCCGTTGATTTCATTAGCCTACTATTCAATTTACAGCGCGTATCAAAAAAAAAAAGTACACACTTTGATTTTTTTTTCTTCAAAAATCATAATTTCACAATATCGATATGATTTTTCTTATACAATTATGGGTGAGGGTCTGTTTCATCTGATGATACTATGAGTATTGACAATATTTTACGCGTGGGTGAGTACTCGCTACTTTAGTAAAACTTCGCAAAAATGGTATGCGCAAAAAAAACTCCCCGGTCTTGAATTTGATCAAAGTGCGTATCAGGCAGTTCTCTGTTCTATCAATAATTGATCTGAAATATTATTTAATCCTTAATCATACACCTCGCCGCACACCCACTCCACTCCCCCCCCCCCCTACACACACACTCAAATGCCCCGTGCAAAACATTGCAGATTATTCTTTCTGCACACAATTCCATATTTTTTCTCTAGCATGTCGAAATGAGGCACAAATTGCAATGCAGCACAGGAAGATAGAACTAAAATATTCTGTTTTCAAGAAGAGAGACCAAAATGCAAATCTGGTATTAGACATTTAATTTGGTTCCTCTGTGCCCAATCTCTTCCAACCAGTTAAGGATGCGTTATATACCGTCTGGGGCATGTGGAAAGCGTGCACTGTAATGCACGATGATATCTTTCACATGTACATGTTTAATTGAACAAATGTTAAAACATTACTTTTATCAATAAATTTGCTGCTTCTTTAAATTCTTATCCGTCATAATTATAAGACATTGTTTACAGGGTCTTGTAACTTTTAAGCAATTTTGAAGAAATTTGAAGAAGAAAATATGTAAATGTTAGGGTTCTCCTTCTGTTATTGCATTCAATATTTCCAACACTCTTCAGGCAAAAATGGGTATTGATGCAGATGATCTTTTTTGGAAAGACACCACCTGCAACATGATGATGACGGGTTGGGGCAGTAGCGTATCGAGCATTGAGTGAGGCTGGTGTATACCTCCTTCTCGAAGGCCCGGGGGGGGGGGAATCAGTAGAACTGGGTATATTCATGATGCTTTTACAAAATGGAGCTGTCCAGGTACATTTAACCCCTGGCTTGGAAGCATCCCGTCCCCATCCCCTTTATCTATTCCTGGATACTCCACTTTGACTGTGCACAGCCATAGGTATAGGATTAAGGATGACATGTTTGTTCAAAATCAATTAGTGATGTAGTTAACAGAGAACAAGCAGTTACTGCCTGATACGCACTGTGATCAAATTCAAGACTGAGGTATTTTTGCAGAAACCAATTTTTGCGATTTTTACAAAAGTAGCCAGTATTCACTCAAGCGTAAAATATTGTCAATACTCACAGTGTTATTCGATGTAATAGACCCTTACCCATAATTGTATGAGAAAAAAATCTTATCGATATTGTGAAATTATGAGTTGGAGAATATTTTCAAAGTGTGAATACTTTTTTTGATACGCACTGTATAATATTAGGTTTCTATATCGGATGAGAAAATATACTGAAATGTAAAAGAGAGGGGGATTGAGGGCAGAGAGTGAGAGAGAATGAGAGAGAGTGAGAGAGAATGAGAGAGAGTGAGAGAGAATGAGAGAGAGTGAGAGAGAATGAGAGAGAGTGGGAGAGAATGAGAGAGAGTGAGAGAGAATGAGAGAGAGTGGGAGAGAATGAGAGAGAGTGAGAGAGAATGAGAGAGAGTGAGAGAGAATGAGAGAAAGTGGGAGAGAATGAGAGAGTGTGAGAGAGAATGAGAGAAAGTGGGAGAGAATGAGAGAGTGTGTGTGGGTAGGAGAGAAAGAGAGAAGGAAAAAAAAATGGTTGTTTGATATGCAGGCGAACGTAAAAAGATTTTCAAACTTTGTGCAGAAAATTTATAACATTTTCATCAATTTTTGTCTTTAAGATTATTCTTTAAATCTGTCATTAATATCTACAGAAAGCTGAAAATTTAAGAATCTAAAATGTCAAATTCTGACCGATAAGGAATGTTCTGTTGTGATGTGGGTGAAATATAAAGATAACTAAATAGCCAGAACTAACTATACAAAATTATATTTGTTACCTCCATCCTTAACAAAGAAAGGTGTAAAAGATTATAGAGATCAGTAGTTTTCGTCTTGATAACCAGTACCACAAAAAAGCAAGTTGAGCATTTTCTAACTTTAAAAAATATTAGGAGAAAATCATGATTGTTTGATATATGAATTTACAAACGTGTTATCTGGTATTATCAGTTTTTAATCATAATGGTTCTAAACTCTTGAATACTCTCGTGGTTGACATTCCTTTCAGATAACATCAATAAAATCTAGGTGTCCTTGGCAAGTTTTTAGACGCGTGCAATATTTTTAAATTCATACTTCAAGACATGGCGACCTACATGGAAACGTAACACGCAAACGTGGTTCACCTGATATGGATAGCTACGGCTCTGAAAGGAGCCTCGAATAGAGGCCTCTCTTTAATTCGATTTTGTTGACATTTGAATGGAATGCATTACCTTCACTGTAACATTATCACATGTGACTATATACGGTATGTAAGACTGTTCAATTCCACAACGTGTAATTCGTTGTTATATCCTGACCGGGTATTACTGCAAGTAAAGTTGACCTCAGTAATGTATCACAGAACAAATATAACAGTCGTGCGTATGCTACCGAATTCCAGGTACATTAAGATCCTTTTTTTAATGGGATAGTACACCTTCTTCCTTTATATCTTACTATGCTTTTAAATCATATACTGATGTTACTCTCGTTCAAATTATTTTAAAACTTAGTAAAATGTGGGAGAAAGGGTTACTAGAACAACGTATAAATGTTACTGAATTGAAAACTGAAATGAGATATATAGAAAAGCACGAGGATTTTTAGAATTGATACATCAGTGAGGGAAGAACCAAATTCGAAATATAATTGCCTAAATCTTTGAGCGAGATTTAAAACTGTTTCCTTCCCACAAACTCTGCTTTATGATTCATAGAAAACTAAATGCAGAAATCCCTCTAGCTTTCAGTCATCATGTATCGTGGTTTGTCTTTTACCACAAACTTCAGAAAAAAACATGTTTCTTTTGAAGAGTAGAATATTGTCTTTCCTATTTCATCTTCGAGAGCAGTGGTCATGTTGGATAAGTGGTATATGACCACTGGTTTAAAAGGAGATCAAGCTAAAATAAAGAAGATAAATTCTAAAGCATTCTGGGAAATCATTGATACCCTCCCCCAAAATTTAGTTTTGAAAGTGACATTTTATTTTTGGAAGTAAACTATTCTTCCATCTGTAAATCAAAGCCGATTAGTGACACTGAAGCACAAGATCTAAAGAAGAATTTAAGGATACACGAGGACAGATTCCTTTAAAATCGCTTTAAACCATTGAGGTTTTACCGTTTTACGCCTATACGTTATTTTGATTATGAATCAGGATTTTAATGGCTCTTTCAATTTATTTCCATTTACATGAGCAGAGCAGATAGTGATATCAAACCACATAAATGGAATAGAAAGAAAAAATAGTGTAAAGGCCACCGCACACCGCACACGATCGGTCTGCGATCCGATTTGTGAAATAAATCGCTATGGTATTAAATCTTGGCATTTTAACAAATGAAATATATCCTATATTCAGACTCTCAATCAAAAATATTTTTCGTTTTTAAATGATTTGTCAAATGATATTACATTTTCTTCTGAAATCGGATCGCAGACCAATCGTAAGGTGTGCGGTGGCCTTGTTGAAACGTCTGAGACTTCGTTTTGGTATAAGTGGTCAAGCACTCGCTTGGATAGAGTCGTATCTGTTTCGGCGCACTCACACTGTTGTTATTATTGGAAATGAGCGGTCATCCACAGAAATCATCCCTCAAGGGGTTCCTCAAGGGTCCGTATTGGGCCCAATCCTATTTACCCTCTACACCTCTCCCTTAGAAGATATTATTGATACTCACAAAATTCATAAGATGTTCTATGCAGATGACACACAACTGTACATTTCATTTAAGAGAACTGATAATATTAATGTCACTTCACAGATATCAGAGTGTGTGCAATCAATCAAAGAGTGGTCTCAGGTAAATGGTTTAAAGCTCAATGATACAAAGACTGAGTTTCTTCATCTTTCTTCACGCCATAGGTCAAGCAACCTCATATCAACATTGAACATAAATGGTACAATTGTTCATGCAACCAAAACTTGCAGAAATTTAGGTGCTATTTTTGATGATAAGTTCACATTTGAAAATTTTGTCTCACAAAAGTGTCGCTCAGCTTCATTTGGATTATACAAAATAGGTAAAATTCGCAATTTTTTAGACAAACCAACCACTGAACGATTAATTCATGCTTTTGTTATGTTCCATTTTGATTTCTGTAATAGTTTACTTTCTGGTCTCCCTTCTTCTCAAATTCAAAGACTACAACTCCTTCAAAATTCTGCAGCCCGACTTGTTATACACGCACGAAGAAACATGAATCAATAACTCCAGTCTTAAGAGATCTACACTGGTTGCCCATCAAGTCCCGTATCCAATTGAAAATACTTATGTTAACCTACCAATGTTTACATCAGCTGGCTCCAACTTATCTCTCTGAACTACTAACTCCATATAAACCCGATAGAATGTTACGTTCCAGTTCCAAGTCCCTGCTCTGCGTTCCACAAATAATGACAAAATCATACGAGGAAAGGTCTTTTACACATTCTGCCGCTCTTTTGTGGAACAAGTTGCCTGAATATCTGAAAAGTATAAATTCCTATGAAAACTTCATTAATTCTCTAAAGACATACCTTTTCACCACTTTATAGTTAATCAGAATCATGAACCCAGTGCATCTTTCCTTTCTTTCCTCTCCTAAAGTGCATAGAGACATGCAATTTTGCTTATGTGTAATGCGCTATATAAAAATGTTTGATTATTATTATTATTATTAAGAAAAGATGAAGATGTCTTGCTATAAGATATCTTAAATTCATTGACAATAATGCCAAAATACTTAATTTCTTACGTAACTTTTAAAAAAATAGAACTCTGCCTATTTTGATTACATCTGGATAAGGATTGATTATTATTTTCAGTTACAGAATTATGGTAATTTCTCTAAGATAAAAAAAAAGGTATACTCTTTGCGGTCCATAAATGAGTGGACTACCAAACCTGCTTCGTCGAGGTTTAACCCGGACTAAAAATTAGTACTGTTTTATGAATACAAGCCACTGTGTTCACACGGTTTTCATATCATGGCCAAAAAGAAAAATAACACTGCGACTTTTTCAAATTCAAATTCAAATTCATGTTTATTTCATTTCCAACAGAAACTTGGCTTTACAGATATTATAACAGAAAATATGAAAAACATATGTACAAATTCATTTTTTCTTTAAAGGGTTTAGGAACAGAGTAACTTGTGAGAGTGTGATCACAGTGTTCAACCTCTTTTACACTGTTTTTGATACTGTTGGACCCCAGAGGAAGTGTACTTTAGGTGTCGAAGTGCACCATAGGTGAGAAATTCGTCCCTGAAACTGCCAAAAGCGCCCTAAAACATGACCGCAAATATAAATACAAGATACAATTCCTATTTGCACGTACGCGGTGTAGCTATTTACTGTCCAACTTGTCGCTCGCAGTTTTCGTTCTTATGTCTATTGAAGACTGCAATATTGTTAAATGTAATTAGCTAACGTGTGATATAGTTTAATCAAATTGATGGTTTACCTCGCGACGCTATACTGCGCCTATCGTCTGGCTCGCTACGCAATACTGATTCTATTGAAATCATTTATATAAGTGGTTTCATAGTCGGGTGGATGGGGGGAAAAATAGTTTTTAATCTAGTGGAAGCTCTTGTTCATCGCTAAGGTATCTATATTGCTAAGCTCCATAACAAAATTGAACGCTTAACAAAAACAGTGGTAGAATTATCAAAATACATGAGGCAAAGTCAGACTAAAACCTATGATATAATGATCGTCATAAATAATTAAGTGAATCGGTTTATTGTTTATTCATAAACATATAGCCTAGATGAATCTGAATGTAATATTGTTCACCAATACATTAAACATCCAGTAAAGACCTAAAAAGATCTTTGTTTGTTGGGATAAATAATAATAACATTCTGTTGTTACATAGCGCATATCATTATGATAGAACGTCTCTATGCGTTTCAAAAAAAATTTATATATCGAGTTCGTCTCAAATTGTCATAGTTACTACGAAACAGAATATCCTATTTAGTGAAGACGTCATTCAATATTAATACTAATCAATTTGGATTCTTTTTCTCATTCTAAAACTCGTGGAGAGTAATTTTATCATCGATTTCTTTCAAGAACTCTTTTTTTATTAGTGTTCAGTGCTTCATTCATTTTTAAAATTTGAAATTAACAAAAAAGACAATTGACAGAAAATATCATTCAGTAATATGAATATAAGCATTACATGCACGTAAATTCACGCTTTCAATTTTGACTCATTTAAGAATTTCTAAATTTGGCAAAGGTTTCTCAAGAAAATCATATCATGTTTATCACAGAAACTGAATGAATGAATGGATGGATGAATGAACGAATAAATAAATGAATGAATTAAATTAATTCATTACCAAAATTTGATCATAATACAGTACAGTAGAGTACAATAGATTTAAATACGACTTTTGTTTTCTCTTTGGTAACAGAACGCCCATTGATACCGTGAATTACTTTATCACTTGTTTCTTAATTCTTATGTAATGTTGGCTATATGGCAGACAATTTTTTTTTCTTTCTATACAAAATAATACAAGGCAAACTGCTGCGACTTCGGGAGTGTTTATCATGAAATGAAAAAGTGGCCTTTTTTGATATCGTGAGCATATATGGTAAGCATATTTTTGTCTGAAGGAATATTTTCGCTCAATTTTTTACTTCACAGGACATCCATTGCATTTTTATGAACTCGTTTCGATCATGTGATTAGAGACACGATCAAACGTGTGCTTGACATGTAGCGACCTCATTCGTTCTCAATATTTACTTTGAGATTATCATGTCATTTATTATTCTTCTCATTTTTTTGATGTCAAATAATCTGATTGATATAAGTTTGTCACATTATATTATATTCGCTTTGAAATCGTTATTTCATTATATATTAGAGTTGATGCGTCGTTTGTATTGAAACGGAATATTGTTCTATCAATCTATATTCTGGGGGTGATTTCAGGTTTTAATTTACATTTATTATACCAGGCTGCATGAAGTCTCCAAGGCTGTCTTTCCAGCTAAACAGGGATCCAGGAGAGATGTGAAACCTAGAGGCAGAATGAATGTCATGTTATCGCTAGTAATACTCTAAGAGATTGTCAATCACCCTTGTCGCTAGCCACCTTGTTCAAAAGCAGTCTCCATGATATCGCGCTCATGCGGTTACCATAGCAACGTGAAGGCATCATTTACTGTATCCGTGGAGGAGGATGCTGCATGATCACACTCTGCTTGATGGTGGATAATTACATTACCAACCTCTCTCTCTCATCTATTCAATGTAGGAGACAACTGAACACAGAGGCACCATGTACAACCTCTCGATTCGATTATCGCGCGACCTTTGTTTATTAAAAGTATCCAGTATGAATTTGTTGATAGCTAATGCCCCGGATTGAATCAATTTATATCCTCACCGACTGTTCGATGAATAAAATTATCCAAAATTAGAAAGATATGTTTGAAACCAACTTTCTTAGAATTTAAAAGTATAATTTTCTGTTCAGCTTTAACGTACTAAGCGAATATATTCTAAGAATTTTTGTTGTGGAGGGTCAGTTCCTGTTAAAAAGGGAAGGGAACTAGTTTTTTTTAATCTATTGTGCTTCTATATATGCAAGAATTATACCTAATTAATTCAGTACTCACATATTTGTTCACGAATTCTTTCAATTAAAATCTGAAAAGGTTTTCTTTCAGTATTATTATTTTTGTTTTTATGTTAGTACGAACAATCCAATAAAACAAATATTCAAAGCTAGGTATTTACCAATCGGAATATTCATAATCCTAGACAGAAGTGTTTATTCGTTCAACCAAAATACAACGAACTTACATTTTTGTTTGATTTTTTTTTAAATTGTACACATAATCCTTCTTTCAACCCTACATTTTAAAAAAATCCTGATCAAAGATATCCTTTTATTCATAATTCATCAATATCTACATAATTAGTTGAATTGACCAAAACATCGATACATTTTATTAAATTTATGAAGGGTGTATGATTAAGATGACATTTCAACTCTAAAAAATGTATTGGAAATAAGGAGCAATGTGTCTGATGATGTGGAAGCATTTCACAGCTATTTCCAGATTTTGGCATTGAGTGATTGGAAAAATATCAAGAAATAACTTTAGGCTTGATTTGTATTTTAAGTCTAAAATATGTGAGCAGGTATTATTTTTTATTACTCTCACTTATCAACACAAGTATACTTCAAATATATATAACCAAATAACGTGTCTTGCCACTTTCAAAAGATCCCTAAAAATATATTTCTTTCCCCCAGTAATATAATGTTCTAATGTAATCTCTTACTTTTTGAGTCTGTCTTTTTGCTCTTGCAGTTGTCTTTTCTCTTCAGATCAGTAATTTTGTAAGCGCTGTGGTACTTTCTGTTTTTAGCGCTCCTAAATATTCAATATTATTGTTATCATTATTATTATTATTATTATTATTATTATTATTATTATTATTATTATTATTATTATTATTATTATCATTATATATATATATATATATCTGAAGTATAATTGCCTTGATACGTGAGAGTAATAAAAATGCATCGTCATAAATGGTTTGTTTTATGAGAAATTTTACCCATACTAGAGAGCCTGACCTTATGTATGTTATACCGCAGTTTTACAACTGTAATACATATTAAACCTGCTCCCATATTTTAAACCTATAAGAAATATCAATGACATACTATCAAAAATGAAATGAAGATTGATCGTATTTATGAAAATCTGGATATTGTGAAAACCACAGGAAGGAAAAATCAATATTCAATCAATATGATGGTCAACAAAAAGAAAGAGATTGACAGCGAATATACGGATAAAGATAGATTAGTGTGTCCCTTGTAAGAGGGAAAGAGTGTAGAAGATAGGTAGGTATAAGATAAAAAGACAGAAAGACGTACAGGGAGAGAGGGGGATGAGACTTGAGAGGGAGACAGGGGGTAGGCCTGGGGGGGAGAGAGTATAGTGAGGGGGGAAATAGAGAGTGAAAGAGAAAGGTAGAGAAAGAAAGAAAGAAATATGAGAGAGAGAACTTGGAGAGTGACATAGAAATAGAAAGAGATATATATAGGAGATGAGAGAGAGAGACAATGGGAAGAGAATAGAGGCAGAAAGAAGGGGAAAGAAATGAGAAGAAAGGGATAGGGAAGAGAAAATGAAGAAAAGCAAAGTCACGGAACCAAATCAATGTAGCTGGCATGAAGGTTGCATATTGATGTCAGATACAGGTATGATGTTGTTAATTGAAAGTTTCTCATAAGATCGTAAGTTAAATACATGTACACGTATAAACAACAATAAAAAATAATAATAAAATAATACATGTAATAACAATGATAATGATAATAATAATAGTAATAATAATGATGTATAATATACAAATATACAGGGCCCGAGGAAATCTAGTGCGATCTATGGGGTCGGTCGAAGTGACTACAGTCGTCTATTTCCTCGAGGGGCGAGAGCCCCGAGAGAAATAGACGATTGACTGTAGTCGCTGAGACCGACCCCATAGATCGCACTAGATTTCCGAATAAAGGCCCTGTATATTTGTTTTATATCCCTCATCAACAATTGAATATATTTGGATTTAACTTTGATCTAGATATGGCAAATTAATGTTAGATGGTATAAATCTTGCGTTGTTAAATCTATATACGGTTAGAGCAAAACACAGTGGACGCTAACTAATTTAGAATAGATTGACGCGATTGATAGTCGCTGAGCCTGAGACCGACCCGGCGTACTAGATCGAAGTAAATTTCAGAATAAAGGCCCTTACATTAATTTTGTTTTATAGGCCTCTAACTTTTAGGACTAGGTTGTCTATAACATCAAGCTCATTTTAATCCTGTTATAAAGTGTTAAAGGATAGTACTAGATCTAGACTCTATACCGTAACGTAATCGGTGAAATTCCGAAACCTGTGAGCAGCCGGCGGTGAATAAAAAATTTTAAAAAAATAAAAAAAATTTGATATCCCTTCAAAAATTACCCTGGACAGTCTCAGGTAGGTTCTATTGCACCAAAAAACATACTCAGCCAAAGCAGTAAGTATCCTGAATCTCGCTCAACATCATGAGAAATGTACGCCACCAGTCATCGACAAAAAAATTGCAGTTTCTTAACTTTTAAGTTAAGAGACTATGACATACTTAAACCAATACTTAAACTTTATTTGTTCAATTTGATGTGTAATTTGATGTTTATTTAAGAGAATGAAGTTGATGGTCCATGTTTTGCTTCAGAAATTTTTATTTACACTACCACAGGGAAAGCTGCATGGGGGTGGCCGCTCACCAGTGCCATTTTTCTGAGTGGGTCTGGTGAGCAGCCACCCTGTGTAAAACGTGTAGATCTACAAAATGCAGGTTTTTGTAGGAAATTGTAGTCTGCTTTCATTTTTTGGTCATGGCGTTTGATAGATCATCATGTTTGACATATTTTATGGGTTTCAACAGAATATTATTAATTTTTATAAAGTATTGGAATGTAATGTATGAAATGTGATATTAATTTTCTTTCACTTAGTCACAAATATGATGCTGAATGCCCGACATATCATGGGCGGCTGCTCACAGGGGTAGAGGCGGCCGCACGCAGGACCCCTAGCACCGTTTTGAAAAATGGACACTACTGACCACGTTATTGGTCAATAATTTTAATTTTGCCTTCTATTTACTTTAGTAAGCAAGTATTTGGACTATGAATTTATTGTATTGAATTATGTGCGAGTCTTTGATTGATAAATCAGCAAATTCCCTTTAAGCGGCCGCACACCAGAGCCTCTGCTCTATGGCTAGTTATGAACTGCACAGGCACAGTTAGATTAAATAAATAAAAAATAATTTAATACTAGGCTAGGCTAGGCCTAACTTAGTCTGCGGATCGGCTAGCATTTAATTAATGTTAATTACTACTACTGTTAGAGTCTGGTAGGCTAACGTTAAATAGATCTATATTTAGGTCTAACTTTGTTACTAGCCCTAAATAAACAGTAACACAAAACAGTTAAAAAGGGTCAAACGACATAGGGTAATTATGACAGGTTACACTCAAATGAAATTTTACCTGATATAACCGAACTCGGTAGATAAAGTTTACCTGATAACTGAATATAGGCTATTTCATTTATTTCCAATCCTGGTTTGTTTTTGGTCCTCGTCAATTAAAATCATTTTTTTTTCCTTTCAACGGACACTAGGCTAGACATAGGTCGCCATGTTTTGATTTCGACTGATGACTTGCGCGTTGCGACGCGCATTAGCTAGTACGATTGCGCATGTTGAGAAACAGCTGATCTACTGACCTACATCCAATTACATTTACATAACCAACACGTCGTGTGTCCGGACAGGTCACTTTTAAACAGTAAATCGAACACAATTTCATGCAAATTGTCAAGAATCTTTGACAAGATAGGTTGACAGAATTATTAATTGCAAATATTTACTGGGCTTAGTGTTACTTCATGCATATTTTGCAAAATTGACGGCCATTTTTTGGTTCAGTGTCCGCCCCCCCCCCCCCCCCCCCTCACTTTTCTTTATATGGATTTATGAAAATTTTCGGGCTCGGCGTAGTTTCACTGGTGCCCGCGCCGTCCCATCGCGGGAGTTAGCCGAGGGACACTACTGGCTGCTCGCCGTACGCGTCAAGAGAAATGAAGAACTAGGGAGCAAGGGGCAGTCGGAGGCATGATAGTAAAAAAACTATCATACTCTGAAAAGTTTGACGTCACTAAACCTATTTCTCTCCCGGAGTAATTTCTTTTTCTGGTAGAATTATGATTAATCACATGAAGTGCTCTCGACCAATCTAAGAGCAAGAAATTTTTAATGAGGGATATAATAATAATAATAATAATATTAATATTAATATTAATATTAATAATAATAATATTAATAATAATAATAATAATAATAATAATAATAATGACAATGATAATAATGATAATAATAATAATAATAATAATAATAATAATAATAATAATAATAATAATAATAATAATAACAATAACAATAATAATAATAATAATAACAATAACAATAATAATAATAATAATAATAATGATAATAATAATAATTATTATTATAATATGTTTACCCAGGGTAGCCTCATACTAAAAAGCTGTTTTCCCTGAGGGCCCTGCATATGATTACCCCCGCTTTAGCACCCGTTGTTATCATACTTTGTAATTCGTGCTTGACAACAAGATGGTTGATATCTAATATGAGCCATTAGCTAACTAACTCCATGAAAGTGTAATGCTGCACGGAATACTAGTAGAATATCCTTGCAACATTAACCGAGTATAGGTGCACGCGCTACTGAATGAGATAATTTCTCTACCAGGCTTTTTACCGCTCTTTAGTAAAATCTCGCTCCCTCTTTTCAACTAATCACCATTAACACACTTTACCTTTACACGCAGAGGGGGATATATAGTTTGGAAGTGTGAATGCATGACTTAACCCCCCCCCCCCCCCCCCCTCTCTCTCTCTCTCTCTCTCTTCTTCCCCTCCCCCACCTTTTCAACTAATCACCATTTGCATATTATTACAATTACTTTTTTTTTTGTTCATTTCTTACTTGTTCCTATACGTATTTTAGCATAATTATGATTTAAGTAATACATAATTAGTCTCTGTGATCAATACCGATTTTTCACTTCTTTCATTATTTATTAAGTGTCCGGTCCGAATGGTTTTATTCGTGATACACGTATGTAACTTTTATTAGCTTAATTGTCTTTTTTTTAAACTGTACAATATTTTCATATATGATTTATTAATAAAAATTCCACATTTATATGTCATGTATGCAAATGTTGATCTTTTATTGTAAATATGACAGCATTGGTCTTTTGACTTTTGTCATGTGATTTATTGCCAGTAAAACCGACATTAAATTGAATTGAATTAACACACATTACCTTTACATGCAGTGGAGGAAGCATTACTGAAGATTGAAAGAGTGAACGCATGAATTAACCCTCCCCCTTCCTACTCCCCGAACCCCCTTCCCCTGACAACAAACAAAAACTCAATTCAAATTTATTGAAATAGAATCCTGACATAATAGGATTATCATCAAAACGAAACAAAACAAAACTCAACCGAAGCATTTTGAATATATAGGAACAAAATACAACAAAGCAAAGGCATTATGATGATTGTATCAAAACAAAGTTGTGCATGCATGTAATTACCAGATCATCAGATTAAATAAGGAGGTTCAATCCAGGGGTTGTTTACTTTGTAACGTGAACACATGATCGTTCCAGAATGTCAAAATAGTTCCCGTATTGCGGGAAAAGCAGTGCGATTTTAGTGAAGCCTCTGTTAAACGCGGAAAAAATGTTTATAAGATACCTCTGTTGTTTGAGGTTCACAATTGGATTCGATACAAAGAAGAATCTGAGGACAGAACTGGCCTTTCATTAAAAACTCAGAAGCTCAGATATTGATCAAT
Source organism: Heliocidaris tuberculata (assembly GCA_025618425.1). Lineage (NCBI taxonomy): Eukaryota > Metazoa > Echinodermata > Echinoidea > Camarodonta > Echinometridae > Heliocidaris > Heliocidaris tuberculata. The sequence continues at coordinate 8,599,770 of CM046846.1, forward strand.
TATTTTTATGTTCAAATGGAGTTTGAATTTATTGATTATTGTGGTGATGATTCGTTGAAAATTGGCGCACAATATCAGTTTCCGCTTAAGTTTAATGAATTATTTTAAATAAACGGATAACCAGTGTAGAAAAGGAAAAAATAGAGCTTGTACTGCTGATTTAACTATACCGTATACTTAAAATTAGTCAAATTCATTTCAAAATCTGCTTAAAGATATGAAATTCCACCCACAATCGCTTATGAATATATAATATTTGCATATTTAATTCTTATGTAATTGATACAACATAATTATTATAAAATCAGTTTAGTACAATATTTTGATTGTTGAGTTGGGAAAACCTTGCCCTTTACTTATAAAATACTACTAGAAATTGTCCCCGCAATGAAAGCAATATTGAATAAGAATAGTTATCCAAGACAGCGACCTGCTCTTTTTGCTTTTTTTTAACTGCATATTTGTAATGGACTCGTTTGACCTGAATTTAAAATTCACAAGTCATTTGTCGTCTGGCAACGAGCAATTTCTTCACAACGAGAGCCTTGAAGAAGGGAAATCCTCCTTCTTAAAATCATCTTAATTTGTTTTAATAATCCATTAGAAAACCAAATGGATCAAATGAATAAAGGCCGGTCGATGTTGTAAAATACAATCTTATACATGAAACATTGCTAATTTACACAAGGAAAGACCATGGATGTACTATCGAATTGTCTCAATCTGAACAATGACCGAAATTCAATCTTTAAAGAAAATTAAATATAAATGAACGTAAATTTCCAAATTTGGTATCATTTGACTTCTATTTTGATTAGTTTGATTAATAAGAGTGTTCTTTGAACATGCTTGCTATTTAAAAAAATTGATCTTGGTGAAAATAGCTAACAAAATATTCAACCCATTTATTGACTGGATACCTAATGAAAGGTGCAAGCCCTATCAAATAATATTTGGCTGCGAAAAGAAAAATCAATCGTGACTATTACTGACCGCATGTGTTGAAGAAACCAATGCAAAGTGCAATATCAACCATTTGGAAAGGTAGCATTGCTTTGATACAAAACGCATTCAGAGAGCAAAGAAAAAAAGACATATTCATTTTCATACAACTTACTTAAGTTTTTTCCCCCATACCATGTGAAGATACAGTATATTTTTTTATAATTCAACCACTTTCACTTTTCCCACTCACTTTGGTTAGATAAACTACATTTTAACAGCAAATTCGGTAGGTAAGTATAAGACACTCCGATAATAAATAGTTAAGCAACCACGAACTGATGTCCCAATGGTATTCTGCATAATACGGCCCATTAAATACGACACGCCGTGTGTTATTTGCATACCATTAATAATTATAATTGACTAAATTCACAACAATTGCAAGCATACACGTAACTAGGAAACCTACAGAGCACAGTAATGTAATCAATAATATTGTTGTCTTATGAATTATACAGTAACAGACTATATACACTCCTGATTGCAAATATCAATTTACGATTTCCTTTCAAATACTACAAACCATAATCACAAAAGGGTTCACGTGACCGTAAAAAGCTATCATGGCGACGGTTTCCGTGGTGATAAAAGCACCGAAGGATGACTGACCGCACGAATCGCATGAGTATTTGTTAACTCTTAAAGCTCATCGCACTTAGTCATTATGCATGATAATTTTGACCTCTTTTTACATGCTGTATTTCTTATAAAATAAGGATGAACTTCTTTCCATTAGTGAGTCAGGCTAAAATGTTTTTCTTTGTTTGCTTTCGTATTAGTGTAAGTACGGTTTATGCAAAATATATACCATCAATACGTACAACTCGGCATAGTCATCTAGTATGTTATGGCTATAGAATCGGGATAGTTCGAAAATACCCATGACTTAGTTGATCAATCTAAGACCATGAATGAAAAAGAAAATGCATACAAAAGATAAAAATAATTAAGCTTATGTAGGAAATATATTTATAATTCTTTTTCAAGACTATATTGTTATAATATTATTTTCATGTTGCAACGTAATACATGTTGTCTTCATAAGCCATTATTTCACAATGTAGTAAAACATTATTTAAAAAAAAACCCCAATGCATCTTGGAATGCACAAGCGGCTGAGACAATCATAAATGATATCTATTCATACTAGGGGATGATAAATATAGATCCTCCCTTACAAAAGATAATCATGAAAGGCTATTCTAATGAGATGCATATGTATTTACTGTATTTACTTCAATTTTGGCTGAAATTTGTTTTGAAAGATTACGATATTTTGGGCCCCGTTGCATAAAACTTACCATTAATGGTAACTCTGCCATCAATGGTAACTACCATAGTAAAATTGCTCAACAGCCAATCAAATTCAAAGTTTAATTGGAAGTTACCATTGCTGGCAAACTTACCATCAATGGTAAGTTTTATGCAACGGGGCCCAGGTCAATTTAGTTGCGATTACATTTTGGACCTGGCATGGGCGCGAATCCAGGGGGGACAGGGGGACATGTTCCCCCCCCCCCCCACCTTTTTGAAGATAGGTGAATGTCCTCCCCCCCCCCCACCTTTTTGAATAACCTTTTTTTTTTTTTCTTTTGCTTGTCAGAGAATTTTGGAGGCGAATGTCCCCCCCCCCCCCCCCGAATTTCAAAATGGATTTGCACCACTGGGACCTGGTGATTTATTGCAATTCCATGATAAACTATCTATAGAAGAGCCCGCAATCATTATGGATGGATTGTGCCACGCGCTACAGCATATGGCTAAATGGCGTGTGCAGCTTGTTGGTTAACTCAAATTATTTAAATGATTTTGAGTAAATATTTCATTGAGGTAGTCCCAGATGACCATTACCGTTTGCAGTGCATTTGAAAATATGTGATATTGAGGCAAAATTTATTGAATAGTATGTTTTATTTTCATTGTTCCAAAACCTGGTAATACACAATGATAATCATTTTCCATACATATTCAACAATTTATTTTCATTTTTTTAAATAGTACAGTTTATTTCAAAATGAAATTCTTCTAACATGTACCTAATATCCTCCTTAAAAGTTATACTGACTTCAAGTATATGTTACATCCTATTTATAATGATTTAAAGCCACTATTTCAGAAAAAGAAATTGAATTCATGCTATTAGAGATCCATAAAATATCAGGAGACAGCCAGAAATCACTTTGATGCATCATGAAGTATCATATATATACATTTTATTTCATGTCGTATAAATTCATCCTATATAGGCTTTCACTATAACCTATTAAAGTTATAAGTAGAAAATATGAGAGCCATAAATGGGCCCGGGCTTTTCCAAGGTTGCATTGTGCGTAATGGCATATGGAAATCCCTCGCAAATGCAATAATGCTCAAATAATAATCCACAAAAACTTTCTTCAGAATATCGATGAATTTAAAGCTGGTTCAAAACTTTCCTGATAGAAAATTGATTTCTAATATCAATAAGCATCAGTCTATAGTACTTGATACATATTTTGTAAGAAAACATACAATTACTTTCAAATTGGTCAAACATTTTTAAAAGTATTTTATATTTCATTAGTTTACTTTATCTAAAAAGATATCCACTAGACTCCTAAGATAAAGGCCTTATAGGTAAATTCAAACAATAGAAATAGTTATTCAAGGAGAATATTCAGTGCAACTTTTAGCCCCATTTTGATAAATTCATCTACTTTTTAGAGAGAAATATAGCTCTGGGAAGTGGAATTCATATATTTTGTTTAATGCTCATTTACAGAATCTCCACTATTTTCGATTCTGATACCCTTTATTTCAACTAGAGCAAACTGTAATAGTTCAATATCTACTATAGATTTAACGTGATCTCTTCTATCCAGGTTATACGTGTTATGTTATGACCAAATGATACTCACAGTATATTGCAATTTGGGGGTTTTGGATATTTTTGACAACGGAAATTATGCTACTATTCTCTCTATAATAAGAGCGAACGTTGAATATTGATGAAAATGATTGAATCAGCGTTTTGAATAGTAATCGATCATCGGGTCACAGAGTTTTCCTTCTTTAGGCAGCGGTGTGTGAAAACATGATTGATGAGACGGTATTCGGATGCGAATACAAATGAAGAGGAAATTCTTGTAAGAGTTGGTTAGCATGGAATAGTATATGGTCAGGAATGGACTTCGTATACCTGTGGAATACAACACACGGCTTTTCGTCGGCTGCGCGCCAATAAAAGTCTTCTATTGTGTCGTAAATATCATGTAAGTACACTCTCTGGCTTTTCCCCCGATAATCAAATTTTTTAGGGGCGCTAAAAAAACACAGAGAAACAGAAAAGACAAAAAAGTAAATATAAGTAGATCATATTAGATTCTTTGGGGAGGAAGAAATTTTACATTTAAAGGGATCTTTTTAAGTTGGAAAGACAAATCCCAGGCTTACACCCCCCCCCCCTTTCCCTCTTTCTCTCTCTCTCTCTCTTTTCTCACTCTCAATCTCTCCGCTCTTTATCACTGTATCTATCTTGTGTTTTATTTTCTCATGCCTTCTCAGTTTCTCCTTTAGTTTCTCTCACATGCACTTTAATTCTGTCCATTTGTCTTCACCTGCGTATATCTCTCCATCGATGTCCATCTACATTTTTCAGTAAATTGCCCTTTCTCCCTTTACTCATCCCGTTTCTCTCTCTATCTCTTTCTCTCTCTCTCTCTCTTCCCACCTCTCTTAGTATCTCTCTCTCTCTCTCTTTCTTTGTCTCTTGCGGTTGGTTTTATTTGTCGTCTTCCATTCCTCTCATTGTATATGTCTTCATCTTTCTCTCTTTCTCTTTCTCTCGCATGCACTTTAACTCTGTCCATTTGTCTTCACCTACGTATATCTCTCCATCGATGTCCATCCATGGAGCCTAGTACCGCCATGGGTCCATCTACATTTTACAATCTCACTCATCCCTTTTCCCACCTCTCTTATTCTCTCTCTCTCTCTCTCTCTCTCTCTCTCTCTATCTATCTATCTGTCTCATTCTCTCTCTTTCTTGTCTCTTGATGTTGATGTATTATTTATGCATTCTCTCGTTGTATTTCTCGGTCTATCTTTCAATCTTTCTCTTTCTCTCACATGCATTTTAACTGTCTCGATCTGTCTTCACATACGTATATCTCTCCATCGATTGTCTATCTGCATTTCACAATAAACTGCTTTTTCTCCCTCTCAGCTATATCTTCTCTCTCCTTCCCTCTCTCCGAATCTTTTCACTCACTCTCTCTCTCTCTCTCTCTCCCTTTATCTCTCCTCCCTCTCTCTGTTTCTCTCTCTATTTCTCTCCCTCTCTCTCTTAGTACCCATCTCTCCCTCTCTCTTTCTCTCTTTCTCTCTCTGTCTCTCTCTCATTTCCTCTCTCTCTCTCTCTCTCTCTCTCTCTCTCTCTCTGTCCTTGCCCCCTCTTCCTTCTTCTCCCGATCGAAATGCTTTGATGGAAATGAAAATAAATCTCTCGTGAGTACACAGTAACATGACGTCACAGATTGATTTAGGAAGCAGTACGTTAGTTGTCGACCCTGTCTACATGTAGGCCTACAATCCGTCGCGATCAGACGTTCTCTTCTCGTAAATCTCTTTCGCCTTGTCAGCTCCACTCATACTCACGACGCATCAGTGCATTTATTACTGTTATTATGTTACCTAGTAACCGTTTGCTGAGTCTGTAGTCGGCAAAGTCTGACGATGATTTATTGTAGCTTGAATAGTGAAAAAAAAATGCTGATTAGTACAAAGAAAGATAAAGGAGATTAACTTGATATATCACGCTCCTATACCCCCCATCTCATACAAAAGGAGCGATTTCTACAACGACCCTAATAATATCAAAACTAATTCTATTCATTTTACATTAGTCATGAAATATGAAGGACTTACTAATTGTCTGTTTGAGGATTTATCGTGTTTATGATTAACCCCAAAATTGGTTTACAAAGTTTTTTAGGGGAAATGGACGCAGTATATACACGAATTGGGGCAAATTGAGATTTGGCCTACGTACCCATTGAAATTTATCATGATTTTCTTCTCCCACACTATTCTTCTCTGTTATCTGTATTCCCTTCTGTTGAAATATCAACTATCCATCCTCTTTCTACGCTGGTGCACTTTTAAAAAGTTAACGTGTTAAACCAATTATTTTTCATAGGACTCTAAGCCGGAGACCCACATGTTACACTCTAATACCTGACGTGTTAAATCGCCATTTAAGAGGGCTGAGGAGTGACCATTGTTTTCCAAAGTGGCACTTTTAACATGCTGGATGCAACACCATAAAGGCTGAATCCAGCACGTTAAAAGTGTTCATCAACCATTTTGAAAAAGTGGTCACCCCTCGGCCCTTTTAATTGGTGATTTAACACTGTATAGGCTTTAGAGTGTACTTCACTACAAGAGCAATTTGCTGTCCTAGCAGTCTGATAAGCTAAACATCAGCATTATTCATTATACGCAGTGGGTATATATATATATATATATATATATATATATATATATATATATATATATATATATATAAAACATAGTGGGATGAATTCAAGCCAAAGATGACGTCATGTTTGGCTTGAATTCATCCCACTATGTTCTATATCACCCAAACCAAAGCGAATGGTAAAAGTAGACCCAACATCATCACATTATATATATATATATATATATAATTATATTATAACAAGAAAAGCATTATTCCGCATAAAACAACAACAATAAACAAGAAAACAACCATACTACATTGACGAATATGTATCGTGCACTTTTAGAGACGTTGCATTCGTCGAGGTTGAAATGTCAATTTGATACGCTTCATCAAATGCATATGAATAGCGACGTTTCTAGCTGCACCCATTATGATTTTATGTAAACTATTGAACCTGTGGTCATGATATTTATCAATGTACATCTAGCCTATGAAAAGAGAAATAAAAAAGAGGGCAAATAAAGGGACTATCATAACTTGATAAACAAGAATTATGTGCATTCAGAACATACTCTTGTGAGCTCGGAGAGGCAGTCGAATCCTAGCAACGGCGTTTAAAATGCGGAAATCGAACAAAAGTGGGGCAACTGATTACCACTGCGCTTTTAGCATCACTCATTTCATCTAGGAGTAAACATCGCTTTAATCATTGCCTCTCATCATCATCATCAATAATGAATATTTTAATGGATGTAGAGACTCGTATGTGTGTATTCCGTGCTATTTTAAGGTTAGAAGTTTCTATCTTTTGCCATGATGTTAAAAAGATCATGATATTCTTCCCACTTCAAAAAAAAAACTGATGAAAAACTTGAGAAATACTCGATCACATGTATTTTGGTTTAGCAGTGATATTGTCAAAGAAGCCTATTAGAATATCGCCATTTATGATTAACGTTCTGAAAATATCAAAACAAAGTGGCCTTTTTTTCTTCTTCTTCTTTCCTTTTTTGGCTCATTCGGCACAATCTTAGCGGCAATGCGGATTTTCATTCGTGACACAACAATGGTAACATCATCGAGAAGAATGTTTGACCAGTAATCAAAGCTATTAAGTAAACACACGCCGGTCTTGCTAATGCAGGGATCGATGTAGATTTCTTATAGGGAACGGACTCGATTTCAGACCAGGGCATAGACATAACACCACGGCCCTCTTGCATAAACAGTTGCGATTAAACGCAACTCGAAAAATCAAACGCAAGTCCAAAAAAGGCCATCTTGATTGGTCGGAAATCAAGTTGCGTTTAAACACAGCTTTTTATGCAAGAGGGTCCAGCTCCAAAACCACTCTATATTCAGATTCAACCCTGTTAAGGCTCCTCCGACATAGCAACGATTAACACAATACATCTCATGCACCTTGAGATTATCATGATATGTAACAGCTGGTTAATGCCCGTTGCACACAAGGTATCATCTTTTGACGCAGGACTACGTCAACGACTGACGCTGTGTTTGACGTAAAAGTGACCTCGTACAAAGAGAGAATGAAAAATGAACAGTGAAAAAATTGTGTTGAATACCTGGCGCATGCCATAATTTCATCAAGGCATTATTGGCGTAGGTAATATACAAATGAAATGACGCAACGGGCATTATCCTGGCTCCTCACGGGTGTCATTTTAATTGCGCCATTGAGGTATCTATTTAGGCCTGTAAATGCACCTGTAGAAGAGGATCAGATGCAGTCTCCATACACAGATGCGACACGTCAGCTAAGTCCTAGCAAAAGGTAACATTTGTATGCATATACTTACCCGTTTCCAGACGAATCTCCTCCAGATATGTGGTGTCCCTCTTCCATCTGAGGTCCCCCTAAAGCGAACCTCTCCAGGAACGAATCTGCCCTCCTGGTAGGCTCTTCTCCACCCCCTCGGGTCACCCAGCCTTTAATCACCTTCAAACAAACAACAAAAAAAAAAAACATGTTACCATGGTTACTGCAAAGGCTGAAGTATGATATCATGATGGAGGAAAGCTGACAGAAACACTATATGTTACACCATAATCCAGATGTTCTAGTAGGTCTGTAAGAGATGTAGTTTGTATCATGTTTCGCTACATTACAAACCACAAGTAAACGCTATCGATTATTCATCACGCTGTTTAGATGGAATTCCAAATGGCGGAGATATATTTTGTATTGATTTTATTTATTTATGCTTCGTTGGAGGATAAAAGCATCAATAATTCCATAATTAACAAAACACAATTTAATAAATCTATATCAATCAAACGTGCAGAAATTGAGGAGAATAAATATTGGATGACGGATTATATTGACATAAATGTATACAGTGAGAACGGAGGGATTAAACATGACTGTGCATGGTACTTGTATTTTCTTTAATGCTGATTATTTTTGAACCTCTTTAGGAAATGATAGAAACTTTAAAATGTTGCAACTATGAGCAAAAATTAATAGTAAAAGGAAATCAAACATCAACAGACAACTGAGGCAAGAAATAAAGAAACAGACTTGTCAAACGTAAGGATGAAGGGATAAAGATCAAGAGCGTTCGGAGTTTCTGAAAGTCGACGACACTAATGATGTAGGGAATTCATATTGGCAATTCGGTAATTTGCTTGTTACATGAATTATAGTGAAATTTATTTTCCCAATATAAATCGCTCCCCCTTTACCTATAACTAGACCGTGATTGTGTCAGATGTCCTTTGTTTGTGTCCTCCCGTAACAAGAAAAAAGTGGCTTTTCTGATGAGAATTGAAAATTGGGTATTTTGAATAATTGAGTTTGAAAAGAAGACATTTTTCTTCTTTTTTTTTCTTTTTTCTTCGGCTACTTTTATTTTAAAATCGTTGAGGGTGTGAAGTGTTTCTGTGCAGATTTACAGAGACGGATCCAGATGGAAGCGTAGGAAGTGTGCCCCCCTCAGTGGCGTAGGCTTGTATTTCGTATATGCATATCGATGTTGCTGACCCGCTCCCCCTCATATTTCTTTGGCTCCCCTCAATTTCTTTGAAATCCCATCAACATATTACGCTTGAGTGAGCAATTAACTACTTTATTTAGTGTTTCAAAATGTTAATTTTGGTGAATCTTTAAATTTTAACCTTGCTTGCTCACTCAAGTTTTGATGGGATATATCACGAGATACAGTCAACAAAGTCTCTTCTTTCATGAATTGTCTTTTAATGATCAGATTATAAAATTTCCAAGCCTTTTCGGGACTATCAACTTTGCTGACACCAGCCAGAACATAAACAAACATTTGTCAAGTATGGATTTTGCAACATTTCACAAAAGTGGTTTTTGCTCACTCAAGCGTAAAAATTGTGAGATATTTTGGTGCCATTTGATAGAAGAGACCCTAAGCTATCAACAGGTATGAAAATTTCCTGGAAATATTTAGAAATATTTAATTGGGGAGACTTTTCCAGCTACTAATTTTAAAAGGTTCTAAACTTTGTTGATACTAGCCAGAACAAATACCAATTCTTGTCAAGTCTGAATTTTGCACCCTTTCACAAAAGTGGTTTTTATCACTCAAACATAATTGCCAGTCAGATTTTGTTGTTGTTATTGCATAGGAGAGAGCCTAGGCTATCTACAAGATTTAAATTTATTGAAAATATTCTGAAATATTTATTTCGAGAGACTATTTCCAACTGTAAACTTTTTTTGGGACGCACGGAATATACACACTTCTGTTCTCTTTCTTTCTCTCTCTCTCTCTCTCTCTCTCTCTCTCTCTTTAACCTTCTTCTCAAATGTTCGTTCCTTTTCTTTCTCTTTCCTACCCTTCTCTCTCCTTTTCTTACTTTGAATGATATTTTTTTTAATTTTAATTGTAATATTTGAGAGTTCTATTTAGTTTTATTATGTGTATGTAGTACAAGTATAATTGTTGAAAATTCTAGTCATTCTTATTTTGATCTTTTATGTGTATTATATGTTTGACTCTGTAAACTGAACAATTTCAGCATTCAAGCTGCATGTTCTTTCATTGAAATAAACCGAAACAAATACCAAATTCCAATTTTTTTTGTTCGGCTGGGGGAACCTAGCCCTGTGCCCCCCCCCCCCACCCGTATCCGCCAACGACAGTGTGCACATAATAAGGTTTTGCGGGCACCATCTCTATTTCAAAATGCACCAAGACAAGGAAGAATATCCTTTCTTTCACCTGTTGACAATCTCGTTAAATATTCACCATCCCTGTAATTTGTAAAGTGGTAGGAAATATGACCTTCCTCACAGCAATGAACGGTGTGATGAAAATAGAGCCTTGTCACGCACGTAAGGAGTATAGGACGTATTAAACGCATACAATATACCGACATTTATCCATTACCGTTAATTGGAAATATTGCTCATTATGCGTCGACTTTACCTGGTACAGGTAGCCCAGGTAGATGTCAGGATCCTAATGCAAATAATTTTCTGGGTTTGTAGACGAGCAATCTGAATTATACGTTTGATCTGAATTAGACGTTTCTTTAAAAACTATCCATGTGATGGTTGTCATATCACAGAAAATTATGTTAAAGAGATAATAATAACAAAAAACAAACTGTTTTAATCATAAACTTTTGTGTCAAATTTACATTTTCAAGGATATGATTATTATTTGCACAAAATCAATAGGAAATACAAGAGAGACTTCAGTTAGGCTACTTTTGTGTCACCATAGACCTAAGTACACCAGTCTGTAAAAAATAACTGTAAAACTACAGGTTTTTTAGCCCTTGAAATTACAAGTTATTGCCGTTATGTCAATTTTACAGTCTTTTCCTGTAAAACAACAGCAAATGTGTTGGTTTACCGGAAATCAGCATATATTTACATTTATAATTTTATTGTAAATATATGCTGATTTCCGGTTTTAAAAAAAAACCTGTTGAAAAACAGACATTCCCGGCATCCTGACTGTTTATTTGAATTTAATCAATCATACAAATCAATAGGTGATAGAAAATGTACAGGATATTATTAGGCATGCATAATGAATCGTCTCCAGACGTTTCACTCGCTTTCTTCGGTCGCTTGCAAAAAGCGTTATTGATAATTTTACTGCCTCTGCAATACAGCACTGTGTAACTATGCTGCTGCCATCAGGATTACAGCCCTGAGCATTTGAGTCAGAATTATATCCAGAGCAAACTAAGTAGAGAAAATTTCCTCTCTCATGTGGTATAAAGCTTTCAATAAACCATTTCAACTTTCACATTTTCATCCAAAGATGTCCCTTTACATAAAAATGTGCCATGTTAGCTATGCTTGTCAACAACCGTTTGAAAATGTCAAATCGCCCTGTATCCCCATGGAAACCAGCGCCGGTAAATAAAGTTGCCTTCTTGATTCCTTACAAAATGTAGATCGTAGATTTGGATCCCCCACCCCCTGCATTGAAAACAGAATCTGGATACGCCATCGTCAATATAGCGTGTTCTCTAACCACGCATCAATTCATGATTGAGCCCTAATCGTATGCATTTCTGCTGGTTTTTAATAGTGGTTCTATACTTATGCAAATCTTCTGTACGCTTCTATCTACCCTCAAGGGAAGACTCGCTCCTCTATAACCCGCAAGTCTAGGGTTTGCCAGCTCTCTAATTACTCAGATAGCGATATCGCTATTGTCGTGTCAGTTTGCGATGCTTTACAGAGGCCCTGATACTGAACTCAAGTTTTGTTGCCCTGTGTATAACAATCATAAACCTTGTAGTATGCCCAATTTCTTTTTCATCTTGTCCATTAAAAGGAATCCTGAATAATGGACCTTCTTTAATTTATAGTTAATACAATGGCATCTGTGTAGGCCTATAATTTCTTTCCAACCTTTCTGGCTCAATTTGTAATCACTTATAAAAGAAAAAAATAGGTTAATTGATCATTATAATATTCTTTTTACGAATTGCATCACTGAAAAAAATTATTAATGGGTTCTACAGGCCTTTAAAATTCTGAATGGCAAACAGACATGCAGCGGAAAGAAAGATACTTATCATGATTATAACACAAACCAACAGAAGTGACACTTGCTAATTGGTATGATTGCTACATGTTTCGGCACTTTCATTTCTTTGTCATATAATTTTTGCATTGTTAGTCGTGCAACTGTTACTTTGAAGATAAAAATGAAATAAAATCTACCTCTGTCTATTATATGTTGTATATCTTCGTGGATTTTATATCGTAATAAGCGTTTATGTTATACACAACAGGGTGTTTCAAAATAATGGATCGAGGACGAAATTTTCAAATCTCAATATATGTGCTTGCCTTAATATCAAAGCAGTTTTGCAATGTATCCTGGTATCCTGGTAGATATTTAGACAAATTTGGACCATTATCAGCCTAGGTTCATTTAATAAGGAGAAGAACAATCACCAGTATATGCGTACTATCATTGTTATTTCATTGGATTATTCTAACCCTTTTAAAAGCTGATCGATGTATGATGGAAAGCCCTTTGTCTGCGCACCTAAGATTTGACTTGAAAATTAAAAAGAATTTCTTTAATATTCCTCTAATGCTTAATTTTATATTATTGCTGATATTCTAAAAAGTAAGTTTGCAAAAAATCTCATCAAAATCAAAGCAAGAACAATGCCATTTTCGCAAGAAACGACGGCTGCGTCATTTCAACACTGAAAAAAACAACAACAATGGTGCCCATGCTTCGCGCACTCATTCACTTTACAAGCAGTTCGGGAGTTTTGACGTGAAAGACAACATTTTGAGGCTTGTGAATAAAATGCCTGAAATAAGACCTTTTTCAATATTTTGCCTCTTGCTTTTGCATGAATACCTATCGCTATGGTAAAGATGAAAAATTTATGTTCGTTGCGTGTTTTGTTTTATCAGAATCGCGCAGTAACGGGTGTTCGCAGTCAAGGGCGCTGCGCAGACCTGGGCACGCTAGCCATAACAATAATCTTATAAACTTAATTAAATATATACCACGAGTAATTGATCCTCTTTTGTTATTATAATTATTTTAAGTAAGATACTTTCCATTTTAAGATGTCACATTTGATCAATTATAATAACATGTAGACATGAAATCCAGCTTCTTCTTCTTCGTCAAAAATATAGTATCTTATAGGACGAATAAACTATTCTTGAACTTTTTGCTTATTTTATTGTTATTATTATTATCATTATTATTAGCAGCAGTATTATTATCATCATCATTATTATTAAGTATTTGGCGTCACCCGTGCCTGGGAGGGGAAAAGCGAACTGAATCACTGTAACCCTTAAGTCTCTCCTCCCTATATACAATTATGTGTCAAATGTAATTTTTAAAAAATGACGAAATGATGTGAAGCTTATTAGAGCTGCAGAACGTCTTTAAGCTAAACGATGTGCGTTAGCTGATGTGATTATGGAACATTCGATGATGATGGATGGCCATTTATGGGTCAGATTTTAATCCCAAATTCAATAACATTCAAGGGTACTGTCCCGCCATAGTTTGCATGGATACACACTGTCATGTTAAATTGATAGATGAAATATCCTTAGGTTACAACGGCTTGTGCTATTATAAATCAGTGTTGTTCTCTTGTCAGGTTTGCTCTCTAACTCTCCTTTTCTCCCCTTTTCTTTCTTTCTCTCTTTCTCTCTCTCTCTCTCTCTCTCTCCTTTTCTCTTTTTCTCTACACTCTATAAACTGAAGTGTTAAGTCACCGTTTAAAAGGGCCGAGGAGTGACCACTTTTTCAAAATGGTAGATTAACACTTTTAGCATGCTTGATGCAACACCATAAAGGCTGAATCCAGCAGGTTAAAAGTGTTAATCTACCATTTTGAAAAAAGTGGTCACTCCTCGACCCTTTTAAACGGTGATTTAACATTTTAGTTTTAAGAGTGTAGTCTCCTTTTTTTTTCGTTAACTCTCTCCGCCCCATTCCCCCCCCCCCCTCTCTCTATCTCTCTCTCTTTATCTCTATCTCCTTCTTTTCCCTTCTTTCTCCCTTCCCTCTCTCTCTTTCTCTCTCTTGTTACTCTCTGCTAATTAATCCTTTTCTATCCTCTCACTCTACTTCTTTGAGCTCAACATGCTCAATTAATCTCTATAATTATTTATTTCCCTCTCTCTATTTCTTTCTCCATCTGTCTGTCTCTCTGTGTCTCTCTCCCTCTATCAATTCTTCTTCTCTTTATATATGAATGAAGTTCCCACTGGAAATCGATGAAAGCCCTTGACCTTTGAATATTCAAAGCCTTATCTTCCTTCGAAGACGCTATACCATCATTATAGCTTTGGTCAATGAGTTGTGTAACATGCACGTTATGCTATAGTTGCAACAAAATAACGCATTTGCAAACTCAATTATTCTTTTTTTTTTCTGTTTCCACTAAATAATCATTGACACAGTACATACATCATTGTTTGGTATATGTAAACTAACAAGGAAACTATTTTTTGGTAACGTACTTTAATCTTATTGTATTGCATAGTATTACGACATTTTATTGATCACTTTGATGATATTGGCGTGAAAAATTGCAAATATTTTTAAAGCAGGGATTAACATATTTTAAAAACCACTCAACATTTCCACTTATTGGCATAGTTTATTTTTGTTATTTCCCACTATCTTTTGAAAATATCAATAATCAAGTTTCACAAACTGTCTAACATAAACCGACACATCCTAATTGTTAAACGTCAGGTAAAAGTGTATCTTTAAATAATTTTTTTTGGTATCTTTTCGTCTTCAAAAGTTCAGAGATGTTGATTAGCATGTAAATCACAATACATCGTAACAAACTTGACATCTCCTTTACTTTGCTTCTGTTCCCTCCAATCTTTTCATCTGCTTTTCCTTTACATATAACTGTTCAACATTTGGTTTCCTCTGTCTTATGTCGGCTTCTGCTGTGTGTGTTTTCTTTTTCTGTGTCATGCACTTCAACTATATTCGTTTGCTATTGTGTGCTATATGATTTCATATGAATTTATAGTATGTTAAATTGATGTCTTGTATATTTTCAGAAACAGCCGGAGAATGATTTTTATGCCAAATGTATCTTTATTCTTGTGCATGACCAATAAATTGAATTGAATTGAAAAATTGAAACTAGATTCTAAAACTACTATTTATTATAATTAGCCCTATGTCTTTGATTGCTACATGAAACAGCGTGCCAGTTTATTATTACCCTTCGTGAAAAATTATCTATATGAATACTCTCTCTCCCTCTCTTTTATCTCGCTCTTGCTTGCTCTCTTTTCCTTCCTCTTCGTCTTTCTCTCTCTCTCTCTCCCTATCTCTCTCCCTCCCTATCCCCCCCTCTCTCTCTCTGTATATATCTATCTATTTATTTATCTCTCTCATTCTCTCATTCTCTCTCACACACTCTCTATCTGTCTTGAGGTGACAAAGTATCGTAGGTATAGCACGTTGATTAAATTTATGTCGCTCTTGGCTATGCTATTATTTTTATCGCTCTTTTAATTCAAGAATTTAAGTTATAAAAGTGGGTACTGTTACGGTTGCTAAGTAAGAATGTATTATCTTTATTTTATGACATGCATTATTTCATACCAACAATACTGATTTATTGTACGACATGTTTCATAAAAGAGATTTTTACGATGCACTTTGAATTCGTCACGTCGTTGAAGCAGTGATTACAGGATTTTTATATCTCAAATAATATTTGCTTCTCTAATTTTCATTCTGTAAAACTATCAAATATTGTTGCCTGTTGTAGACCTGTCTTAATCTTTTATCAATCCTACAAATCAAAATGAGTTGTTATTTCCCAAATAATTATGTTGTTCATCTGCATCTACATAAGCAAACTTTCACGTCTTACTTCTGATATCTTAATTCTTTACAATATACAATCTCACATTATATGACGTTAACATGTACTGAAACGTTCTATGATTAGTTTCTTTAAAAATGTTACTTTGACAAACTTAAAACCTTTTTCATCACAAAAGCAAAGTACATGCAATATAATCGCTATACAAAAAACAATTATAAGGTGTATGAAATGATTCGTCGCTAGATCGATACTATTTTTTAATAATAATAATGATAGACCAACGGTTAATGGTTATATCAAAGGCCTAAATCTTTTTATTTCAATCTTTCAGCGTCTCCAGCCAGAAAGTTACAATGGACATTGAACAAAATTTGCTCTTGGCGGCAGGGAAGATTGTCAGAGCCATGTCTCATTTAGCAACAACTTAAGTCATTGATTTGTTTAGTTCATCATTTTCAATACATCAGAGAACTGTAGTTTGATTTTGTTCTTCTTGTTGCTGTTGTTGGTCCTGATTTTTCGGACCCTTAGACCTCTTTTTAAGTGAATATACGGCAGTTCGTTTATCTTTCTTTCTTTTACTAAAGTTTTTTTCTTTCCTTTTCTTTTTTTCAAACAATAATTATGGATCCTCGAGTATAATACCCTTGAACCTTGAAGTGGTAATCCCTTTCAGCTGCTCCTTGAAGCTATCCTTGGATGATGAAATAAAACCCAATAAATACAGTCAATTTCATTCTGTTCAGTCCAACTGATTTTTAGTGTAATTATAAACCAGTTCGTAGATACAATCTGAGCATGAGCAGATAAAGGTCATCTGTGACAAGTTCTAAAACCCACTGACACCAATGCTTGATATGTGCTCATGAATGTCATGTCGTCATTATTCAATTATGCACTAATAGTGCATTCCATAATACGCAGGTGGAAGTATTCTTCTCAAAAGGGGGAACAAAAGCTATTCATGAGGCACCTCTATCACTTTGAGAGTAATTATTCTAAAGTGCACAAAGTTGAACCCCTCCATGTTTAAAATATATGTGGATATTTAGGGTCATTTTTGACATGTGCTAATTACGACCTGGGGGTGTTTAATAAAGCTGTTCGTAAAGTTACGCACGACTTTACGAATGACTTTTATATGACAAGCCAAATGGGATGCTCAATCGTTTTTAACTGCATATCCTAAAGTTGAACTGTGCAGATGTAGATTAACATTCTTATAATAACAAACATTTTAAATGCAAATTATATTGTTTTGCCGTAATTCAATTGAGGTTATTGGAAATACAGTCACAGTTTGTTAAAACATCAGAAAAAATTTTGGGCATCATATCTTGCACTTCATATTCAAGTCGTTTTAAAAGTCATGCGTAATTTTACGACAAGCTTTATGAAACACCCCCCCCCCCCCTTGGTTTATTAGAGGGGTTTAAACTCACCTGTAATGTACCAACAATCCTTCCCATGGCACTGATTCTTCTACTCCTCTCATCCCCATTCTCATCAGCTGTACCTCCCTCATGACCATCCAGATCAGAGTAATCACTCTCACCTCCTGCATTATGTTGATTAGGAACCAACTCCTGTTGGCTCGAGAACTGTTGAACGTTCCCATCTAAACCCTGGTCTTTATCCTCTTCGTTCTTTTTCTCCATGATTCCTGCCGGTTAGTTTAAGACACCTGGAAGGACTTGGTAGGTTATTGATGATACCCTTGCAGCAGCGGCATCCTCTCAGATTCCAAAATGGCGGAATAAGCAGGGGATGATTATCAGATCATGCAAGCATCCACCAAATAGCAAAAATCCTTTTAGCCTATTTGCCTGGTATGATCATTAACTCGTAATCACACCATTCTCTGAACTGATGAATTTAGATATTTAATCCCTGTGAAAATCACGACGTACTCGAGGCGAACATATTAATCCAGTTTGATAACTGAAAGTCGATTTTTGTTTTATTGTATCAGGAGAGGTATTTATAACTTGACCAAGTTTGGATAAGTAATGGATCCAGTCTGTCAATCTAAATCTCTTGCACTTCTTCAGAATATTAGAATAATTATTTGAAACACACAACTACAGAAGGAAGCACGAATAGATTAGTTCAGTTTTTTTTAAAGAGGCAGATCTTTAAGGAGTAGCTTTCTCTCATTTTAAAAAATAAATTTCCTATGAAAGTCACATACGTGATCAGAGTATATCTTGGATAGGCTTCTTCTAGTTTTTATTTATCTGAATGTCTCTCAACACTTATAATTCAGTTGAAAATGTCTCGCAAATCCTTTTAAGGGACTGGTTAAAAGAAACGCTGCATGTCTTATAGCAAATACAGCAATCTCACATTATTTGCATTTGAATGCAAAGACACTCATACGTGGAAAACAGATAGAGGAATTGTCATTTTCCTGAGCTATTTTGTTACGTAATAAAAAGAGACATAAAACTGTTTTAGATGTTCTCGAATGTCAACCGCAAGATGAGGTCTTAGTTTGTTTTCGTTCTCATTTTAGCGGATTAAGATCGGTGATCAACGAGACGATGAAATATGAAGAGAGACCGTTGCTAGGCAGGTGAATTAAAACAGGTTGCACGTAGCCGAGTCTTCTGCATTCACCTGCTATATCCACCAACCAACAAGATGAACGCGTAAAGATGAAAATCCACCTGCTAAGAGAGTCGAGAGGAAGAGATTGTGAATAATTTCACAACTTCCACTGTGAAATCACTTTCCTGCAATGCTTTATGTCTGCTGTTCATTCACATATATTCTCCGGATGGAAATAGTATTTAGAAAGACGTCTATGAAAGGATGTTTTGATTTTTAAGGATTGAGTGTAAAATTGAAATAGAGGCGTCGAGTGTTACAGAATCCACGATGGATTATCGGGAAGTGAGATTAATTATTTACATACTCTTGAATAACTTATTATTTTATCCAGAAGCGTGACTGTCTGCTGTGGTCTATCTTATTGAAGTGAAGTATGTCAAATAAATATTTAACTTAATATTACAGCTGAACGCTTCATGTCCTGCATGAATTTTTCTCCGTAGAAATAATCGATGAACATAAATTTTCTCTATTATCTCCACTCCGTTTTTCTTTTGATTTTCCTCTTTGTATCATCTGTCACGATCATTCGATGATATATTTTTTTAAAAACGTCGTCATAATTTACTGATGGTATACAAACAATTATCTTCGTTGCAAAAGAAAACGTCCGAGGCAAACTAGTTTTCACCTGAAAGCACTTCGAAGAATTCGAATCCTTTCAAGAAAGTGTTCCTCACGATGCGATGAGATGTTTGATCGAAAAACAAAAACCACCTGTTTACTTCCCATCAAAGTTTCAGGATTGAAAAATCTCTCGAGTCTGATCCCAAAATGGCCGCTGCTGTTAGGAGTCCAAAAGATCCCGTGGCTCTAACCACTTTTCATATCCCACTTGTGTGTTTGGCTAGCTCATCTCCTATTCTCGTCTGTATGCTGCACAGAAGCAAGCCCGTATCTTTGTGTCGAAGCATAGAAAGCATTGCCGTCATATTGCCATAACAATGACGCTGCGTGAAGAGACGGCCATGAGCGCTTGTGAGGAGCAACGCAGAGAGGGCGATTCTGCTCGCCAGAAAGAAAATAGAGAGATTAGATGGGTGATGGTGGTGATGGCACTCGTTGATGATGATGATGGTGAAAACGGTATGCCCTTACATCCATTCTACTCTTATCAGTATGTGTAACCTCAGCTTGCCAGTCGTTTCCTAGAGAAGCACCAGCTGCAAGTTTCCCCACGCCATTTAAGTTCGATCTGAGTTAGATGTGAACTTAGCAATGCTCTGCACCTGTCGTGTTAAATTGGGCGTGTTAAGAAACACAGTTTACATTGCGTTCTAGATGTTTCTGCTTCGTGTGTTTGATATTGTAATTATATTAAGAAAACACATGCATTGACCAAATTAACGACATAATTGCACCCTGATCTACAATTAAAGTAAGTCTCCTAGATGTTATATCAGTAATGTTTGCCCTAAAGAAACTCATATGGGCATTACATCATTATCAAACAAGAAAATTTATATGTAATGAATTTCTCGTTGATATTCATTCTTTCTGATAATTCTGGTTATCAAAATGTTTCAACGTTGGCTTTCCAAAAGAATGCAACGACGTATTTTGTAAGCACTCAAAGAGAATAAAACCTAATACGGCGTATTCAATGGAAGTGATGTAGATACACTGCTATTTCGATTCTTTATAATAGATTCTTGACTACGATTACATTATAGTGCGTCTGTTCTATTGATGTTAATAAAAGTCTGGGTAGAAGACTGAGTATGATGCTAGGCTCGCATCATCTCGCTACTTGGTTTAGGCGGGTATACATACACGCTTCAACGATTTGAGATATTTGCGCGTTGCTATGGGCAACGGGAGCAAATCTAATTTGAATAGCAAGGAGGATTGCTGATTATGATCATCCTAGGGCGGGCTGCATGCATGGTGACGTGTGACTCAGTCGATGGTCGTAGAGGAGATGGGATGAGAGAGGAATGAGATGGGGGTACTACAAGGAGGATGAGAGAGAGAGAGATGGGGAAAGAGAGGGGATGGAGGAGAGATAGAGAGGGTGGTCGAAAAAAAAATATTTTCTAAAAAAAATGTTTGGAATTAGGGAAAGAGATGCAGGGGTTCAGATAGAGAAAAAAAAGAGGAAAAGAGGATGGGAGCAAGAAAGTACGGAAAGAGACAAAGTAAAAGACAGAGATGGATTAAGAGAGGAATGATATGAGGGGACTATATACGGAGGAAGAGAAGTAGAGATGGGGTAGAGATGGAAAAAACGGAGGGGGTGAAGGAGAGACGGAGTGGATGGGAGGAGAGAGATAGAAAAAAAGGAGAAAAAAAGATTCAAGATTCAAGATTTAAGATTAAAAACAATTTTATTTCCTACATCAAATGAATTCAAGACAAGGGTTAACATGGAAATTATACAAGAAGAAGGCGAGATTCAACAAAGGCATGAGGCTTGTGATAGCGTCGCAAAAGAGAGAGAGAGGGGGGAGGGACAGGGAGGAAGAGAAAAAAGGAGGAGAAAGTACAGAAAAGACATGGGAAGATAGAAAGAGATAGACAGAGAAAGAAAGATAAAGAGAGAGAGAGAGAGAAAGACAGAAAGACAGGGTGTGCACTGAAAGAGAAAAGGAAAAATTGAGGGAAAACAGAGATCAGTAAGGGCTTAAGATAAAGGAGAAGGATGAAATACATATTTTTGTAGGCAACCTTTAGGAATTGTTTGCTTGTATTAATATGAGAGAGAGGGGGGAGGGTGAGTGTATTAAAAGAGAAAGAAAATGACATGGAGCGAAGGAGAGAGGGGGTATGCGAGAAAATAGACGATGAAAATAAATCAATGTAGAAAGAGAAAGATTGTTAAAAGGCTAGAAAGAGTGAAAATAAATGGAGGCCCAATGGATTAAAGTCAACATAGTAAACGTATAAATTGAGACAAAATATGGAAGACAGGGAGGGAGGGAGAGAGAGGGAGAGTGGTGAATAGAAAAAGAGAGAGAAAGAAATAAGAGACGTGAACGGTTAAATATTGAGCATGTTGAGAGGGGTTCTCAAATAAACAGGAGTCAGACGGAAGTGATGGTCTTCCTTTGATGAAAACAAAGCAGGACAAAGCTGGAGGCTATGATAAACGACGAGCAGATTAAAAATTTCTTCTCCAATCTTCCACAGCTACTGGGGCAAATACTAATATGAGTAGAGAGCTCGAACAAAAGGATAAGAGCTGACAGTTTCACGGGATAAATCAGAATGTTTGTCGAAGAATACATCAATCAGATGTTGCCAATCCGTATCGCAAAATTATTAGAAGAGGAAAGTGAATCTGAGAAATCGATGAAAAATAAAAGAGGCAGCAAATTCAAGAAAATACGAGTAAAAACGAAATTAATATTTGGTAGGGCGAGAAAGAGAGGGGAGAGAGATATGAAAAGCTGTTAATTGTGAGTGTTTTTTCAGGTTTTGCAGTTTACAACGAAAATGTTTTTTAGCACCATTTTTAACTTACTATAAAAATTTCCCCGATATGGATAAGGCTTTGAAAATTAATGAAACATTAAATCAACTAACATGAAACAGAAAACAGCCATAAAAAGTGTTACCAAATGACAAATATGTCATTAAGTCAATTTAAAATCGGAGCATAAACTGTTGAAAATCCTTTTAGAAATTCATATAAACATAGATTGTGGAAGTACGGATTGTATACTGATTGTGGGTATCCTTTTAGAAATTCATAATTATAGGAGAGTTCACATATATAGATTGGTCTCGGGATCGAATGGAAGATAATTATGCTTGCCTATAGAAGGCAGTCTATGCACACGCACACACGCGTTCTTATTACATAATAATCATTCAGACAATAGACGATCGGTCCACTGCTTTGTGACGATACACGCATCTTAGGATAGCCACAGAGGGTAGCTCATTATGATTATTTTAATCGTGTTAGATCGAACATGTAACTTAGAAGAAACGATATTTTGTGAAACAATATTAGTAGAGGTGTCGTAGTAGAGTGGTTTAAACACTTGACTTGAGATGGGAAGGTCGTGGGTTCGAACCCCGGCGCGGCACTACTGTCCTTTGGCAAGACATTAAGCTACATTTGCCACTCTCCACCCAGGTGTTAAATGGGTACCGGCAGGAATTCCTTGAATGCTGTGAGCGCCGAATTCCTTGAATGCTGTGAGCGCCGAAATCGGTAGCCTAGCTAGAGCCGGGGTAATATTGGAGCGCCTTGAGCACCATTCATGGTGGATATGAGCGCTATATAAATATCCAATATTATTATTATTTTCATTGTATTAGATAACCCCTAAAGGTATATATGGATACGATACTAAACTTGAGAAATCCAAGCAAAGATTATAATAATGATATGAGTTATGATTTATACACACTTCGTTTTGTTTTGTTTTGTTTTAACCGCATGAAATCGAATGACAACACGCAGGAATATGATAGTAGTTTGGCAGACTGATAAACATTTATTCGGGGCAAACTGTTTAGGAGGGGGACATACATAAAAAATTATGCGACGCATAACTTCCTCTTCTCTTCTGTCCATTAATATTGACATTCAACGTTTATTCGACATAGGTTAGTTTATTTTAGCTAAAGCACATATCCATAAAATGACAGAGAAATCATAGCCCTCAATCCCCTCATACTGCATTTTCCTGTTCTATATTTGTTAACACTATAGTGATTGTTTTCATTTAGTTATCATTTTATCTATCAGCTGTATTTATTTTCGTATTTATATTTTTAATACGTATGTAAACAAAACAAATTTCCATGTATGATTTATGGACAATACAGAACGAATTGATTGTTTGATTAGGGTTAGGGTTAGGCCTGGCCGCCTATATTGTACATCTTTCATGACATCTTCAACATTGTATTTTACAATGCCATCTTCAATATGAATAATATTAATCCAAGAAAGGAAGTATGCATTGCTTCATCTATATAGTGAGATACAAAATATGGAGGTTGATTTCATTGATTAATCACTGTATATATAATTTATATATATATATATATATATATATATATATATATATATATATATATATATATATATATATATATATATGATTTATGGACAATACAGAACGAAGTGATTGTTTGATTAGGGTTAGGGTTAGGCCTGGCCGCCTTTTGTACATCTTTCATGACATATATATATATATATATATATATATATATATATGGTTTTATTGGGTAGAAAATTCATTTCCGAGAATGACACCAAGATCATCAATTTGGGGTTAGCGTTTGGATTCTACAGCTATATTTCGTGAGGCAATGTCATTTGCAAAATTTGCTGTTTTTGAAACCGTAGTCATGCTTGAAGCATGTAGTAATGCGCATGACGGCTTTCCATACAATCTCCGTTTCATTCAAGTTGTGTTCGTTTTCAAGGCGAGAGCATTCATAAGTTTGTCAATAAAGCTGAATGTATATGGGAAGCCGTCATATTCAAATTTCTCGCTGCTTTAAGCATGTCTACGATTGCAAAAGTAGCACATTTTAAAAATGACATTGCCTCACAAATATAGCCGTAGAATCAAAACGCCTCACCCAAAATTGATGATCTCTCGGAAAATAATGTTCTACCCAATAAAACAAAAACGAATATTGTGTCAAGATGTCGTTGAAATTGCAGATGACAGGTGTTGCATTCTTTCTGGGCACCCTGTATACTACGACATAAGGCGTAAAGCATAAGTAGCTTGTAACGCCTTCATACTAGAGACAATTATAACCTTGCAATAGGTCAGTATCAAGAAGCGAGGACATCATCGCGATCCACGAAGGACAATATAATGTCAGTATTGAGCGTAGACATATGAGGATTGTTGAACTGAGAGGATACAACTGGGCGAGACCGTCAGTACGGGATATGTCAGGTGTGAACGCATCCCCCTTCTTTCAAGGAGAGAGAGAGAGGGGGGGGGGGGGGGGAGAGGGGGTGAATCTGATTTCTGAAGAATTCTTAGGTTCAGAATCTGCAGAATCTGAATCCGAGAGAGAGAGGAAGAATCTGATTTTATCATGTAAATAATAATTCGAAATGCATGTAGCAAACAAAATGGCCTCTTAGTCGGTCATTAGCTAAGATTTCAACAGGTGAAAGGACGCCTTTAAAGCCATAACTTTCAGAGTTTTTTTAATGGCGACCAGACAAATTTGACGTAAATATAATCAATATTAACGGCTCTATCCCTTTTAAAGTTGCTCTGTCCGTGTTGTGCCATCCATACTATAAGTCCAATCGACTGATTGATTGAATTTATGTAATCACGGTAAAACTTACATCAGCCTTGCTTTTCAGCAAGTCCGTGTTACAAACATAAAATAGATTAAAAATAGAAATCATATCGAGTATAAATACACAGAAAACAACATAAAAATCACATGCAATATCAAAATTAAATGAGCAAGCTGACATAATGATATCAAAAATTAAACACAAACAAATAAACAAACAAAACAGAAATAAAAAGAGAAATACATGCGTCATGCAGTGTCCTTTGAATGAATAGGAAACGTATAAAAATGTGGAAGGGGTAAAGAGAGAAAAATGGGAAAGGAGAGGAAGAAGAGGAGAAAAGGAGGGAAATCAGAGTAATGAAAAAGAGAAAGATAAGGGGATAACAGGACTCGAGAGGAAAGAAAAGGATAAAGAGGAGAGAGATGGAGAGAGAGAGAGAGAGAGAGAGAGAGAAGCGAGGAGAGAAGAACTCTTACTACAATCAATACATCTACCTCCATTTCAAATTGCCGGTGATTGGATAAAAGACGGACTCTTTCAGGCAAGGCGTTATATAATTGAACACCTGAATATATAAATCCCATTCGTTTAAAATTCGTATTAGGTTTTTCTAAAGAGGGTTTTGACCGGAATTAGGTAGTGTCATCTGGTAGATATCGATGGGTATATAGTGTCCAGTTTCAAAATGACATTAAAATTGGGTTTAAATTTACATAACACTGTTGTGTGAGGTGTGGGAGTTTACAGCGATAAAAGTTTAGCATCTGATCTGGCCATATCATTCTGACCATACAAATTTGTCACTTCTAACACCGGTTAGCATGAATAGGCGAATCTTGGGAGCGACACATATCACCCCCCCCCCTTCCTCTATTGGCTAACAAAAACTATTTTAAAAATATATAGATAAAAACGGGAAAAATAGAGAAAAATATAAAAGGAAAACCAAGAGAAAAGAAAGGGTAAAAGGAAAACGAAAAGGAGAGAAAAAAAGAAAGAGAGCACAAAACAGAGAAGAAACAGAGAAAGTAAAAAAGGAAGAAGAAAAGAACAACTTTAAAAAAAAAGAATAAGAGAAAGGCGGGGGTTCCATGCGTGAAAGAGTTCTATGGTACCTGTAAAGGTCAAATTAAGGATAAGGTTAAATGTAGTAATCAATACATGTACAATCATGATTGGATTCTCCCATCAAGAGGGAAAGATTTGGGAGTCAGTCATACAGAGGTATTTGATTTTGATGACGATATGAAATAGAACAGCCACACATAAATATCGGAGAGGAATCTTACCATTACCATGAATACGAACTAGCCGAAAAATGAATACCGCCATCTCATGAGGGAACACGGTCCATCATACTAAACAGTAAGCATAGTTGCCACAGAATTGTGACTCTTTTAGCATCTAGCATTATGCCTAGCATGAGTTGATACGGTCTGGCATAATTTGACCATAATTCTAGAGAATTTACTTTTTTGAGAATTCTAGAGGATTTTAGAGAACTGACTCTGCAAAAAGACACCCCCAAAAGGCGATGATCCCCCCTTTTTTTGGGGGGGAGGGGGGCAGGGGGCACAGTGCCCCCACTTTTTCAAGTACCCCAAAAGTGCCCTTTTTATTTCTGTAAAAATGCCCCCTTTCTCTCTGATAAGTGCCCTTTTTTTACTACTAAAAGTGCCCCTTTTCCTTTCTAATAAGTGCCATTTTCTCTTGTGATAAGTGCCCTTTTTTTCTCCTTCTGAAAAGTGTCCCTTTTCAAATCTGATAATTGCCACCCTATCTCTCTAGTATATGACCTTTTTTATCTTTTGATAAGTGCAATTTTACTTATGATAGGTGCCCCTTTTCCCTTCTAATAAGTGTCCATTTCCCCCTTCTTTACTTCTGATAAGTGCCCCCTCTTTACTTCTGATAAGTGTCCATTTTGACTATCTAATATTTGCCCTTCTTCATCTTCTCATAAGTGCCCCTTTCCACCTCTAATAAGCGCCCTTTCCTCTTCTTATAATTAGTACCCCCCCCCCCACCCTTTACCTATATTTCCCTGTGTTTCTTAGAAAAAGAGCCATCAAAGAATCGGTGCCGCTTTATGTAGTAACAGATACCCATATCACTACAACTATAATGTAAGGCAGTGGAGCTGGAGGCAAGAGGGGCACAATGCCACCCCCACCCCACCCCGCCCCCGCAAAGGATTTCTCATTCTGCTCGCTCGAATGTGCCCTTAATTCACATCAAGTAAGGGCAATATTTTCTGAAAATGTCCCCATTACTCGCTCGCTATGCTCACTCGCTCTTATAGTATATACATGTAATGAAATCAAGCAGATTTCATAAAGTAACATATCGGTGTAATCCTGAAGAAAACCACAGGGTTAATGTACAAATTAAAAGATCATTCGACATTCCCCCAAATGAATTTTTTGTTGTCATTTTCATTATGTCGCTGTAAATAATGCACAACTCAAGGACTTCAGAGTTAGAAAAAAGTCCGAATTTTTGTGCTCGCCCTCTTCGCTTGCTCGCACATGAATCGTTAGACCATTACACACAACTGCTAATTTGGGAAGCTGAAGTAGCATCCATAACCACAATAGAAATGAAGAAGATGATGCTTGATAATATATTAATTAGACTGTAGGGTAATGCCAATGTCACAAAATTGTCTTCTTTTTTTCCCCACTTTATGTTTACCCCTTGTTGTAGGTGCCTCCCCCCCCCCTTTCCCCCAAAGTGCACATTTTTGGTACCCCCCCCCCCCCTCCCACTCTGAAAGACGCTCCGCCGCCCCTGGTTAGATATGTTGGGAGTATGTGTAAGAACAAGAAATAACATGTCCCACGTTTGAAACTTGGGCATTACCCGGCAACGGCTGTAGCCCAGAAAATTAAAGTTTGGTTGCATGCTACAGACTTTTTTCTCTGTAGCAACCATGACATTTGGAAATCTGAATTAGAAAAATTCACTTTTAACTATTACCCTTATGCAGAAGAATATTTTAAAGGAAGTGTAACGTCATCATGATTAAGTTTGATCATCATTTTCATTGATTATGAAGTTTTATCATGGGAAACTGATTGGAAGAGATTTGATTTTACATGTGTAAAAAGGGAAAAGTTTCCTGGCCGCAGGTGAATACGTTAAAACATGTCTCATTTTTTTATATTTCATATCTTATTCCATGTTTTCCAGTGGTCGAGTCTGATTTCTGTTCGACAGCAAGGATGGATAGTTCGAAAACCTTTTTAAACCTCGTTTTTCCATAAAACCACCATTATGCGAATAGTAACATCGAATATTCATATCCTAATAATTCACATTAGAGTACGTTAAAAGTTAAGAGATGGGTTAAAGGAACGTCAGTCGCCATCCCACTCCACCTACATTGTCCAAAAAACGATTATTTTCGCCAAGTAATTGATTGATTGAAGGATTGTATTTAACAAATTCTATTCTCACAGCCCGAAGACTGAATTGCGATGGTTACAATGTCATGTACATGATAAAAACAATGATACAATATTCAATCAGTTCAGACAATGCTTGTCAAAAAATGAAATTAATTAAGATTGTAGTAATAATAATAAGTGTTTGCATTATACATTAGTATAAAAAAACAAGAATAAATTTCAATTTCACCTAGATGAATTATAGTTGGCATTGCAAAAATATTCGTAATAGATGACTGAATTTTTCTTTACATTGATATGAGAGTAAAAATAATGGCAAATTCATTAAGATAGAGTAAATTCGGTGGGGTAAAACTGGAAGGAATCACCATCCTACACCCACCCTGGGTGCATAAGCAGCATAGACATTTGTGTATCGTGCGGCGCCTGCTTTTGGTAGGAAGGGATTTCCTTCCCACGCATCATAACACTCTCAAAAGTTTCAATCTCAAAGAGCAGGGGCGGATCCAGGATTTTGTAAAAGAGGGGGCACAATAATGCCGAAAAAGTACACATTATTAAGGAGGCAAATTTGTTTATTGTGTACTTAAGGTATGCCAGTTGGGTTTCAAAAGGGGGCAAGGGCCGGTTTTCCCCCTATGTAAATCCGCCACTGCTGAGGAGGGGGATCGAATGCCCTCCCACATCAACATTCCAGCCCCTATTGAGAAATTCTGCCCCTGTTTTGTTTTGTTTTTTTGTTTTTTTGTTTTTTTGTTTTTTTTTTTTTCATTTTTAGAGCAATACAAGAAAAATGAAAATCAACCCATTCTAATCATACACCAAGCTGGAGGGGGTTTGGGAAGAAGGAGAAACTTGAAGAAACTTGAAAAATCAAGACTGGTGATAGTTTTGTCCTCTTAATTTCCTCTTAATTTCTCTTATCGAAGATACCATTAGACCATATTGATTTTGTCGCTCGTGTACAAGAAAGTAGAAATACCGGTAAGTCATTTTTTGTCTTTTAAAGTTAGAATTGAACATCGGTATGTGATATATACTTTATTTGAATGGACTAGAATAATAGGTAGTCAATTAAGTGTAATTTAGATCAACATTGGTACTTGTGTATGACCACAAAGACTTTACATCATGTTTAATCATCAACTCGGCGACTGACATGACTGAATGGCCGCTCGCCGCTTGTACCGGTAGGCGGTACCAGCCGGGTCCTTTCCAGCCGGCTTCTGCGGGCCGGCCTCGGCCGGCCTACAATTCAAAGCTAAAGTAATGGGGCTCAAGTGCGATCGCCAGCCTGGCCTGGCTTTGTTTAATTTTGCTGAATTTGGGTCCCACTGAAAAGTTGCCAGTAAGAAGTGCAAAGAGATTGGGGCAATTGACTTTGATGTAGAAGTCTATACAATTACAAAAAAACAACAAACAAACAAATTAATATTTTGTTGACCTCACTTACCCAATGAACAAGGTATAGTAGGGTGGCTGCTGCCGCGGGGTTCGCGGTCAGCCACTCGTGATCATGCATGTGTGTCGTGTGTGTTGTGTGGCTGAGCTTTGCAGAGCATTTCAAATGCTCTGTAATTTGCATTTCTAATTACTTTTCATAATAAATTTTACATGAAAACAATTGTTGTTTGTATTTATTTCTCTTACCGGCCATCTTAGCATCCGTACCCAGACGGAAGTTAGTACCGCCTAGCTTACTGAAAAAAAAGTAGGCTGCTAAAAGGCTTGTCTCGCCTATTGTGCGAGCTGGAATGACTGACCGCACATTCACAAAGACATAGAATTTCTGTAGAGCGAAGGTACATAGTCTTTTTGAACCCCGCTTCTGCCGTCAATTGCTCGTGGTCTAGTGGTTAAGACGACGGGTCAGAGGCTTCTCTCTACACTGATGCAGTGTTGCGGGTTTGACACCCGCTCAGGTCTTACCTGATTTTCTTTTTCACTTATGAAATTGACAACAATAGCGTTTATTCCGTTAAATATGAGCATGATTTCAACAATAACAAATAAGAAACTTGACTAAATATTCACTTTGTCAGGCGGATTTAATGGCGGTTGGGTACGGATGCTAAGTTGGCCCTCTTACCTTTCACAGTAGTGAAAGTCTGTATATCTGATAAAAATCCAGGAAATCTAGCGCAAGTCCACAGAGGTCATGTAGTAAAACGTATTTCGGAAGCAACTACTTCCGTCACGGGTCAGCTGGCCCCACACCACGTAATACTATAGTGGTCATATTGACCACTATGCGGGACGAATGCAAAAATACTAGTCATTTTCTATCGCATGTACTTAAGGTATGGGGGGAAAAATTAGATAAATATTTAAAATACTTCCTTTCAAATTCAGCTCTTTAAAATCTCACTCCTACCTTAAATGGCCGTTAGGAAGAACTTCTGATATTTCCAGCAAAATCCAAAGTCAAAATCATGTCCAAAACCTAAGAAATCCCCGCCAATTTTTTCCGCGATCGCATGTTGTTTTCATGCCTCCGATGTTTTAGACTAAAATCGGCCAATAAAATTTTGTCCACAAAGAAACTCGGTATCGCGCGCGCACATCGATCTCTACGATCGCGCAACACGGAAAATCAAGACTTTTACGTGTGCGTGATAGGGACCGAATTTTTAACGACCGAATGTTTTTGGGGGAGATGTCAGCGCTCGCGGCGATCAGGAAATGTACACAATGACTTGCGATACCCCGTTTCGCCAGAAGTGACAGTAAATTACTGATTTCATTTTTGGAATTATCTTTTCCAACATCGGTGAGTTGAATTTATTGTATTTCATGGATATGTTGGTGTCAGTTTTGGTAAATTAAATGCCAATGCAAAATTTCCATGCTGATGACATCACCTGAAAGGTGATAAGATTTTTTATAGAATGATATGTGGCACATATGAAAAAAAAGAGGAACTTATTTTTTTAATAACAAAATATATTTATCAAAACCAACTTTTTTTCCAATTGTATTGAGCCATATATCAAAAAAAGGGGAAAAAATCAACGATTTTTTTTGTAACAAATTTGGATCGATCCAGTTAAGTTTTGCCAGGTGGCAAAAGCATTTTTTCTTTTTTGCGGTTTCCCTCCCGAGAACTTCCTTATAAGGTCAAGTCATGTGATCATGGTGTCATATTCGTGTCTTCGGGTTTGCCGTAGATTTTCCTACTTAGTCTCAGAAACTAGACCGATTTATTTTTTACAGTGCGTGCGTATTATGCGCGAGCGGCCGGCCGCAGGCGCGTGATATACAAAATTATGCAGCGGTAAGGTGCGTATTGTATGTTCGGTTGGAGACCATTGACGCTTTTTACGAAAAAAAAGTACCTTTTACTGAACTACTATAATAAATGCATACCGGAATATTTGGAATATGTTTGCATAATTTAAGTCTTGGAACATATGGGATGACAAGAAAACTCCAAGTGGCGCGAGCAACATTACTGGCACTAGGCCATGCAGCCGTGGGCCATGGATGGTGTTCGGAGCCCTGAGAACAACGGGGCGAGACTAATAGTAACCAAGTCGGCGTGATCGTGATGACGTAATGTTTTGGTGGGAGATTTGAAAATTGGATTGTGGGATTGATATCGGGGATATGATCGCGCAGTGACGGCTGACATGTTTTGCATTGCTCTTTGCATAGGGAAGTGGACTGAAAAAGTTGCTTCTAAAAGTTGGATTATTTCAAATGTGAGTTTTCTGCAGTGGCAACTTTCAGGGTTTATTTTGTATTATCATTAGTCACACATGTAGGCTAATTCTAGCCTCGTTTGAACAATTAAACAGAAAAAAGAATTTGCCATCAGCCACCCTAGTTATAGATAACCTGGTTGACCTCTGTCTCTGAGGCTCAGTCTGACTCTGAATCGGACATCACTCATCAGTCATCAGTCTCTAGTCTAAGTCTAATTCACTCACACCACATATGCAAGGTTATTATAGATAACCTGGCAAACCCGGAGAATAGGGGACCAGATGTGTGTGACAATAAATACGGTTTATTCCGTCATGACGGAATAAACCGTATTGTCACACACAGTATTGAATACAGCACGCGCGTCTGGTCCCCTATTCTCCGGGTTTGCTAATAACCTTGCTGTCCATACCTTCATATCACGGAGAATTACCTCCCATAGAGAAAGTGTAATCTCCAGCACATGTGTGTGAACTTTTGAATGAGCAAGATCGCCGGAGAAAACAGCCTGGAAATTTTACTCATAGCTGCAAATGCCAAAATACTACTGTATTTTCTATCCCATGTACTAAACGTATGGGGGGGGGGGAAATAGATGAATTTTTCAAATACTTCCTTTCAAATTCAGCTCTTAAAATTCTCACTCCTACCTTAAATGGCCATTAGGAAGAACATGATATTTCCAGCAAAATCTAAAGTCAAAATCACGTCCAAAACCGAAGAAATCCCCGCCGATTTTTTTCACCATCGCATATTGTTTTCATTCCGCCAATGTTTTAGACTAAACTCGGCCAATAAAATTTTGTCCACGAAGAAACTCGGTATCGTGTGCGCACATCAATCTCTACGATCACACACACAGAAAATCGGTATTTGTAAATTAAATGCCGATTTTGAGTGAATGTTGGTGGCTTTTGTGCAGTGGTGTTTGAAAGTGTGAGGTGTATGACCATCCAAAAATAAACACACATAGTATAGTATTGCTGCTATGAGTGGGAAATTTCACTTGATCAAGGTTATATAAAATCTTAAGATCCTATTGAAGAATTTAGCATGAAATCAGCTTCTCTATCATCCTAAAATGTAGAAGGAAGTAAAGGCATTTTCTCAGAATTTTGCATATTACATTGGTGTTTTCACCTCTTCAACTTAAGGTCGTGACACAGGTATGACAGGCCCACATAGTTACAGTTCCATGAAATATGAGTGTCTAACATTAGATCTAGAGTTCTAGACTCTTCTGTCTACCTTTACCTGTCTTGTCGGGCTCCTTGTAAGACAATAGTCTGATGCCCTCCCGCTTTCAATTTAACTTCCACTGTATGTCAACTTGAGCATCGTTAGCTTCCTTTTTTTGTGACTTCTAATTGGTAAGTCCTGAAATTTTCCTTGACAATATCTCATCAAAAATACTTAGAGTAGCCTTAGCAACCATAAATGTTTGAATGACCCATTTGTTTTGGTTATCTCTTGGCTGCTCTTGCAGTCTTGGATGTGTTGTCGGCTCTTTGCGACTCTTCCCTCTAACAGTTAATCATTGGCTCTTCTTGGCAGGAGCGCTTGAGCCCCATTGTCACATACATGTCCACAGGTTTCTGCCTTTCCAGCAAAGTCCGAAGATGGGGGATTAGGGTATTCATTATTTGTGAAGAATTCTGTGTAATTCTGTTGGATTCTCTGACAAATTTTTTGTGTTGTCATTTTTTTAATGTCAAAACATTCATGACTCATTTTTTTGAATTTCCAGATATCTCTAAATCCAAAATGGAAGGAGTGACATCATCATCCCATGGCTCAGGTCAACCTGCTCCTATGACACCATCAAATAGAATGATAGAACTGTATGAGGCAGCTGTAGATTTTACAGCTGGTGCTATAGGTAAGTTAAAGGTCTAGATTAGTCCTAGTCAAGATTTAACTTAAATTATTATTATTATTTTTTTTTTTTTTTAATGGTAGTGACTGTTAAAAGTAGTTCAAATGTTTATTAATCTGTAGTAGATTTTTTTTTTTAATTCTTGAAAGGTAGATATAAAGTGATCAATATTTGGTTAGGGAAAAGTCAATGTTTATTTTCTAGTAAGAATAAGAATTCTATCCCATGGCCCATTGTAGCTCTCTTGAATCTCTTGTTGTGTTAATAACGTCAAACAATAATGTTTATTTAGAAAAAAGGTAGCTTTTGAATTTTAAACAAAATTTGAGATGCATCTTGATTAATCTCTCTTTGGTGTAACCAAGCAAGACAAAACTGATGTTTTATTCAAATGTCACAAACGACCATTATGAAGAAATCATATGATTGAGCAAAATCCTACTCATTCTCTAAGTTAGATTTAAAAAAAAAATTCACTTATCATTTGCTGAATGGCATTAACTTTATACTTTTAACATAGGGTTAACTCCCTTCTCATTTTCTACATACAATATGAACACTGTAGTTGGATAGATCAGTACGATACTGTACATTCAAGTACATTGAACTATTTTTTTTTTTTCTTATCAGTGATGACTAATTTTTTGTTGATATATAAATTAACATGTTAACCCTGAAAATGAAATTATTTGTTCCTGCCTCAGTCATTCTTTTACATCATTCACTCCATTGTTGATTTTGTGTTTGTGATTTAATGATGGTTTTAAGTTGGTGGATTATGGGTCATATGTTTAGTTGAATATGGGAAAAATAAATGTAATGTTGTTCAGCAAAAACAGTTAATAAACTACCAATTATATCAATTCAGAATTTTAACAAATAATGTTGGGATGTTTTTGTTTGTTACAGGTGGAGTTGCTTGCACATTTGTTGGACAACCATTTGACACAATCAAAGTAAAAATGCAGACATACCCACATCTTTATAAAGGATCAATGCATTGTCTGAAAGACACCATGGGTCGGGAGGGGGTTAGAGGTCTGTTTGAAGGCACTACGCCTGCACTAGCTGCTATTGTTGGAGAAACAGCCTGTTTATTTATGTGCTATGGACTCTGCCAGAAGGCTGTATGTCAGGCTGTTGGTGCAAAGCATGAAAGAGACTTGACGAATGTTCAGAAGGCTTTTAGTGGGTCTTGTGCCGCCTTCTTCTCATCACTGGTGCTATGTCCGACAGAGCTTATCAAATGTCGTATGCAGGCCATGAGTGAGGTTATGTCTACGTCAGATACGTTTCAAAAGAAAGTGTAAGTTTCTTTCAATGTTGCTTTTCATATTCCTTTCATATTTACCATAATCCATGAGAATGCCTTTAGATATTCAGCTACAAGAGAAGTCTCAGAATCAGAATCAGTCATGCATATATATTGAAATGTAAATGCTTTTGAAATGGGGTGAGTGGGGAGAGTATTATTTTGTTATTTCAGTATAATATTACTGTCTTTATATTATACCAGATGCATGAGCAGAAAGAGCAAAAATTTCTGCTCACATTGTGTCCATATTTGTTGCATGACCATATTGCATTTGATGCCAGAAATTTTGAAGAGGAGAATAATCTTTAAAAATCTTTAATTGGGAACACATTGAGAGGTTCAAAAACATTATTTGTCAAAAATAGGCAATTTTATCTCAACTTTTCGACAATGTTTTTAACCATGTATGTTGTTTAAGACATTAAATTTTTTAAAACCATGTAGCACTAAAAGAAAAATATTTTTGGTGTGCCAATTTGAGGAACAAAATAAGATCAAGAACCAGTGACTAGACCACCCATGATATAAATGAGACTGAATAGATAAATAAATATACAAATACATGAGAAATAAAAACCTATAAATATATATACTGATTGTCTAATCAGCCTATTTGCCTTTAATACAAAATGAAATAAAAAATGTTATTGGTAAATTTCCTTGTTGTGGTTCTATGGGTCCTATCTTACCCTTTGTTGCTGTGATAACGATGTTTTTCCAGATGGTTCCATCTTTAGCCAGATAATGAGTTGAGACAATATTAAAGACCTGTTAACCGTTTCCTCTCTCTCTATCTGTTTATGTCTCCACAGTGGGCCATGGCAAGTAACCAAAGATCTTATTCGTACAGATGGTCCTTTAGGCTTGTTTCAAGGCCTCACTAGTACATGGTTAAGAGAGATGCCAGGGTACTTTGCATTCTTCTTTGGCTATGAGATGAGCAAGACATTACTCACACCACCAGGAAAAACAAAAGAAGATTTGAGTGAGTAGAACCTTTAAGGGAATAAAGGTCATGGAAATTGTGTATATCTATCTGATCTTGAGTTGTGGTAATGGAATGCGATCTTGAAAGAAATTGGTTCTAAGTAATTCGGAATTGTGGATCATGCAGTGGGTGGGTTGTTGTGATACCAGCAAAATATTTAAAAATATTTCAACTTGCTGGAAATTAACTGGAAAATTACATTAATTGAAAAGCAACTCACATTTCCATAGATTAGGCCTGAGTCATAACGTTTTTTTTTTTGACCGGTGCCCGCCGGTGATTTTTTCGGCGGATACCGGCGGACCGATGAAATTTCATGAAAAAAAAAAGCTGCATATAACGCGCCGCCCGCATGGGGAAAGTAGCATGTTTTTGATTGTTGAAGAGGGAAAACATGAGAGATCTTAAAAGAACATAATATTTATATTACAAGTAGGCTCGAGTCATAACGGTTTTTTTTTTTTTGACCGGCGTCTGCCGGTGATTTTTCGGCGAGACCGGCAGACCGTTGAAATAAAGAAATACCGGTACATAAAGAAATTCAGTGTTAATGAAAGACTTTGAAAATCAACCAGTTTAAGAACTAAATTCCCTTATCTATATTAGAACTTTCTCATGATATTAAATTTCAAACCATTAATCAACCAAGTGGGACTATGGAAATAAGATTACCGAGCAGGATTTCTCAATTTTCTTGCTTGAATTTATCGGCCCATAACATTATGATATTGTTGCATTCTGTATGGGCGCTGCCATCTTTTATCTGTTTGTTTGCAACTCGTAATTACTCCACTAGAGTTAGCCTGGAGTTAGCGCCATCTCGGGGCAAGGTGCGCAGAATCGTACCAGCAGCGCTCACACAGAATTCAACAATAATATACGGGCCGATAAATTAAAGCAAGAAAATTGAGAAATCTTGCTCGGTGATCTTATTTCCATAGTCCCACTTGGTTGATTAAAGGATTGAAATTTAATATCATGTGAAAGTTTTAATATAAATAAGGAAATTTAGTTCTTAAAACTGGTTAATTTTCAAAGTCTTTGACACTGTGAATTTCTTATGTATTTCTTTATTTCATCGGTCCGCCGGTGTGCATGAAATTGCACCGGTGACCGGCTGCATCAGTCGGGCGCCGGTGGACCGACCGACTCGACTCAGGCCTACCATAGATTAGCTTCAAACTGTTCAGCAGTGGTAGCATTAGCGGTGTTTTGAATGCTACTTATAGTGTTCAAGACTAAGCACATAATTTGCTTTCTTATGATTTTTGAAAGACACCATAGAACAGGCAGGTGGCGAAGGAGACGACAAGATCTTTGTTCCTCTACCTGTGCTTTGTTTTGTCGTGATTTTTGTAATTGAGCCGCATTGAACTGAAATGGGCTTGAATTTATGGGATGGATATGGAATCACTGAGTTGTTGAATAAAGAAACAAAAGGAAAAAGAATGGATGCATGCATTTTTGTCTCTGAGAACTGCGTAACTCTACACTACTAATGTCTCTTATTACTGTTTTATAATGGTCGATTGATATCATTGCAACCTAAAGCCAGTAGTCTGGCATCTCCCTTGTAACATTAGGATACCATTGTGAATGTGACAAGATGACGATGACTACATTTAGTGTCCATTGTTCCCTACCCCAACAGGTTTTGCTAGGTTAACAATAGCAGGAGGTATAGCAGGTGCATCTCTATGGATAGCTATCTATCCCATTGATGTTGTCAAATCTAGAATACAAGTCCAGTCTCTGGTGGGCAAGATGCCTGGTTTCCTTCCAACTTTTACCAAAATGCTCAAGGTCGAAGGTGAGTAGTTTTCATTTATTTCCCTTTCATTCATTTCACTTTCATATGTTTATTTTCACTTGACAGCTTAAAATTAAGAGAAACAGTCAGATGACAAGATACATTAAAAAGAAAATTATATTGAATATTATACAGATAGACATTGTGCAGAAGTAGGCAGCAGCTGAAAAGAAAAAAGGTCTTGTGAGTGGCAGTCTAAAATGAGAATATATGCAGGATACTCTTTTCTTATAAATATGAATGGTTCATTCCATAAGGGAAGCTCAAGTTTAATAGCAAGTGACTTTGAATAAAAGCAGGAAATTCCAAAAAGAAATTGGAGGCATTTTTGAGAAGTCAGACAAATAATATGAAGTGTCACTTTTGGACTATCCATGTTTTGTAAAAAAAAAGAATACTCCGAATATCCCTTTCTTTAATTTTTGTTACTGACACAGAATCCTGCTTTCAACATAAATTCCTTGTTATTTTTAATTTTTTCTCTTTATCAAATGAAGGTGTATCATCACTATTCAGTGGTGTCTATCCGTGCATTATAAGAGCGTTCCCAGCCAATGCTGCTATGCTGCTTGCATACGAAGCCAGTAGATCGTGGATGAGAAACCATAGACCACAATGGATAGACCAATATTAGTACCACAAGCTACAGCTAGCCCAGGTCCTCTCATCCACTTATAGACCACATTGGATAGATCAACATTACTACCAGAAGATCTAGACCATGTCTTGTCATCTAAAGTACATGCTGCAGATTGAACCTTTAGACTGCCACATCTTTCAGAGTATATTTTATGTTCCATACACATAGTATGTGTGACACAAGTTGATTGTGGCAGTCCATGGTTTGTTCCTGTAGTCGACCAAGAGGGGTAAAGAGTCAGTGGCTGTACTCTTGTCACAAGCGCACAATAATAAGTCCAGCGAAGTGTGTTTACATGAAATAATAGTGTATTCACTTTGACTGTTGTGAAGATGAAGATACTTTATTGCAGTGCATAAGGAGGAGTGTTTAAGATATCACTGCCAAATCAATTGGACACATGTTGCCCTCTTACGGCTAATCTTTTACAGGTGATTCTGTTTTAATAGTCCTCAGGATCATGCAAAATTTTTTTGCACATTGTAAAAGAAGAGAACATTAGGGGGGTGTTTCACAAAGAGTTAAATTTGACTTAAAGACGCACTTAAATTCCTAATTGCATGCGGTATATGACACATCACCAAATTGGTCAGATCATGCTCAGGGGATACGCGCTATTGGATAATCTACCCATGAGATTACGCGTTTAATACCGTATGCGCATTGGCACTTACGCATGACTTTAAGTCAAACTTAACTCTTCGTGAAACACCCCCGCAGGACTGATATTTGGATATATATGTACACAGGATATTTCTTTGCTATATTTGGTAAGCAGCTTTACTGAAAGGATTTTCTTGTATGATTCACAGATTTCACCCTGTATATGTGATGAGTCATAGTCATACATAAACTGAACTATCAATTTATGAATAGTACATGTAGGTCTAGGATTTTTTTACTTCTTGTGTTTTGATGTGTATGTCATTAGAACCGTCCATAAACACCTTCCTATCTCTAAATGAATGATGTACATTTGGAATTCATGCATGCAAAAGTCATCTTAGCTATTCTCTTTTTATACAGGGTGGCCCAGAAAGAATGTGACACCTGAGATCTGCAATTCCAATGACATCATTGACACAATGTCATTAGTTGTTCTTTTATTGGGTAGTAAACTCTTTTTTCAAGAAAAAACTGACACCAAGATCATCAATTTTGGGTAAGGTGTTTTGGTTCTACGGCTATTTTTGTGAGGTAATGTTATTTTCAAAATTTGCTACTGTTGCAACTGTAGTCATGCTTGAAGCAGCAGGAAATTTGCCAATGACGGCTTTTCATACAGTAAGCTTTGTTGACAAAGGCATGACTACTCATGCTTTGAAAAAGAAGACATGAAAGGAACAAAGACTGTTTGAAAAGCCGTCATTGGCAAATTTCTCGCTGCTTCAAGCATGACTGCGGTTGCAAAATTAGCAAATTTTGAAAATGACATTGTCTCATAAAAATAGTCGGAGAATCAAAATGCCTTACCCAAATTGATGATATTGGTGTCATTTTACTCAGATAAAAGTTTTCTACCCAATAAAACTAAAACTAATGATTTTGTGTTAATGATGTTGTTGGATTTGCATATCTCAGGTGTTGCATTCTTACTGGGCCACCCTGTATATTGCCTGCGGTTTTTGTCATTTACAATCTCAATCGTGTGATAGCGTACATCTGTATAAAAACATAGTTTATGTTTCCATAAGCCCCATATAATACGTATTTGATGATAAACAGGTTTATATTTGTAAATACTATTTTATAATGGAAGGATATAATTTATGCTAAGTGGTAAACCCTTAGTATGGTAAACAATATTTTTCCGTTTATGAATAACCCTCCTACATTTTACTTTTTGAAAGTGTCTAGCACATGTAACAGCCACTTTGTTTGTGAATAAAGGGGAAATATATTTTAAAGATTATTGCATTATTGCCATTCGTAAAGATCTGAAATTGAATAAAAATCATCATTTTCATGTGATTCCAGTACAGAATAAAACCTAGCACATTTGAAATGTGATACATAAAATTTGATTGAACTATCCTTTGCTCATAGATGCATTTATTTTCATGTATTTTACTCCACTATTTAGAGTATTGGTCAAATGTTTATATGCACTGAAATACTGCATAGAATTTTTTTCACCTTGCCCTAAACTGCACAAATCTGAAGTACACTTTTGAATTTGATTGTTATTCAGCATACAGCTTGAGAAGACATTTGAAGGTTTTTATCCAGATTCCTTGGAGGCCCTTTAATGATGGAAGGACTGATGAAGATAAAATGAAACAAATATATTACTGGTTTATACTTCTTTACACATGAGGAAGCAACTGTAATCTGAAGTTGGTTAAAACTGAGTTGTAAAGTACCTAAAAACAGAAGAATTATGGAAAATATTGAGCATTTCCTCAGAAACACCTGTCCATGTTTGATATTTTAAGAATGTAAAGTCAGTGCAATTTGTCAGCTACATGCTTCCTTTTGTCTATGGAATTATATAGTATGTTGTTCATTTTATATGTCTCAATAGTGCAGCAGTGAAAATGTGCAATCTTATGCAGTTCTGCATGCTTTAATAATGTTGTGTTATTGAGGGAGGAAAGTGACCAAACCTACATTTAAACAAACCAAAAAGGTTTTTTTTCTAGGATGAACTTTAAGATTTTGGTAATTGTGAGAAATATTTATTTTTGTAAACATGGAATAGTTCGCAGTGTGGAAATTTGCGCGAAATAAAAACATGCAAATATTTTTGTTTATGTATTCTTTCGCCCATGAGTCTGGCGCGTGGGTGAAATTAAAAACATGTGGAATTCACCTTAGTTGGCAGAGCCGTGGAAAAATTAATCATGTGAAAATTTCCATTTTTACAATATATGGAGATGATAAAGGAGAGCAGAAACTAAGATGGATTATGATTGTAGGAAACCACACCCTATACTACCATCGCCATGCAAGTTCATAAATAATACATCGTACAAATTAATGACCCTGATATGACCCCAATTTGTATGTGCACGAGCATCTGTTTTAGTGTTTAACAAGTTTAATCATTTCGCTATGAAAATGCATAATTGTAATTATGAACTGGCTTATAGGTGGGGGGGGGGGGCTTATAATAATTGAAAAGGGGGTATTAATTTAGAGGGTAGTTTGCTTGGGGGGGGCCTGTCCGAGGGTACTAACTCTCCCTAGGGTAGTTATGGGGATGGTAGTAAGGTGTTAATGTCATGATAGAGAATATACAAGACAAAAATTGGATCTAAAATACCAAGTATTGAACTTAGGCAAGGAATTCATTAGGATTTTATTTCATTAATTAGAATGCTAAAAAGCCTTGTTGATATTATTTAAAACTAAATGTGTACTGTATGTTTCTGCTAAATGTTGCCATAAATATGTGCAGCTAGTCAATTATATTGTGATTTTTTTTTTAATGCTAATTTCCTTGCTGGCTCTAATTCATGAATCTATCAGACATTTGAGAGCTGAAAGCTTTTTGGTCATCTTATTTTCTTTGCACAAATTGTGTTACTTTGAAATAACTTTTTCATTACAGATTTTATTTAAAAGAAAATCAAGTAGTTTTCTAGATATCTTGAAACTGGATTCAAGAAGTGTCATAGATCTTATGTAGGTGCCATAGTTTCATGCCACTAGTGTTGCCATGGGAATGATAAAAAGCACTGAAAAATTGTTTAAAGGGAAAAAAATTGTCAAATTACATGTTTTACATGGATTTACATAGTATGTTATTATTCATCATGCCAAAAAAAAAGACTGAATTTCAAAATTTTTATTTGAGAAAATAACGAAATAATTTTGTCATAGCATGAATATCGATTATCACCGATTGATATTGACTGCTTAGAGCTTAAAGGGCACTAACTCTGTGTAAAGTATATGATGAATTAATGCCTTTCTGCCTCTTTGAAAATAATATTATTATGGTATGTACTGTTGCTTATGTACTGTCTCCTTTTAAAAATGGTAACCTTGAGTTCTGCTAAGGCTACTACTGCATTTTGAGAGAAGAATTTTTATGTTTATTTCATGGGTTTGTTTGCAAATCAAAATGTCAGCAAAACAACAAGGACTTGCTGCAAAATATAATTTTAAAAAGCACAATGCAAATACAGCATGTATTGTTAAATGAACAGACATGAATTTTATAAACATTCTCAACTATTTCAGATATATACAGTGGAAACTCAGTATAACGAGGTCCTTGGGACCATTAAAATTACCTTGTTATAGCAGGAATCTTGTTATATCAGGTTAAAAACAGAATATAAAGAGCTGGGACCAGGAATATCAACTTGTTATATCAGGAATATTGTTATGTCAGACCTCTGTATACTGAGTTTCCACTGTATTGATGTTTCCTATCATTTTTGTTTGGAAAATATCATTTATTTGTAGTTAATCATGTTCAGTATACACTTTGTTAGATTGTGTGAGATTTTTTTCCCCCTTACCACCCTAACTCAAGACTATCTAATAAACTAAATAAGTGATTGACATATTTTGAATATGATATATCATGAATTTGTTGGTAAATGACAATACATTTAATCATGATAATCATTTACTTGTATTGAGGCTGCATAAATTATCAGTTTCAGAGAAAATATCTTTATTTTTATGAAGATGTGCGGTGCTGTGTATGAGATTTGAGTCATTTCTAAAGGAATAAAATGAAAGTTTTACCAATCTAATCTTGTTTTATTTATTTCAGTCTTTTTCAGCAGAAATATTCTTTGTTCTTAAGACATATACTTCACTTTCACTATTTCATATGTATTCTCTCAGAATTTGCGTTTGTTTTTCTGAAATTGCTTCAAACTTTTATAAAATTCTACCCTTTCACAGTGTTTATTTCTCTATCACTTCCTTTCAATCCTTCCTTATTCCCATGTGTTTATTCTACTCTCAGTAACTCAGATACGCTT
Source organism: Heliocidaris tuberculata (assembly GCA_025618425.1). Lineage (NCBI taxonomy): Eukaryota > Metazoa > Echinodermata > Echinoidea > Camarodonta > Echinometridae > Heliocidaris > Heliocidaris tuberculata. Next base: position 8,643,578 of record CM046846.1, read on the forward strand.
TCCTACTTTTGGATTTCATGACAAATCCTTCTAGAACAACCCATCAAATCACTATAAAGTCTGTTTGGAGCCAGAAGGGCGTTAACTCATATAATTTAACGCAGAGTTAACACCCTTCTGGCTCTCAACAGTTGTAGTTTCACAAACTGGGAAATGTGTGTAGGTGGTTGTATGACACACGCTCTGGTGACAATTACTCTGCAGACAATATTATACACTAACAGAATATTTCATTCCATTCCTGGACCAAACACTATATCTTACTTCAACATTGACCCTTTCGAGACAATTGACCAGATTTTGTGGTCTGGCCCAACAACTTTTGATTCGGAGCTCTAAAAAATACACCGGATGCATGACTAGAAAGTGCACAAATTTCTACTCACACTAAAGGTATGTCCATTTTTATTGCATGACCATATTGCATTTGATGCCAGGAATTTTGAAAACGAGAATGAGCTTTGAAATCCTTAAATTGGTAACACATTGAGAGGTTCAAAATAATTATTTTTCATCAAAAATTGGCAATTTTTAAAACTTTTCATCAAAATTGCTAACCATGTATACATGTATTGTTCTCAAAGACATTACACCTTATTAGAACCATGTAACACTGTAAAGAAAAATATTATTGTTGCAAATTTGAAGAACAAAATGTAATCAATTTAGCCTTTGAACTTAGTCTTTGACAAAATAAAGCCTGGAGCAATTGCCTCGGGGGCATATTTCTGAGCACCGCATAGGTATATCCTCATCGCCCATTAGACAGAAATAACAGTCTATTGTGGGGAAATCTTTAGTATTACTGACATTTGTCAACCTTCCCCATAGAGGTCAGTGGAGCCAGACGTAGTCTCAAAGGAACAATTGACGATACAGAGAGACTGAAGCTTTTGGTCTACTTCCCCAGATGATATGCTGGGTAGCAAAACCAGCAATGAAATGTAGTAATCCTTCTCTCTAGCCCATGCTACTTAATGCCTCTCATTTTATGGAGAAATTTAAAGTTCAGGGAGGTTGGAAACTTGTGACATCTTACTTTTGGAATTTCTTCTTTTATTTCAGAGTCTAATATTGTAGGTAAAGATGGAAATGCATAAGGCATAATCTTCCTAATGTATTCAAATTGATGGATATTCCTTCCCAGAAGTGATTTCAAAATTTTATTTTACGATTTGTGAACGATAGCATCCCCATCTTCAAGTTGGGGTGTTGTAAAACATCACTGATCGAGTCATCTACATCAACTTATAACCCTTTTAAAAATCAAAATTTGTATACATGCTACATTTGAAGAGTGGTCTATTGTATGTCCTTTTCAGTAGGACTACAGAATGGTCATAAAGTATCACACATACACTCATTTCATTCATATCTAAAACTTGAAAATTTATTACATGAATCAATATAAATGGGAAGACAATTGCAAGTCTATTCTTAATAAAACTCCACATGTCACAAATATTAAGTATCTTGTAGAAAAAATGCACAAGCTTCAATGACTATTGCAAAATACAAGTACACCATCACCAAAATTTCAGGTAATTTCCTGAAAAAATTTGCAATCATAATTTTCTCTTTCAGATAATCTGTCACCTTACATTATATAATACATGTGTAATCTAATTTGACGTATTTCATATCCATTCTAATTCAAATAAAGCACCATACACAATATTAAAATGTGTGACTATTTCATTTTGAATATCTTCTATTCTTAATACTATCAGCATATCTTTCCTCAATTAAAATAAAATATTCAAATTAAGATATAATGGAATGAAATAATGTACATACATGTATATTTGATTTAGATGTTACTTTCTACCTTGTTATTTTTGTTTGAGTGATTTTAAATACATTTAGTGTTTCATATTTCTACACTCTTAAATTACAACAATTATTTTCATACGGACTAAGCCACTGCTTGAGATTTCTACAAAGTGACAAATTGATTTAATTGCAACGCTATGCTGCATCTTGCTACATACAAGACTGTTATATGTATTTACATTGAAATTAAAATATTCAAGATTCTCAAATAAAACATTACTGAAATAAACTCAATAGCGCATTGTAATTTTAAAGATTCTATCTGCAAATGAACATATTCAGATAATATAATAAATAGATCCTTAATCTCATGGGTATAATACCCACTGAACAATTGAAATAAATTTTATTGCACAATTACAATCCTGCGATCCAGCATAACATTAGCACACACTTTTATTTCGAAGAAATAATTTTGCTTTTACTATATATTAGCATACATATCTGGTTCTATAAAATGACCTATTCACAAAAAATAAAACTTATATGTAATGTACTAGCATGTACATAAATCTATACAGAAACATGAACAGTGGAAGTGCCTTATCTTCACATACACCATAGTATTGCTACATATGTTGTGAATGTTGTGCATATTTTCATTCCTATTTCAGTGCATAATTTGCTCATTATTCCGCACATACTTCACACATATATAGAATAATTAACTTTCTATGTATTTTCTAAATCTAAGTCATATATATTGCAAATTAACTGATTGTCTATTCAGTAATAACGCAATAATAGGAAGAGTCAGCATGAAGCAGATAATCTTATCTACCTTTTTGTTTTGCCTTCAAATAAACTAAAATACCATCTTGAATTTAACATGAGAGTATGCTTGCAGGTAAACAAAATTGTGATAAATTATTAGATACATATACAGAGGTAGCAGTCTTAGTGTGTATTGTAAAATCTATTATATATTGATTTAGAATGTGTAATAGAGTAATGTTTAATTAGACCTTGGTCTACGTCTGTGGTAGATATAGTTAAAACAGACCCAAGATTCAATATAATGGACTGGATGAACCACAAGAAGTTGACAAATCTTTCTTTATGATATGGTACTTATTTTGGTTTGATACTGAAAACTGCTAAATTCCACTGCCATATGCATTTAAAGCAGAATATGAGATGGCTCATTAATAGAGGAGGTCCCCGGTGTGAAACAAAGAAGGTTCATGCGTACCCTTCAGTACAGCATCAATCCTCCCAAATCACCAAGACATGTTTTTTCTTGTTTTTCTTGACTTTTATTTGTCTTTTTTTTCTCTTCTTTCTTTCCTTTTTCTTTCTTTCTTTGTTGTGTTTTGTCTTGTGTTGTCCTATCCTGGTTTTCCCCTATCGTGTCTTGTCCTGTTCTGTCTTGTACTATCTTGTCAGTTTCTTGTCCTCTGAATTCTGTCTTGTCATTTGTTCTTTAGTGTACAGCATCTTGCTATGAAAATTTTCATCATTATTGATACAGGATTCATGACTATTTAATTAATTATGTTGTTATGAGAGATATGCCAATATATATATATATATATATATATATATTTCAAATATGTATTTCACTTTCAATCTTCCATGTTATAAAAGATAATTATGTTAATGTTATATTTATTCTTGGGAACCTACAAACAAGCTATGCTTTCCAGTAGGTTCCTTTTTCATTTCATGATTGTGTACTTTGTAAATCATATTGTTTTGTATTTGGAAATGAAATGAAATAAATCTTGCATCAAACAAAAAAAAAAAAGCAAAACAAACAAACATGTCCCTAGTTGATTACCTATACTAAAGTATATATACTTCCTTTCAATCATTAAAATTAAATAGAATAATATATCATACATTAATAGATACACCTATAAAAAAACAAGGTACTTACATCATTCTTCAAGTTCAATAATGCTTTTGTTAAACCTTCTGGACACAACTATCATGTGACTGACTTTACAAATATATATTCCTAAATGGAATTTACAGGCTTCAATGAATAAATATAAACAATGGAATGCTTTTCAAATGCCAAAGGATAATTCATTAAATTTCAATTTTGTATGAATGTTAGCAGATTTGGCACCTTAATGTCAGTGGCCTTTTACTTAAAAGAGCAAATGGCATGACACAAAAGACATCAGAAAACTAAACTCAATCTTCCATGTACTTCTTTCAGTAAAACAAGGCAATAACACTGATATAACATAATTCTACTGAGATAATACAACAGGAAGACAGAGCCATTATTTAGACCTGAAAGAATACATTTATATCCACTTTTATAATCTTGTTGAATAGACAGTACAAATATTGCATATTGCTATTGACTATATGCAGTAAAGTGAATTAATAAAATGTTTATACTTCAATACAAGCTAGCACTTCAATATTGCCTATAATCAATGTTTGTTTTGCAACAGCATCTGAGATTTGCAAACTTCCCTGTTTTACCTTAGGAAATAGTGTCCATGTGTTACACATAATACTTACATGTAATATATCACTTAATACTGAAATATATATACCTCTTCAACAGATTAACTAAACTCAATCAACGACTTTTTTTCTTAAGAGTGAACTCCCCAAAATATTGTGTATGTACGAGAAAAAATGAAAGCAGATATAAATCTATAATTTCCCATCCTAGTATCCTTAATAGCTTAAATGGAATGAAGAACCTTATTAACATCCAATGCTCCACATCATCTTCTATAATTCAATACATCTATGTCAATATTCTGCACAGGCCTCTTACAAAAAGGAGTTGCATTTTAATGAAACTAAGGAAATTCAACCCAGTTCATTTTTCACCCAATCAGCATTCTGAAATTGGGATTTGAGTCACATGTATATATTTGGAATTTCCTTTGAATGTAAATTTACATTTAAGAGGCCCTTGTTTGGACGTATTTTCAGTATGGAGAATTCTTAAAACCTTTTCTTGGCCAAGGTCATTACAAAATAAGTGGGAGTCATCACTACAACCTTTCTATGATGTCACTGCTAAGAGCGGTGGAGGAAATCACACATCAGTGAAATAAAGCATTAGAGCAGTTTAGTGTTCAGTGTGGAAAAGCAGATGATGAAGAACAGTGGTCAAGTGGTCATCCAACAGATCTACATTGATGACCATCACTTGCTCATGCGATGGATTCTGTCTTTATTTCAGTGAACTGTAGTTCAACACTGAATGCTTCACAGTATATCTTCTTTGCTTTGCTCTTGTGTGGGTTATCAAGCTCATCTCTGGGTAGAAATAACCTGAAATGAAAAGTTGAAAACAATGACAAATCCCACGTTTCATCTCCCACTCTTTTAAATCTAATAAGGTTGATGTTTGCATTGGTGGGTATAAAGCTCAAATTCAATCCCCCACCAAAATATAGACACGAGAGCTCAAAAATCCTCTTAAGTAATAAAGTGTATCAGAATAATTTCTTTATATTTTGCTATCAAGCTCTATTTGAAAGGAGTAAATGACTACAGATAGGAAATGCATTCCCTTCATTCCCCCTTGAAAAAAAATGAAAGATTTTAGAAAATGGAGGATTGCAAAACAATGCTTCTTCCATTTCAATGTGAAATTACTTTAGATAAAGAAAGGGAATGAACATGAATCGACTGTTTTTCATGTGTATTACCCAGATTAAAGGGTACCAATCACCAAAAATAATTTTGCACTGTATGTTAGAGGTTGCATGTCGTTATACTATATTCAAAATATGGGCTTCAAATATTAATTCTTTAAAGAGATATTGCAATTTTAATTACACTCTCTGTAAGCGTAAAAGCGACTTGTGAGTAGACTACTCGATGCACCCGTACGCGCTCGCCAAAGTAAAGGCTCGCGCGGAACCAAACTCTTGAGTTCGGTTCCGTGTGAGCATTTTCATGATTTCATCTATTTCCTTCATACTCATTATCTGTTGACCTATAGAATACCTGACAAAATTCTTTGAGGTTGATGTTATACTTTCTAGCTGTACACAAATTATTTTTTCAGGTGATTGGTACACTTTCAGATACATTGGTTCAAAATGCAAGTGTACTGTTAAGATTACTTGCAAATAAAATGAATACTGAGGATATTATCAGAAAAATTGAAAGGTCAGTAATACCTATTGTCTTTGATGAATGCTGTATGGAACCAGAAAAAGAAGGCACAGCTATCATAGTCCTCTGGTACTTTCTGTATGAATGGAAGAATATAAAGAAACAAGCTAGACAAGTGTTCTTGTACTTACACAGTATATACATTGCAAATAACAATTCTGGTAAAAATTCAAACTTTAACAACTGTGCAATTCTTTATAAACCCAAGCAAGAATTACAGATATCCTCAAGCATAGAAATTCAAGAAATTATATAGTGTTGAAGTTTTTGTTTGATTCAGGCAGTAGATGACTGTGCAGATATTGAGATCACAAAAGCCTTCACAGCTAGATGCCCAGACAGACACAAATACTCAAAAGCTACAGTCTGTTTAAATATTATACATGTACAAGTCTGTATAAATATTATACATGTACAAGGATGACAGCTAGGTTCAAAGGAAAACAGAAGATCATTGGGCCATCCACATTACATGTTATTTTTCATCTATTAATTAGTTTGATGGACTTTGGATTCCTGCAAGAATGAAAGCTTACCCTGCATGTTGATTTAAATCTAATCTTGACATCTCCATGTAGCACAGGACAGTGTGCAATACGAGATGACAAAGTGTCTGTTGCATGATCATATATATTCTGGAGAAACAAGAAACATGATGTTGCACAGGATAATCAATATAATCTGTTATATATCAAAATAACAAACAGAAGAGTTTGAATTGTCCAAACGAAGCGTGACACATTAATCAAACTGTGAAGTACCATAACAACATACATGTATTTACTTGATAACATGCTTTATCCATTTATATAATCAAGCAAGGGAGGCAGCACGATTTTAAACCACAAAGTTCATTTTGCCTAGAATTACAGTTTTTCAATGAATGAGCTCATTTTATTTGATTTAATTCTTCATAATTACTGCTCCTCTCAAAATAAGGAACTAATTTTGTTTTCACAGACACTTCTGCTACTTTTCTCTTGCATGTCAAACACGTCTCCTACACTATATATAATATATATATTTTTTTCAATATAACTAATAAATATTTTTTAAAAGTCACTTCTCTCTTATAGGTGGCCCAGTGTGCATTAATTGACAGCCTCTATACATGTACACACGTGTAATATACTTGTTTGCCTCTAATAAACATACCTGACAGTTTAGTCCATTTTCAAATCTACAATCAAAGACCTTTTTGTTGCTACAGATGATTTCAAAGTAGAGATCTCTGCCATCTCCTTTCCCTAAACCTATAAAGAGAATGAACACTGGTGAGGTAGAATGACTACAAATTTGTTGGCATTCCAGGACTTCTGGAACATCTATACAATTGATTTGAGCATTTCAGATATGTCACTGAAATAGACAAGCTTTCATGACATAGAATGCTAAGAAGAAGGAATGGATTACAATAGTAATGACTAATAAAAACATATTCAGATTCATCAGCTTCAGATTCATTATACTGCAGTGTATTTAAAAGGAGAAATGAATCTCTATTGCACTCTATTGCATAAAGAAGATGATTATTATACCAGTTAGATTTAGTATTCACACAGTAATTTTAGACAGCAAAATTTGTCAAATTCAAAAAAAAGGTGGGGGGGGGGGACATGTTCCCCTGTCCCCCCAGGATTTGCGCCCATGGGTCCTATTGCCTCACCTCCAAGATTTCTAATCCTGATGTTCTCAATGATGAGATCCTTAGGTTCAGGAATCTGTCCTCCGTACTTGAATTTCACTTGCTCAAAGTAATGTACATAGCGGCTCTGAGTAAAGAAAAACAAGTATCACAAATTTGAGTTAAATGTAATAAAGTGGATATGCATATTTCTTACAACTAATATTGCAAAGTATTTCAGATTTTATTAACTGTCATCCACATCAGAGTGGAAAGAGGAGCTTATCTCAATTGGTTAAACTAGAAAATAATAACATAATAAATACAAAGTTGGCCTTGCATTAGCTTATTAATGTAATAGTAGTCAACTCCAGAGTACATACCTGACTTGGTGTCTGAACCCCTTGGAATTTATCTCCCTCATCTAGATCAGTTCTTCTGCTTCCAAAGAAATCTAGACTTTCCTGGAGAGAATAATCGAGAGGAATTCATGAATATTATTGCACTATTTATAATGCATTTTATCACTGACTATAGTGAAAGGTCAGCCTATGAACAATTAACATATTCATCATAAAATTCAAAGTGAGAGTTGAAATGTTCACTCGAAAGAAAGAATTAATACCCAATTCCTCAACATATCCTGCAGTCTGTCAGTAGGTGCAACAAAACACACATTTCTGTTATAACTTATTTTATTGTCTTTAATAGTATGTCAGGGTATCGATGTGTGGCGACTGGTTTACGATGTCTAACATGTCACCTTCCGAGCTTCAAACCATTGTTCGATCTTAACCCTTTTGAGACAATTGACCACATTTTGTGGTTTGGCTCAATAACTTTTGATTCAGAGCTCTAAAAAACATACCAGATGCATGAGCAGAAAGAGCAAAAGTTTCTTCACAAACTATGTCCATTTTTGTTGCATGACCAAATTGCATTTGATGCCAGGAATTTTAAAAACAAGAATAAGCTTTAAAATCCTTAAATTGGCAACACATTGAGAGGTTCAAAATCATTGTTATTTGTCAAAATTGGCAACTTTTTCAACTTTTTGATAATGGTTTTAACAAGGTATGTTGTTTTCAAAGACATTACATTTTATTAGAACCATGTAGCATTAAAAGAAATATATTATTGTTGCCAATTTGAAGAACAAAATGTGATCAATTTAGTCCTTAAATAATTCCTGTCCTGAAAGGTTTAAAGTAATTTGTTCTTGTGCTTTCAATCATAAATTGCTTCCATATTTTTTACCTTACAAAGTCTTGTTTGTCAATTACATTTTTGGGATCAAGGCAAACAGGAGTAGCTTATGCTACTTTCTATCCTTATTCATTTGTATACTAATCATACCTTTGCTGTTTGAAAAGCTTCACTCTCTAGTAACCAGGTACACACTGCTGTTCCTGTTCGACCTACACAAATCAATCAAAGGTAGTATTCAATAGTACCGTAATGGCACCAGTCGTGAAGGGGTTTGACAGTTTTAGATTCATAATTTTCAGAAAATACCACGGTTGTTTAGGAATCACCCACCATTCGATGCCGAAAATGCTTGTGAATGAAATCCACCCGAAATACTGCATCTTGTTTCTACTGCGCGAACGCTACTGTGGCGCTTCTGCGGGGCTTCTGCGGCTTCAGTGTCGCCGCACTTTGCACCAGTGGTGCCGCACCCTTCGCAAATGATATTGTGAAGGAACGATTAATCTAAGATAAATCACTCTGTTGTAAAAATATTCACTCAGTGCACGGCGCGCTACTTAAACCATACGCAGGAAGCTATCTGACTATCGCGTTGTCTCTGGGGGATTGTGCATGCCCACTAGTATAATGCGCTTGTCGGGATCCTACGTCATGATTTGTGTGTTGTAGGAATGGCGCGTCAAGACTGGAGCATAGGCATTCTCGGCAAGACAGCTAACTTTGAAGAAAGATAATCTATTTCCAAAGTATTTTTCATGCAAAAAAATTGTCTGGCCAACATCTATGGAACTTAAGCTCTGTTACATCGAAAACAGAAAATATGGTAAATATCATTTATTATGTTTCAGTCTGCTAAAGAGGAAGTTCTTGTTTTACAAAAAAATTAGCAGAACATAAAAAAGCCCCGTGGATAATTCTCTTTGGAAACAAACTTTTCCTGCCATAATTTTTTGTGCGATCGGCAGCGAGCAAAATGCCGCATAGTTGTTCTTCATTTATTTTGGTAAAATATCTGCTAGTCAATCGCATCTGTTCATTTCGCTCCGGTGAGACTAGGGCAGTTTACGCAGGGCGTTGCAGCAATGAAGCTGTATTACAAGGGTGCACCACGACTGGTGCCATTACGGTAAGTTTGATCACCTTAGTTAAAAGATATGTTTACTGCACATCAGTAAATGTACCTTTAAACATGGGTAAAACAAATTAACTGTGGACAGATTTTGATTCCTTAAGACAATTAATTTTTGATAACTCACTTTCAGTACCAGAATATGTACTTTTATCCTCTCTTCATGTTTAATGATTGCTGATTATGGATTACCTCATAAAGTTACTTTGGGATAATTTCAAGTTCAATAACAATAGCCCAAGGTTTTTAAGGAGGACATAATTATCAAATAAAAAACCTTCATATCACAAAATTTTGTTTATAAAAATCTATAGGTAATAATATACTTTTCATAAGCAATTCAGTTTTCTCTCATGACGATTTTTAACTGTACTCTCTGTTTTGCATGTGAGAACCAATTTGAGCAAATCACAATCATGAAGTAAAGCTTGCTTCCATCAAGAAAAGAAAAGAAGACATCTTATTTTCTCACCTTTTCCTCCTTTACAGTGAATAAAGATGATATTTTTAGGATCTCCTTCCATCCATTCTTTAGCTATCTTGCTGAATCTTAACAACTCTCTGTGAAAAAAAGAAAATACCTGATTAACAAAAAATGAGAAGGATTCAGTACTGTTATCAGTCATAACAGTTCATTTTTGGGGTTGGCTTCGTGTGTCACTGTTTTGCAAAAATGGAGAAAGCATTGTTACATTCTATACTTCTGTGCCCTGTCTCATACAACCTGTTATCAAAAACAAGTTACAATACTCAATATAAGCTCATGGATACATGCAGTGTGTGTTCTATCCTTCTTTTTGACTGTGACTTCCCTTTACAGGTTGATGAATAAACCTATATTTGACAGACTAAGAGCATATTTGATATAGAATTGTGGCAGTTGTTATTTCTGGTTAGCCTGGGCCCCTTTTCATAAAACCTGTTATCAAATCAATAACAACTGCCACATTTCTACAACAAATTTGCTCACAGCCTATCAAATGCAACGATTTCAGTAGCTTGTAACAATGATTGTAACCTGTTATTGATAAGAAGTTTTATGAAACAGGGCCCAGGAGTAAGATTGTTTGTTTGCAACCAGAACAGTGGCAGCGGTGGGATACAATTCAGGGCCCTGTTTCATAAAACTTGATATTAATAACAACTTTCAAAATGCAATGACAAATTTGCTCACAGCCTATCAAATGCAATGATTTCAGTAGCTTGTAATAACTATTGTTACTTGTTATTGATAAGAAGTTTTATGAAACAGGGCCCAGGTGTAAGATTGTTTGTTTCCAACCAGAACAGTGGCAGCGGTGGGATACAATTCAGGGCCCTGTTTCATAAAACTTGATATTAATAACAACTTTCAAAATGCAATGACAAATTTGCTCACAGCCTATCAAATGCAATGATTTCAGTAGCTTGTAATAACTATTGTTACTTGTTATTGATAAGAAATTTTATGAAACAGGGCCCAGGTGTAAGATTGTTTGTTTCCAACCAGAACAGTGGCAGCGGTGGGATACAATTCAGGGCCCTGTTTCATAAAACTTGATATTAATAACAACTTCCAAAATGCAATGACAAATTTGCTCACAGCCAATCAAATTCAACAATATCAGTAGCTTATATCAATTATTATAACTTGTTATTGATAGCAAGTTGTATGAAACAGGGAACAGGTCAGAAGATTGTCTTTAAATCCATGTCATAATCAAAACATCATGGGGTCATCAGGCAGGAGTATTCAACACATGTTACATACTTGTCTGAATGGAGAAGCAGAAAAATCGTAGATGATAATTTATTACTGCTAATTTGAATTAAAAATACATCTGCAAAATCATGAAAATAATGACTTCAACTTTGAAAGATTAAGGATCAAATGTGCGTCAAATGACTAACTTCTTTCCTTGGGAATCTGGCAAGTTGTTGTTGGTAATATGTTTTGACAGTTATGATATATTTGAAAAGTTATGCTTGGTAATAGGCCCATTTTTCTCTTCTATAACCAAATTTGCAAATGCCACCAATATAAAATGTTAAAAACTCACTCTAGCTTGGGCACATTATGATCATCAGTTTGGACCCTGATAACTTGATGGTTGAAATAAGACTCATCATAATGTCTCTCACCTGTAAGATAAACAAATATTAGAATATAAAAATGACAGTGTGGTGTTTTGGTCCTAGGAAGGATGCTATATGAGAGTAGGCATTAAAATACTGGGAGTAAGCATTAAAATAAGATTACCAACAAGGTATATTTATTCTGATAAGATGAAAAACATACCGTATAAGTGATGTATTTCTTTGCAAAAGGGATGACAAAACACTAATCTACCTCCATAAATTACTTTATAAGAGACAGTGCCTGTGTCAATTAAATACATTACTTATTACAAATATTGATGACTTTGTATCAGACAGTGCTGGCATTGATAAAGTGAGTTACTTGATGACTTTATAACAGTAAGTGCTTGTGTTAATATAGTGAACAACTTACTACAAAGATTGATGACTTTATAATGGTCTGCATGCTTGGTGTTTAGAAAGCGTGATACTTCAGAGATGGGGTTCCTGTAGATTGACTGTTTGCCAGATGATGGGAAGGATGATGCAATAATTCGGTCTGATGACAGAAATTGAAAAAAATATCATTACAAATAATAAAATGACTCTTCAAATGTATGGTTCGAACACAAGGAAAATGTTGTTTTCTATACCATTACTCCAGCAAACTAATACAAAGACAAAACTAGTGGAGTGTGTGTTGTGTCATGGTTCTACCCTACTCCAGATAGTTTTTAGTCTTCAATGGAAAAATCTGCCTGAGAGATAAAGGCTACTGAAGTATTGAATAACCAGGAGCCAGGAGCGTCATGATGAGGAGACGGACATGAGCGCTATACAAGAAGCCACCATTATTATTGTTGTTATTATTAATAATACCCCTCTTAGTAGCAATATACACATGTACATGTAAATAGCCTTATATATAGACAGATATATATATATATATATATATATATATATATATATACCTAGATTCAACTAAAAGGCAATTTTTTTTTTCCATTGTATATAAGTATATCAGCGCGAAATGATGTTACAGAGAATTAATGGATTCAAAATGTTAGTATGTTTAGAATTAATTTGATTCAATTTGTATTAATGGCAAAAAGAATCGTATAACCTTTTGTGTGCGATAAGGTGTTTTTAGTAAATCCCCAAACTATTGATATAGTCAAGAAAAACAGACATCGCCTTAAGTCCAACCTCAGGACTTTAGATCCCCAAGAGTTATACATATATAGATTTTCCATGTTATATTATACGAAAATGAGTTCTCCCTACTGAACAAAACTTTGTAGTAATATAAGTAATTTGGCGCCCTCTACATTTACATCGATAGAATGCCTCCTACCCCTAAGGAAATAGGAAAAAACAGTGCCGAAAACGTTAAGGCAAATCGAAAAATTCGACTTAACGTCGGCTTCCCCCTTCCGTCGAATATTTCGCAAAAAAAATTGCCTTAAGTAGGAATTATGTATATTCACACTGTATATATACAGTGTGCATCAATAAAACGGAAACCCAGATTCTACGGTAAATATCGTGGCAATTGGAACATACAGATTTTATCTAAGATACTCAAAATGTAGCCGAGCATGTTTCATTTAATTTGATACCTTGATCAATAAGATTTGACCATGGACACATGAACAGTAACATTTTTTTTATTCCTGTCAAATTTGCCTCTGCCCAAGTTTTTAGTGCAATGAATGGTTAACCCAAGGTTGATTGGTCTCCTTTCCAGTTGAACATGTCAAATGCATTCACAAATTAATGAAAGTAACCCCTAAACACCATTCAGCCCAAACTTGGGCAAAGACGAATTTGACATGCTTTTTTAGTGGTCAGTCATTCATGATCGGATTTTCGGGAACAACCTATCAAATTAAAGAAGACATTATCAACAACCATACCTTTTTATTGACTCACACTGTGTATATATATATATATATATATATATATATATATATATATATATATAGTAAATGGCTGCCCTTACTATTACATGGTATTAAAAGTAAGACAGACGACCCATCCTGGGCCAGTGGGAAGAGGTTTCTAAAGATTCTAAAGAGGTTTTCACTTACCTGTAACATATGTCAAATCAAGGTCAAAACCATCTTGTTGGTACCTTCTCTTATTTTCAGAGACCTAATGAAATAATGAAAAAAAAAATTAATCTTTTAATTTATCCTTCAGAATTATCTTTTTCCGTTAACTTTGGGTATATCTTCTAGAACTATATTCCAGCATTATGAGAAAAAAGTTTGTAATACCAAGTAAAATGTTAGCCAATTCTAATGCACTAAATAACATCATTGGAAAAGGTTCAAAATAGAACTGAAAACAGAGAGGATCAAATTGTGCAAATAAAATCTGGGGAAAATCTGGGCTGTTTTATATTTCAAATTGATGATGAGGATTTTTGAAGAATATAAATCAAAATTCAAGGTTATTCCTTTCTAAATTACATTTGTTACAAATTGCAACACAATTTCCTCTCCTCCCTCCCCCATTAATGTTAAAGTAGAATTTCATTGATTTTGAATATTGATTTAATTTTTATTATTGCATAGGTGAAGCTTAGATTGAACAAGGTTATCAAAATTCAACGCTTGGAAACATTTGAAGTAATGATTATTATCAATTATAAAATGATATAACACAGCCCCGCTATAGCACCTATAGAGCTCTTTGAATGCTGCTGAGATATGTGACGTCATACCGGGGAGCAATCCTTCCTAAGCAGACGATGCCCCATAACATCTTATACATTTTCAGTGCCTGTTTTGTCATCTCATCTTCACTTGCGTCAGTATAAATGCTTATTTGTTGCCTCACTCTAAATTTCCTGCATGGTATTATTTTGATGAAAAATGCAGCGTTAAAAAAAATAAAGGAATCAATCGCTTGTAAACAAAAAAAGATGCTATTGTATTTTCAGCTGCATGCACCGCGGCATGTCGGCGTTTCAAGAGGGAACGAATACCATCCATGCTATAATTCAGCGGGCTTTACAATTCGAAAGTGTGATTTCTTTGATTGATCATTGACCCTTATCATGACATTTTACAAACAATAGATTTTAGTTACTAGAAACAATTTCACTTCCCTTTTAGAATGATGTGTAATACTGTCATGGTGAAACAAACCAAACTCTTTACAATTTAAAAGTAATTGCATTGCAGTTACGTGCACTTGATATAGGACGTCGTCTGCTTAGGCAGGATTGGCACCTGATGTGACGTCATGAAAACATCGGTATATTTCTGGCGAATCGCTCGGATATCCCAGATGCTGAGAAGTGTTTTTATTTGTGTTATTTTTTAATCATCAAACACGCAGTTAACGTAAAACTTATACGATTACCATCTGCAAGCTTTCTAGTTTCTAGAGATACATTATTGAGCATATTTGTGATTTGCTTTGAATATCTACTTTAATGATATAATTTTCATCATCATCACTATCACTACTATAATAAATATCATAATAATTTCAACTATTGTAATTATTCATCAGTAAGTAATACTGATATTTAACAAGATAATACTTACACTTTGATAATTACTTTATGTGTCATCATTTCTTAATATAGTGATTAATATATATATTAGGTTTTATATAAGCTTACCAGCTTCCTGGAGGCCTTAGCAACATGTCTCCTCTCACTGATAAGTCTGCCAAACATTACCACTCTTAGAACACGACAAACCATGATGATCCTGGCAAAGATGAGAAAAAGAATACCATTCAGGATTATATCACAATAGAAATGTCATCTACAGAGGATTAATCTCAGGAGGTACAGTTATTTGCAAAAAAGTTTCAACTTTTGAAAATACATCCATGCAAAATGAAAAACATTGAAGGCAACAATCGTCAAAAGTTAGGACAGCAATATTTGTCAATATATCCCAACAGCTATAAAATATATTCTTGCAAATTACTGGTAACTGAGTTCTTTCCTTAAATATCACATTATTTTTTTACTTTATGTAATATGTATGTCAGAAAAATATGCACACAAGAAAGTACACTTTGCAGAAAAAGATTCCCTTGGGAAGTTTTTCTGGGTTGGAAGAATTTGTATGATGTACTAGAAACCAATTGAAAGAGCCATGTTACTGATTAAGACATAGAAACTAGCTTAAAATAGTGCATGTTTGTGCCATCATCATTGTTATTGTATAGTCTATTGTATACGTAAACTCACGATACATATACATGTACCATCTGCACAGTTTTGTACATTTGTATGTAAACATAGATAGGTACATGTAATTAATATACCAAATGAAATGACTGTAATTAATACGTTATATCAGGGTGTCACATGACTTTCTATCCCAGCAATTGACTGATGTTAATCACCAGGGCAATCAAAACTTTCCCTTTCTGTGGTTTCAGTAAACACAGAAACCAAACAGATTTGATATCATACAACCAAGCTGATAAATTTGGAAAAGTATTTTGCAAGAAAAAAACCTAGCTTTCTAAGAAGATGCATGTATGCATGTATCATATCTGCCTAAAAGCAAGGTTTCTTGTAAATGTGATGGGTGGGACACATTAGTATTGAAACAAAATTATACTTTCGATCTTTAAGAACTAAAAAAAGTTTGTTTAAATACAGTTTACATCATTCCAAGAGACCATTACATACACAATAGGTCATAACATGAATCAACAAGAACAATCAAAATCAAAATAAAAAATCAGATTTGAATACTTGCATAATTAGTCTTCTTATCATCAACCCATCGAAGTATATCAGAATTACAACCAAAAAACTAGCTAAAGCCTAGTACTTGGCTAAGCGGCCATTTATCACAAACAGTCAATCATTTTTAAAAGCAATTATATTGCTAATATTTGGTACGTATCCTTGTTTCTATTGTGCATTAAACTCTGAGAAGTGCAAGGTGAAAGTAACTTAAGTACTTTCATGAATGCAATTAAAAGGAGTTGAAGTGTGCATAAATCAATCTTAAGATACTTAAGATGAAAAGATGAACAAGTTTCATGAAAGCATTAATCTTTATGATGAATCAAAAGAAACATTTAAGAGGAACTTGCCTCTTTTGTCTTAGTTTTCAACTTTCATAAATTAAAAAACACCAAATTAACAAACAAAACCAAACCTATAGTTGTCTACAACTGAAAGTACATTCCTTCTTCTTTTGGGAAGCATGCATTCATTTTTCCTTGGTCATTTTACTCTGACATATTTGAGATTAACTTTACCAAAAAAATCAATAAAACATATACATAAAAAAAATTAAGAAAAAAAAAACTTTTCCAAAAAAATATGTGGCATATTCCTAGTATTTCTCACAACTAAGTTGTTACAAATTAAAACATAAAGGCTGTAAGACTCGCTTTGCTATGAAATCAAAGATTTAAAATTTTTTTTTTTTTTTTTAAATCTTCCTGATTCAGGTTCTGAACATTAATATGAATACTAAACATAGGAGTTGGTGTGTTGTCAGTCTTCTAGCCGGAATAAGGGCCAAATCAGTTCCAAATCGTAGCTAATCATAGGACTGCCCCGACATAACTCAGAGTCAAAGCTGATTTTATCTTTCCTCTAACAGGATGGCTCACAATGGCCCGTAATTTTGATTTAACCATCTATATGATTATTTAGAACCTCAATCAAAAATATTTAACATGTGTAAATGTATATATATTACATTTTCTTCCGAAATCAGATGGCAGACTGATCGTATAGTGTGCGGTAGGCTTAAGACAGTAACATTCAAGTAGTAGCAGCTTGTAGTGGTGCTATTACTGTCATTAATTAAGAAGGAAATGATATGAAGGAATCCATGCATTGAGCTGAAGAAGTCAGGAAGTCTGGTTTAAGATTGCTGAAAACGTCTCACAACTTGCTGATGTACGTCATTCCATTTCATTTGATCACACTTAATGACTAACAGACTACATGTAAATTTGAATAGCACAGCCTAGTTCATTTGATGTCAGACTTCCAGACTATATAAACATTTCATGTTTATGTTTTAGTTCCTGAAGATGATCTGAAATAAAAGGTCGAAAATTCGAAACTCATCATGACTCTGATCAGAGTATTATTTCTAGCACTACTTAACTAAAGAGGAGTTAAAACTTTCATTTGATTCTCATGGATGAGCAATAGTCTAACCATTAAAATAACCCAATAATTTTCTGCAACCATTCAACAAACATAGACACCTTTAATATACTAAGTCATTTGTAAAATTTCTATTAATTATAATTTTTTAACACTTGGTATGTGTAAAATTTTCCATTAGACTACTGACATTTTGTGCAGACACTTAAAAGCATCACGAGCAAATGAAAGACTCAACTGATCCCGACGGTCAGACAGCGTCAGCAAATTTGTCATAGAGAGTGCATTTTGGTATGAAATGTACAGACTGGAAAGAATGATTCGTAGGGCGCATTTTATGGACGCTCTCAATAGCCATTGCTTGTTGCTAGGTGAGAGAACTATGCCACACTGGACATGCGTATTCCAGCACGGGTCTGATGAATCCGGTGAACACAGCTATCATGTCTTCGGGAGGGCAAGAAAATGGCTTCAGCGAACGCAACATGAAGAGACGGCGGTTTGCGCGAGATACAACGGACTCCACGTGCATATCCCATTTAAGATTGTCCTGAATTGTGATACCTAGGATCTTGGTGTCGCTCACGTGCTGAACCTTCTCCTGACACAGATCACTGTCAAGTTGTGAGACAGCGGTTGTACTGAATGAAACCTGAAATGTGACACACTTGTTTGGATTTAGCTTAACATTGTCTTCACACCAAATTTCTAGACACGATAATGCATATAATACAATGTTTCATCTTTGTTGCATGCTTTTTGTGAGCAGGCAATGGACATATCATCAACATATTTCCAGTGATTCACCGATTGGTCCCGCATGAGATCATCGATCAGAACAAGAAAAATCAGCGGTCCCAGACACGTGCCCTGCGGCACTCCGGCCTTGATGCGCTGCCATGCTGATCGAGTGTCATGGTAACGAACACTGTACTCGCGCCCCGTTAGGAAGTCACAGATCCAGCTAATAACCGCAGGATGTACATGAAGATGGATCAGTTTCGTTATCGCGACTGTATGGCTGACGCGATCGAAAGCTTTTTTGAAGTCAGTACAGATCACAGTAGAAATGTTAGTCGTGGTTTCAGCCTTCCTTGCAAGGAAATTGATGAAATCAACAAGGTAGTGAGTCGTTGATATCCTAGCTCAACCACCATACTGCTTTGGATCAAGATTCGCCAAAATATCATAGATGATCTGTATGGCGATAAAAAGTTCTGCAATCTTTGCAAAATGATCCGTTAAGGAAATTGGGCATAATTTGTCAACTGTCACTGGTGGAGACTCCTTGGGTATTGGAACAAGAATGGCTTTCTTCCACCAGGATGATACGCTGTACGTTTCGTATGACAGATTTAGGATGTGACACAATGGGGTGGCAAGAAAGATGGTGAATTCGCGAATGAGTCGAGCTGGTATCCCATCGGGACCACCAGATTTGCCAGGTTTGATCTTCTTCAACTCGTTGTATACCTGCCAAACGGTTACTTGTTTCGGGGCATCTGGAGAAGGAAGATATGCAGGCAAGGCATGTGGGTCAAGGGGCGGGATATATATCCGCGTTTATACATCTGCAAAGAATGATTTGATGTCCTCTGCTATTTGTGCGTCCGAATCTTCAGACGGGGCACCACAGGAACCATAAACTATTTCCAGTGGGGGACTCCTGTTACCAGTTAGTATTTTGAGATGTCTGTACCAACTGGCAGGATTCCCAGCTTTCAGTTTCTTTACTCTTCCTAGGTAAAAGTTGGCCTTCAGCTTCTGGTTTTCCTTCTGAACTTGACTGCAAAGTATTTTCCACTGGGCAATGTTGCCTTGAGCAAATGCATCCTGTCTTTTCTTCATAAGAGATTTCAGGTAAGGTGTTACCCAAGGTTTGTCACGAATGTGAATTTTAACTTTCTTCAATGGAAAACACCTGTTCATGTGGAAAGTTATTCGCTCTTAGAAGGTATCACAGGCAGACTGGACATTGACATCAGTAAGAACGTCTGCCCAGTCATGATGCGAAATCCAGTCACCAAATCGCTGTATATCAGAAGCTCTCATAGGTCAGGTTACTCTTGTCACAGTTTTATTGTTCCTCCTGAGGCCTGCAGACTTTGGTGACCAGAGTATACAATTGTGGTCCGAAGAGCCAATGGAAGACAGGATTTGAGGCTGGGAATACAAGTTGGCAAAAGTGGTCAAGAATTTGTCGAGTACAGCATCACCTCTAGTTGGCAAATTGACAATCTACCGCATGTCATTTCCGGAGACAAGCTGTCAAATATTCAGCCGGTTAAAATCACCAAGAATAATGAAGCCAGCCAATTGATGTTTAGACCTCAGCATGTCCGTACGCTGGAGAAGAAACTGAATGAGATCCTCACCATGCTCGTCGTTAGGTGGAGAGTAGACCGCAGCGATAAATATGCAGCTCACTGAACGTGGGAAGCGATGAGGTCTCAACGTGACCCCAGCAACCTCAAGGTGTCCTGGAACAGGCAGGTCATCAACAGGTTGTGGGTGAAAGTGGGATTTAACGTATACTGCCACTCCACCACCTTTGCGCTGAGATCTAGACTTGGTAAACACTCAGTATCCATCAATGGAGAAGGAAGTCTCGAGGTTGGTCGATAGTCAACCAAGTTTCTGTTACAGCACACACATCTACTCCAAGCTGATTCAGTATAATGTCTAGTTCATCAAGTTTGTTATTAATTGATCTTAAATTGCAAAGATAGACAGTGGGTAGGACGATGTCAGTGACACTACGTTCAAATTGAACAAGAACCACATTTTCTTTATTGAAACACTGTCCAGTTCTTGGTTTTGTTTCGTCACGATTTGATAAATGCACTTTGATTGTGCGATGAATAATAGGCAGGGGCAGATCCAGGGGGGCCGAATTAGCCGCAGCCCCCCTTTTGAAACCTAACTGGCATACCTTAAGTACACAATAATAAAAACTGCCTCCTTAATTGTGTACTTTTCCGGTTCTGTACCCCCTCATTTACAAATTCGTGGATCTGCCCCTGATAGGGTATATTGAACCAATGTTTACCAGTACTAAAAACAGAAGACCATTTTCATTGCATATCACCCAGAATATTAACTTCTCATGATTAAAAGAACGAAAATATCAATATCTTAAACAATAAGTTTTCTCTCTAAATGTAGCCCCATCAGTGGGCTTGCATTTACTATTGCATTAAAACACACAGAAATAACAGTACACATTTACAGAAAATAGGCCACAAATATTTAGGTTGCTGCTGGAAGCATACAAAAATCAATTAAAGTTGAAAAATAGAAAAGGTGTTATTGCATACTCACTTTCCTACATCTGAGTTTGCTCCTGTAAAGTCTGCTATGACATATGTCCATGTTACTGAGCCTGTGATGACTACTATAGCAAGGTCTAATAGGTCCAATTTATTGTGGAAAAACTCAGAGCTGAAATATAAAGACATTGGAAATATAAAATTTCATATAGGTTCTTATGAATCGCATCAATGAAATATTTTTTGTAAATACGTACCAGACAATTTTTTTTCCATACAAAAGCTTATAAGCTCCAGCAGAAAGACAATAAAATTTCCTTGTTAAGTTGATTTCTCTGGAAAAGGAATATAAAATGATACACCCAGAACTGATATCTGGGCCCCATTGCATAAAACTTACCATTAATGGTAACTCTGCCATCAATGGTAATTACCAGAGGAACATTGCTCAACAGCCAATCAAATTCAAGGTTTAAATGGAAGTTACCATCGATGGCAAAGCAAAGTTATCATCAATGGTAAGTTTTATGCAACAGGGCCCTGCATGGGCCCTGTTAGTTTGGATCAGGAGAAAAAAATCCCAGTTCTCTTTAGGACTTACTACTGCAAATAAGGTTTACATGAGAAGATCTGTTCATCTTGTCTTCTCAGGAACACACAAAGATTCTGCATCACCATCATCATCAACCCCATCATCATGATCATCATCAACCCCATCATCATGATCATCATCATGATCATCACCATCATCATCACCATCATCATGATCATGATCATCACCATCATCATTATCATCACCATCATCATCATCATCATCATCACCACCATCATCATCATCATCACCACCATCATCATCATTATCACCACCATCATTATCACAAATACTACTTACCCTTTTGCAAATATCCTAAGGCATATTTCAATGAAGAAATAGAGCCAGATACATAGAGAGAAGATATCATAGATCTCTAGAGGTGCTTCTTGTTTTGGATCAATGATGATATCCACAATGACTATGATGATATCCACAAAGACTAATAGTACTCCAATTAATCTGATCGGAAATTGAAAATAATTAAAATATATTACATAATTCTACAATAATTTCTAGTATATAAATATTTAAGCATTCCCCCAAAATCTTTAAAGTGCAATTGTAAGTAAAATAAACATAACTGAAGCTTCAACAAGTCATATATACACCCCAAACTGTTTAACAAAGTCAACACACTATTCAGGAATTTAAAAAAAATATTTACAAAAATAAGATGAATGAAAAATACTTGTAATGAGTAAAAACTCCAAGAGAGTTACAATTTAAATTTACACTTAGACTTAGCCATGGCAACTCAATACTGTCAAATTACCAAAACAGTAAGTAAATTACTTCATGTACATGAAATGAATTATGTATAAAATTATCTATTTCTCATTATAAATTAGGGGTATAAACATTGAACAGAACTGAGCTGAATTCAATTTAATTTAATTGTAAAATATAGCAATTGTAACTGCAATATCATCTAATATTTTTAAAGTTTCAAAGCATAACTGTTAACACTTCACAAATTTTGCTTTAAAGTAGTGCACCCGAAGAAAATGCACGACAACTGAAAATCAGTGACAAATTATATATGGATAGAAAGATTACAACTTAAAAAACACAAATGATGTGCTGAAAAGTCATATAAATATCCTGGAAAGGCTTAAAATGTAATTTTTAAAGACCCTTTTCAGACCCCCAAACCAAGCCAAACAACGGCCGTAGCGAGGTCTGAATTGTGACGTCACAGTCTTGGCAGATATACAGCCAGTTTACTCTCGTTTGTTTACCACGTACACGTTTGTTTTCCTCTGCTATTTATTGTCGCGCGCTCTGATCTTTCACGTTAATTATTCGATACCACTTGACATATCACTCAGGAGTGCGTCATCTTGAAACATTATAGAATATATCTGCGTGATTATTTCAACTTTTATGAAGCAATAATCGGCTATAAAGCAATTTCGCGAGTTTGACAACTCCAGCTTAGTAGCGGCTATGGTGGCTTGTGCAGTTGAGTTCAGGGCCTAGCACACTGACTGATACCTTCGCTTTTGAATTTGGAGAGAATAATCAGACTCACTCAGACTGTCACACAGCCACGGTTAAAAATTTGTCATCACATTTTCTATTTCAGATTTATCGTGGTTGAGGAACCCACTCATCCGTATTTAGCACACAACTAAGTGCAGAGTCTATGGACGGGGAAAGAGGAAACCAATGCATGTAACACAATGAAGCCCTTCTGTATGGAGTGAATGGTGGTTTCCTCAACAACGATAATGCCAGACTTTCAGTACCAAATCCAAATGTTCCTTTTCTAGCATTTTATAGTGATTTTTGGATATCTTCTTTCTGTCAGACTTCACAAGGTTCATCAGTTCATGCTTCACGATCCCCGGCTCACCCAGGCAACATTTCATTTCCCCCACCTGTGTCCGTGGCTCGAGCTGGTTCTAGGCTTGTGGAAGTTTTCTACCATCGCCCAGTTCTTCTCCTTCTCCTTCTTCTCCTTCTCCATATTGAGCTAAATTCGTCGTTTACAACCGACATTTTGATTTCTAAGTCTCAAAAAATCAATGAGAAAATTGCGTCACTTGCGTGTGTTTTCAATGCATATGGCGCGCCTAGCCAGCATGCTCTCATTATGCTGTCAAGCTTGTGACGTCACGCATCATGACACTCCACGGAGGACTGCGGAAGGCAGAATATCTGGATCTCACAAATACCATTTTTGAAAGATGATTATTGCGGGCCCCAAACATATCTTGACCAGGGAAGTTGTTATACCTAATCAGTAAAGCTTCCCCTTCACAGTGATATGCATTTTGCAGCAATTCATAACACTTTTGACTCTTCGGGTGACTACTTAAAAAAAAAAATTGTGCAAAAGATACTTTTGACATTTGAATTTCAAATACATGTAGGTTGCCTACATATTGTAGCTTACCTAACAGCCAGATGCTCTACAAATCTCCTGACTTTTAACTGAGCTTTCCTGTTTGAAAGAGAGTAGAAAGAGAACATTGATTCCTACTGACTGATCAATAGCTTTAGAGACATGATTTCTCAGAAAATGTGAATTTGCAGTATCATGAGTCAAACTGAGTTGAGAGAATCTTTTTCATGAATGCCTTTCCCATCAAATACATGTATATTTTTTAATAAACAAGTCTGAATACACAGACATATCATATATTTTTTTCAAAAGATACAAATATAAACAGCAAAGTTATGCATTGATCAAAGTGAACTTTTATACTATAATTGTATAAAGATGAATTCTCAATAGAGCAACATATAAACCACCGCAAAGGGCTGTGGCTGAGAGTCTGGGATATCAGGAAGTCCTAATTTTGCCCCCTTAGATACTTTCCCACACTACTATTCAGAAGAATGTGTTTTTGCCCTAAATTTATTACAAACTTCACCCCTAGATGATATATTTGTCAGGTATACTCTAAATATATCTGTTTAACTTGGCAGTTTCTCGATCATATTTGGGGCAAAAGTTCAAAGAGATTAAAATCACAGCTACACAACTGCAAATGAGGTACACACACAAACAAAAAATATCTTAAACACAGATTATACAGGCTTCTACATGTCATTCAGGTTACTGTAATGACATTAATAACATTTTATGGTACTTTCAAACTGTCAAATGTATAATTGCACAAATTGATCACCGTTGTTAAAGGAGAATAAAACCCTGGGGAAAAAATCAATTTTAATGAAAAGAGAGGATAGAGAGAAGCAATTTAAAAAAAGTTCCATCAAAATCGGTTACGAAATGAGAAAGTTATGAAAGTTTGAAAAGTCTCCATTAACTTTCTATGGCGATCCTCAAATTGCAGTGTTGCTTCAAAGTGACATGTTTAGTAGTACAACTCTCCATATGTTTTGTACACAAAATTTCATATTTTCTCCATTATCTCTAAAGATGATGCTTGTCTTTTTGTGAACTCAACATATGTTGTGTCAAATACACTTCTCCATGATATATCTTGAGCTAAGAAGGAGACAAGCTGCACCTTGAGAGATAATGGGGAAAATATGAAATTTTGTGTACTATACATATGGAGAGTTGTACTACTAAACCTGCCATTTGGAAGCAACAATGCCAATTTGAGGATCGCCATGGAAAGTAAATTGAGACTTTTCAAACTTTCATAACTTTTACATTTCGTAACTGATTTTGATGGAACTTTTTTTAAAGTGCTTCTGTCTATCCTCTCTTTTCATTAAAATGGATATTTCTCCAGGGTTTCATTCTCCTTTAAAGATGTAAGAGAACCAATGTGAAAAGGATATCATATGTCGAACTAATTTTGGTCCATGCATTCTTTTATGAACTTAAATCTTTATAAACCACTAAGCTGCTGAGGTCAGATTCAAAGCTCTCTATGCTTATACGATGACCTTTAATACACAGCAGCCTACATGTATCTACACACACCCATGAGAATCTCTCATAATGAAACGAGGTTAACTGATCAACTCATAGAATTAATAAGGCCTATGCATATTTGCAAAATAGCCAATGTGTATCACCATGGATTGACTATCATGTAAAGATAGGTAAAGTACAGAGCTGAAATAGGCAAGTCAAAAGTGTAATATTTTTGGAAACAGCAGTAATAATATTTATGTAATGTTGTTTTCATAACCTCTGACTTTGGATTGTTTTACCATACTATTCCTGATACATTGCTTTGTTCCAATGAAAGGAAAAATTGTGTAAATTCAACATCTAGGCTGACTCAGTTGAGTAGACAAACATCTACTGGAACTATTCATCATTCATAGCAAATTGTACAAACACAATATATCAGATTTTAGGAATCAATCAAGTTTGTTGCTCAAAATCAGAACATTTTGAGTTTTCTTACAACCAGATCTAACATCTGAGTCAATCTGTAAAGAATTGCCTTTTTACAAATGCAATAATGCTAATGCAAACATCAGAGCTCCTAAATTTTTATCTATTAACCTCTATTAACCTCTATCTCTTATATTATTATCCTTATATTATATTATATTATATTATATTATTTTCCTCTATGTATTATATTATAAACATTATTAGGCATTCCCTTTTACAATACAGGCAATATCATGCCATATTAAGCTCTTATTTCCATTGCTAACAGCATGATAATTAACCCAATCATAAAAAAACAATCACATACAGTATGTTTTGACCTTTTAAAGTGCAATAATGATATAATGTAAATATTGAAGTCACTCTCAATAAACACTATTAGCCATACTGGAACCCTTTTTACAATGGACAGACCATTAGCAATTAAGCCATATTCCAATGGTATGATACAAAAAAACAATCATAAAAATCTGCATATCACATGTTTTGTATCAAAATCAAACAATGATTATGATCATAGGAAGAGAAAGATTGGTGGATCATATTCCAGCTACACGATAATGAAATACAATCCTATGATGATAGAGCTGAGTGGATATCCAACTCAGTGAGATTATGATGTTCTGAATTTGCACGGTTCTATTCTGTGAGATTATCGTGTTCTGAATTACACAGTTCACTTATACACAGCTTTATACATACATGTACATGTGACTGGTTTGAGACAGCTTTATGCCTTTACATGTAGCTTTAATTTATGCCTACATATATATATTTACATATATGTCAATATATATGTCAGATACTTAAATCTGATTACCCATTACTCAAGGCAAAGAGAAATTATTTCTCTTACGTCTGATTCGGCACTTTATTTATCAAAAGGCAAAATGACTGTGTTCCATTTTCAGTCTTTTTGTTTGTAATTGCTCGCCTCATGAAATGATATGGCAAGTTTGCTTTAATAATAGACAAAATACTGGAGCAAAGGGTTTTCAAAGCAAGCACAATGTGGTCAAACTCTTTTGATTACTCATTCCTACTTAGCCTATTTCCCACGAGAACTGCGTAGTTCCTGTATAAACCCAAGGGGAATTAGAAAATTCAGTAGTCAACAGGTTAATACATGCATACACTTATGAATAGTATGCCGAGTCTTTGCTGACTGCTTTCTATCAAACATAGCCTACTGTGGGAATAAGCTTTAATATTTCAAAACATTGTGGTTTGATTTTGAGAGGAAATAATTCTCTTCCTTACGTGAGGCAGGTTTTATTCCTGCATGATATATGAGACAGTTCATCATTGACAACGTATCTCAGTAGCAGCCCATATTGATGTTGAACTTTCTTCAAGAAGTATTAGGAACTTCCTCATTCAAAATGCATTTCCGCAGCACTGAAATTACAGAACTTTCTTCATTATATTTTTCTATATTTACCCAATTAACCCTTTCAGGACAGGAATTATTTCAGGGCTAAATTGATCACATTTTGTTCTTCAAATTGGCAACAATAATATTTTTCTTTTAGTACTACAAGATTGTAATAAGGGGTAATGTCTTTGAAAACAATATACATGGTTAAAAGAATTGGCGAAAGTTGAAAAAGTTGCCAATTTTGATAAAAAACAATGATTTTGAACCTCTTAATGTGTTGCCAATTTAAGGATTTTAAATCTTATTCTCCTTTTTAAAATTCCTGGGATCAAACGCAATATTGTCATATAACAAAAATGGACACAGTGTGTGCATAAATTTTTGCTCTTTCTACTCATGTATCTAGTATATTTTTCAGGGCTCTGAAACAAAAATTATTGAGCTCAACCACAAAATTATGGTCAATTGTCTCGAAAGGGTTAAAAACAGCAAGCAACCTCTTTTGTCAGGAAAGCTTTTTTTTTTTTAAGTGAGAAGAATTAATATATGACTGGACATATAAAAATAGATTCTGACTCAAAAAGGACAATTGTGAATGTATATGACTTTAACAAGATCCCAAATCATTTAAGCAAGGCTGAAGTAAATATCCTTCTCTTCAAAGTAAATTAGAGCCAGTTTATTTGGCTGTAGATAGTTTTTAGAATACATGAATTAGATCTATAACCCATATGCCTTTTATGTGTACAATATAAAAGTAACTATTATTTGTTTTTGTTGATGGTGGTGGTGGTGTTGTTGCTGTTATTCTTATTATTATTATCATTTTCATTATTTTCTTAAATCATTTTTCAATTATTATTATTATTGTTAATATTATTATTATTATTATTATTATTATTATTATCATTATCATCATTATTATAATCATCATTATTATCATTATTATTATTACTATTATCATAATCATCATCATCATCATCATCATTATTATAATCATTATCATTATTATTATCATTATTATTATCATTATTATTATTATTATTATTACTATTATCATAATCATTATCATTTTTATTATCATCATTACTACTACTACTACTACTACTACTAGTACTATTATGATTATTATTATGATTATTTTTGTAGTTGTTCTATTGCACACCAAAAAAGTGTGGGATTTGCACCTGCAGTGAAATAACATGGCCTTTTAATCTGTGTAATACCTTTATCACATGGCTATATTCCACTGCTTTGTAGAACAATAAAGGTCCTTTTAAAAGAATTAGACTTGGTTAAGGAAAATGGGGAAAATAAAAGTAATTTATCTGAATTAATGCAAGGCTCATGGCTACTGATGACTGATGTTTGCTAATTAAAGCACATATCAATAAAAGACATGTTTCATACAAAGAACCCGCTTAATTCAAAGCTTAAGCAATCTTTCTGCACATTGCTCCCAGCTGTTTTCGACATCATGACTCACATGACATAGGGCAATCAGTGAATGCTTAGTGCTAGTGGGAAAGAGATCTTCGATATGTGCTTAGCTCTGAATGTGCAAAGTATGTACGTAGATCCAGAATACATTCAATACACTGTAGCAATGTGAGTGATAATAGTTTTTTAAGACAAAATTTATGTGTAGAGGTCAAGATAGTTCTTCTAACTTTAACTTTTAATGGGAACTGGAACTTTAATTTTTGTAATATCATCAATGATTTTCCACATATAACTTCCACATATTAATATCATTCTGATATAGTAATCATGAAAAGTGCTGCCCCACAATGTAGTTATGATAACATCATTCTGATCATATTATGTTTTATCTTTATGTATCTTTATCTAATATCAAGATTATATGCCAGCCATCTTGTCACATTTTGTTTACTCTTGGCTTTCTTGTTTCTAATATATATTTATGAAATGCAAACTTACTTAGGAAGCTGTCTAGACAAAACCTATTCTGGTTTTTAACAGCTGTACCTTATTCCATTTTTAGTCTATACATGTATTATTCCAATTTGGAACATTTTTAAATGTGTAATTGCATGTTTTTACTAATGTAAAAATGTTTTTATTGAGATGGATCTAATAAACTGAACTGAAAATGAAAAAGAAATCCCTTACTATTCCTTTATAGCTGATTATGGTTATAGTCTAATCTATTATAACTTTCAACTTTTGGCTAGTGGCTAGGTTGGCCCATTTAAATTTTTTTTTAAAATTTAATCAATATTTAAATCAATGCTTTTAAATCAAATGAAGCAGAAGATCAATTTCAATCACTGATTCTTTAAAAAAAGGATCATGATTTAAAGAGAAAGTTGAGTTCGGGGGGGGGGGGGGGGATGAAAAATAATTTGTGAGCTTTCTCATTCTTTTTATGTCAGTTTAGAAGAATATAATACTAGAAATGTTCCCTGAAAAGGATAGCTCTTCAAATGTCCTCACATTTGAAATATGATGAGAAATAGCTGAGATGTTCGGGCCGAACATTAGTGCCACTTGTGTGTGCATTCCCATGCATATACCCATTTCTGTGTGCAGTATATTTGTGCTTTTTCAGTGAGATTTTGTCAATTTCTTATGAATATGATGATTCCAAAACCTCACAGTATAAAACCATGCTTATGTAGTCATGATCAACCTTTTCCCAATTGCTTTGAGACAGTTTCTTTCACAATGTAATTGCATGACAAGAACTCTACTTTATCTTTAAATCAGTGACATAGAATCATTTGATCTTAATTGCTAACATAAGATAAGTCCTGTATCATTTCAATTTATCAAAATCCTTATAATGTGCTTTGTCACATCACTTTAACTATTTTCTATATGAAGAATAACAGTATAATTGTCTGTAACCACTAATGGTGTTGATTGCAAAAATGATGATAAAAAAAATTAAGAAAGAAAAGATATTACATACACACAGAGTAGAAATATGAAATCATTTCTTTTTTGTATCATCATTTAGCAAACAACACCAGTAAAAAGTACAGACGAGTGTTGACCAGTACACCTACATTTATGATATCTCTATCTTATGTTATGACATAAAATAAATCAAAATAAAACTTACGCTAAATTCGTTAGAGGTATTTGTTTGCTGCCATTGTTGAGGACTTGTACACTGCCCTTGGTATCTACTATGGGTACTTTGCACTCTTCAGATGGCATCTTACACCTAGTCTCCTCACCAGCCACTTCCATGGGAGATCCATCAGAATTCTGTTCATGAATATACAAAAATGAAATGCTGACACAGACAAATCATGCCTACAAACATAAAAATAAAAGAATCTACGGATTAATGATTTCAACAGCATCTCCATGTAGATGTTAAGAAAAATGCATGCCACATTATAAGAACCAAAAATTACCCATCTCTGGGGGAAAATAATCATGTATTTTGTTTAAATTTAAAAATCAATTCAAGTTTTGTTATTAAAGTGTGATTGGCAAAGAAAACATGTGTTAAAATGGCAGAAATTGCTCATCGAAGGCTCAACACTAGAAGGGGTCGGGTGCACATGGACACCTCAAATTTTGTCTCAGACCCCTGAATTTCAAAATGTAAACAGGGCCAGGGGCACAGTACTAGTGCACAAAGACCCCTAATTAAAATTTGGTATGGAGTCTGAACAAAATCAATGTAATTTCTATTATATTACAGTTCTTACAAAGGGGTACTTAACAGAAAGAATTCTTAATAGAAATGATTTAATTGAAACATTTTTCCTCTCTCCCTCTCTCTTGAATAATATAGTTAGCTATATTGTTTTGCTCTGCTTTAAAACTTAAAGGAGAATGAAACCCTGGGGAAAAATCCATTTAATGAAAAGAGAGGATAGAGAGAAACAATTTTTAAAAAATTCCATCCGAATCGGTTAAGAAATGAGAAAGTTATGAAAGTTTGACAAGTCTCAATTTACTTTCTATGGCGATCCTCAAATTGGCAATGTTGCTTCGAAGTGACAGGTAGAGTAGAACAACTCTCCATATGTTTTGTACACAAAATTTCATATTTTCTCCATTATCTCTAAAGATGCTGCTTGTCTTTTTGTGAACTCAACATATGTTGTGTCAAATACATTTCTCCATGATATATCTTGAGCTAAGGATACAAGCTGCACCTTGAGAGATAACGGGGAAAATATGAAATTTTGTGTACAAAACATATGGAGAGTTGTCCTACTAAACCTGTCATTTTGAAGCAACACTGCCAATTTGAGGATCACCACAGATTTATAAATTATGTATATTCCCTAAAATAATTATTCAAAGTCTGTCCTAAACAAAGCAAATGGCTTCACTCATATTTGATCACAGTCAAAGGTAATTTCAGTTCATCACTGGCTACTATAATGTCTTATAATTAGTAATCACTGAAACATAAAATTGGTGTAAATATAACAATGTTACGAGGGAGAATGATTTCATGATTAATGATGTTTTCTCTCTGATCTGAATGTGGGGAGTACAGGGGGAATACAAAGATCAGTTTTAGAAAGCATACAAGCCTAATCAGGAAATAAACAAAAGCTCAAGATTAAGGAAGTTCTGGTCAGAGGGCATTACTAATTACACAGATAAATGGCAAGAATTCTCTCTATATACACACACACACACACACACACACACACTAACCAGCATATCACTGATGGACTTCAGATAAAAGCAAATATTGAGAGAAGTACATGAACCCAGTTTGTAGACCAATATATACTAACTTCAATTTAAAAAAACACATCAGAGCATTATATTGAACATTCCCCCTTGGCAGAAGGATCAAAGATTAAGAAAGTAAAAGACTAGCTTCGACAAATAAATTTATCAGTAAAAATGTAATGATAATCAGATGGAGCAAAGGGCAACAAGTAGGTTAGTTTGTGGTACAATTAAGTAAAACCCTACACTGAATTAAGGAAGAAAAAGTAAGAACATCACAATAGAACTTGCTTTATAGAAAACCAAAGTATTCCTTTTTTTCAACCGTATTTTTTTTTCCTTTTACAAAAATATAGACTATATATATAGACTCCTAAAATAAAAAGTTTAATTGAATAATATACAACTAAATATACTTGCCAATAGCATTTTCCTAGTTTGTAAAATTCTGAGGAAAACTTTCCACGAAGACAGCACTAAGCGACTAATACCAGCATGCACAGATCATAAGGAAGAAGTACTAGGTAATTACGATTTATGTGAAAGTCAAGCCAGGAATGACGGCCTAAAGCACTACACTACATGAAGAGCCTACGCTTTAGCAAAGTAATTTCAACAAGCTTTAGAATAGAATGTTGGGTTCTGATTGATCAACACAGTGTGGGGTGCCGTTAATGACATTTGATCAGTGATCACGCACAGGGATCAAAATCTTTCGAAAGTGCAATGAAAGAGAACTGTAACATGCAGGATGTCTTGGATATAGGCTGCTGATAATTAAAAACATACAGTCATATCAAAATATTGATTTAATGATCACTCTATTTCTTCTTATCTTAGTAAGCTTTCCTCAAAAAATGAACTTTGCTATTATTTATAACTAAGTGTACAGAAGCTAATTAATGCTACATCATATTGATCAAAATCATGTTTAAAAGAGAAAATTATCAAAAAATAAAAACTACTAAATTACTAATGATGAATCACTATATACTGTTTATCTAAGAATAAGATTAATTTGAAAAACATTTATAACTGGAAAAGAAATTCAATTAAAGTAAAGAAGATAATAACCTCTAGCATCAATTTTTAATGCAATTTATAAAAATTTACCATGAAGTTATCTAGATGTATATTGTTAATATGAAAGAAATTTACAATTTCACGTAAAAAAGGTATGTGATACCCGAACAGTGATAGCAATCAATCTTTATATTTTCTTCTAAGTAATGGTATTTCAACATAAACCTACAGTTTTGTAGAGAAAATTTTCATACATACAATTATAAGCTAAGACATACAGGTATATGTTACATGACTGCCGCAACTGGAACTTGTCACAACTATAAATGCAAATCCCTTTACACAACCCTCCACAATAAATTGGCTTCTATCATAGGTAACTGTAAGCACAGATTATGCCAAATATTTTCTCACCTTTCCATTACTGTGTTCATGTAAGGATGAGTGATTCTCTACCTGCTGGAGGTCTTCAAAACGAGGATTCTCAAAGCCATTGATGTGAATGTTCGTTTCCTCAGGGACAAGTACAGCGCTACCTTGCATTCCGAGGTCGCACTCCTCATCGTCATCGACATCATTGTTGTTGTAGAACTGAGTGTATTTACTCATGGTTGTAAGTGTACAGTGTCTGCTTCACGGGCTTCATCAAGTATGCTGTCAGAGGCAAAGAAACAAATCCAATTATCTCTTCTCTGTAGGGTGTCTGGCTTGCCTCTAACAACTGAGGTACTGCTCAAGGAAGCTTCTAATTATGATTTCTGAACATGGCAGGCACGAGGGGGACAAAAGAGTTGCCAGATTTTAACACCTTTCACGCCTCCCTACAAAGTTTACAAGCATGGGTCTCCCATACTAGACACCCTACTTTATTTCACAGATAAGAACATGGGGGTACGTACTTACAGTATGATGATCAAAGTCTGGACTCTGGACTGCTACACATGCACCTTTACAAAAACAACCAAAGCATTTTCTTTAATGTCTGGTGGCGACTCTAATAGTGAAAATTAGCATATATGAATTCTCTGCATCTAATCTGAAATGAGACAAAAGCATGTATCAAAATAAGCAAGAAAAAATGCCCCAATGCTCTCTGTGATTTGGAGTCTTCAGAATTGACAATTATTTGTATCATAAAGTATACATTTAATCATAAAATAAGGGAGAATAAAAAGACAATCTCTTCAAAGGAAAATGTTTCTATGTGGATGCATCTCTAACAAAATATATTTCTTCTTCTTCTTCTTTTCCTTCTTCTTCTCCTTCTTCTTGTTCTTGTTCTTCTTCTTGTTCTCTTTCTCCTGCACCTTCTTCTTCTCCTGTTTACTCTGCCTCCTTCACTACTGAAGATTCTTGCAAACGAATGGGGTGTGGGACTCTGGGTGTGTCACAAAAGACAAGAAGTGCCAAGTGTCCTAAAGATTTACCATAAAAACATTCAAGGAAATATGTACCTCCCCCCCCCCCCCCCATAGCAAATGAAACCAAGGAAGTAAAAAGGAGGGTTTTTTTTTCTTTTAAAAAAATGAATGATAGTCTCATTTTTTCCCCTGAAGCTTTCGAAAATTCTTTTCCCAGCAGTTCAGTTCTCAAAATATATTATGCACAATTCAAACATTTTCACATATACTCAAATACGGTAAAACTGGAATACCTTTAACACAGCAGATATACTAATAGGCCCACCCCTTTCTGAAACAAAGACTGGCAGAATATTATGTCACATGAATTTTAAATAACACCTTAAGCTCTTACCTGGTACTTGTCAAAACATCAAGGTTGGCATATCACATATACAGGTGTATATATCAGATCCAGAAATGTACAGTTTTTAAGTCCTTGAAGCTTCCACAGTCTGTATAATCTTTATCCCATTCCAACCACATGAAACTGTTTCCCAACTCTAGAGGCTGCTCTATATGTTCCGAGACTTTGTCTGTTACACTACCCAGAATAGTCTTACTTTGCAAACCCTTAAATGATATGTACATTGAAACTTGTTGACATTAACAAGAATTCATTTCTGAAATTCACATACAAATGAAAAAAGCTATGATCAATTGGCAAAGATAGTCACTTTCATCATCAAATTTACAAAATAGTGATTGAATGAGGACTACCTGCATGATTGATACTTACTTTAAAAAAGAATGAAAATTCCTTCAATTGATACTATTTGGTCAAGTTCAGACCCTGGATTACTGATTGATTCATGGCAGCAAACATTCTTAACACTTTCTCCTCAAACTTTCACTCATTCAATATATTTATCTAAAGTGACTTTATATGTTAACTATATACTAATGCCCAACTTACAGTGTAGTTTGATGTTGGCTGTGGCAAAAGTGGGGGCATGAATGATAACCAAATATCTACTGCCTGGGACACTGTATCAATATCAACATAGGATTTAAGCATTTACAAACTGCTTTTCTGCTTTTCTTAAAACTTCTCACTGTTCTCAGTGTTGTAGTTAGGAGATACAACCAATCGTACTGGTTATAATGAACCCAAGTTAAGACTGTACTGTATCCCTGTATGCACAGGTATCAATTCTCAAGTACTCTAGCCTTGTATAAAATGGGTATCATAACCACAAACTGTCAATAACTAAATGAGATGGTGATACTTGCCAACAATATGAAAATCAATCCTTAAATACATCAGGACCCCATTTCATAAAACTTATTATCAATAACAACTGCCACATATCTATGACAAATTTGCTCTCAGCCAATCAGATGCAAGTATTTCAGTAGCTTATAACTGTTATTGTAACTTTTACTTATCAAGTTTTATTAAATGGGGACCAGAAGTGGTAAATCTATCCATTGTTTCCCTATTCCTATGGGTGTTTAATGTGTAGTGCCCCCCCAAAAAAATTCTTCTTCAAAGGGGGCACAATAATATGTGTCTGTAGTGGTAATTTTCTGACAATGCTCTAGTGCTCAGACAAAAAGAATACAGAAATACATGTATGACACAGGACTGAATAAGAGGAAAAACCAAGGGGCTACCATGGGTTCCCCTACTGGAGGTTAAAATGAGTAATATTTAATATTACAATATTGTCCTGCAGAAAATGATTATCCAGAATTCAAAATAACCACCAGGATGTTTTTAAATATTTCAAAAGATATACCCCTTCCATAAAATATTAGTTTCTAACCAAATAATAATTATGCAATGATACAAGCTAATTTTGTCATCATCATGGAAAATGGAAGCATATGAATCATGATCATGGGAGACCTACATGAATCACGAGTATTCTATTGATGTAAAACACAAATTAGGAATCAGTGATTGATAAATGAAAATGGTCCTCTACAAGTAATGTTCTACAAACTGTGTATGCCTGTAAGACTATTAACTTGACAAGACCTCTGATATTGTGCCAAAATACTGAACAAAATGAATGACAATAAAGGATTTCCTTTATATAAGGATGTCCTATATAAGGATGTAGGTTGGTCAATGCTGTTGTATAGCAAGCCAGCTCTCACAAAGACAGGAAATCAAGGAAACCATTTCCCCTTGGAGACTTATACTAACAGAGGCATTGGATATTTGGAGAGATATATAGACCAGATGTACTTTACTTGGATGCTGTCAGACTAAATGAAAAAGGCAACCATTTCTATCATAGACTCATACTCTCGTAATGGGTAAATACTACACAGGGAAAACTTTAACCAACTGGTGAAAGTGTGTTTCGATCAGGCTTCAGTAAACAAACAGGTTAATTTTTATTGCATTGATCATGAACAGAATGTGAATATCACAACATGGGATATTTGTTTGTAGAAGAAAAGAGAGGACAAGAGATGACAAGATCTAGACTGCCTTATCATATAGGCCTAAGAGACAAATAAAATTGATGTAGGTCATTCAGTGGTAGACTTCTTCTTCTTCTTCTTCCAGTCTGGTACAGTCCGCCACTAGCATATTGTTAGTCTGACTAGTAGTCTCTAATAAACAATCAAGATGATAAAAAAGGATTTAGGCTACTCTGGGGAGAGCTCCACTGATTGCATTCACATTGGTCCAGTAAATTACTGCTCTACTTATAAGATAGTTAGGCACCCTGTGCTCACATCTATAGTTTCACATTCTATGCAAAATTTGCAAGAAGGATTGAATACTAGTCTTCCTGATAACTATATCTCATCTACTTAAGACATCATTACTTCTTTTCACAAATGAATATGTGCACAAGTTAAGTGAGTTAATGCAACTTCATGTGGAGGCCTACCTACAATGACAAGTCTAAATTAAGAAATGGTGGAAATAAAAAACAGCAGTTACAATATTTTGTTAAACTGGTGGCAGAGGTGGGATAGACTGACAAGGCAGAACGAAATAAAAGAAAGGAAGAGAACTTCATATGGCAAGAGGTCTTCACCTAACTTAATGGAAGTGGAAGTTATTGGAAATGGAACCAGCTAATTTGTAGCAGTTGGATGATGATGTGAAGTCATCTCCATCATGAACTCAACATTGAGCTGCTACAGTAAAAATAATTTTAAGGTACTTGACCACAGAAGTAAAGAAGTTTTATTTCTCCTTTAATAAGATGTTAACCCACTGACTACTGAATTCTCTCATTCCCATAAGCTTTGATACAGGGATGACCTGGTTCATGTGGGCAATGGGTTAAATGGCATCTGTTTGAACTACAAAATTTTAATAACTTCTTATCACCACTATGCATCAAAATGAGAGATTTTCTGGACTCTCAGGGACTAATAGTAGACTTGCCATGCAAAAATATGACATCCAAATTACATGTCTTTTAGTTTCTAAAACATACAATAGATGAACATTATCAACAACAAAATAACAGGAAAAATAGAGTGCAAGAAGAAAATTATAAATATAGCTGATGAATTTCAGAAAAAATGTCAGATTTTGTGTTACATATCTTTTTATTAAGAAAATGCCACTGATGATGGTTCACCTGGCTACATGAATTTAAGTGTATACTCTTCTGTAACTTTCCATAGGCTATATGTACATGTAGATGCTCATTCTCTTTTTGAGTTTTTTGAAAGTGCTTACTAAACTATAAAAAAAAAAAAAAAAAAAAACAGTCAGCATATACATAAGTAATTTTAAAAAAAACTTAGGATTTAGGACTTACAACGTTCTATGTCAAAATAAGATTTCAATTAGCTCAAGCCTAAATACACCCTGCCTTATATTTTACTTCTTGTCTCCATAGGTCTATCACTTACGCCTCCACTGCCGTCTCGATCAGCTCCCAGTCTGCACCCACTTCCTCTGAAGATTCCCCACAGAATAGCGATCCCGGGATAGCGATACTGTGGTAGGGGTGAAGCTCTCTGCTATATTTAATCACCGTCACCGAATTAAAACTTTCATCAAAACTCACATCTCCCTAAAATCATCATTGAATCACACTTCCACATGAATCCAATCTGAGGTGTGATAACTATACTGTCTCTGAAATCCACAGGTCATCATCTATCGTCAGACGACCAGCCGCACTTGGAGGAGGACCTCCATATTCGATCCATGGATGCAAAGCTTGCAATATACAGTCTTGCTTTGCAGACCCAGTTTTGGCAAAGGGTGGAATCCCGGGGGGGGGGGGGGCCACTCAGGTATATTGGTGTACACATGCGCGTCCAAAAAAACGCGTAAAAGGGGGTCTTTTTTTAATCCAGAACGCGTAACGCGCGCTACGTGTTAAGGGGTCCGAAAACGCCGATTTTCAACAAAAAGGGGGTGCTGAACAGAATGCGGCCAAACGCATTTAGGGGGTAATATTTCAATCAAACCTGTTTAGGGGGGTAATTTTTATGAAAAAATACGCGAAATCCTCGTTAAGGGGTAAGTTTTACGAAAAAAAGCACGCGAAATCCTTGTTAAGGGGTGTCTTTTCACAAAGTATGAAACTTGTTTAGGGGGCATTTTTTAAATCCATGGACACGCATGTGTACACCAATATACCTGAGTGGCCCCCCCGGGGGTGGAATCCGTAGGTAAATGGGGACGATAGGCCTATATTGTGTTATTTTGTGCAGATTATAGTGCAACTCGTGCATAAATGTGAATGAGGAATATAAAATTATGAGGATAGTGAGGATAAGAATTAAAAAGTAACACAAAGTAGCAACAATTTTTTTTTTTTCGCCAGCCCTCAAAAAAGTCGCTCAGTGGGGGGGGGGGGAGTTATTAGATATTTTCCTCCATAATTCTCTGACAAGCAAAAAAAAAAAAAAAAAAAAAAATTCGAGGAAAAGTTGTCAGGGGGGGCACTCTGCCCCCTGCCCCCCCCCCCCCCCTCAGCTACGCTAGTGACAACAGGACATAATCCAACAGATCATCGTTGGAATTAGGTGTAAGCATGAAGCATGCCGGGTTGCCCCTCCCCTCTGTTCCCGATGCAGGTTCGGGTTCAGGGAAAAGTGTAAGAGATCGAGTCCCACCCTATGACTGTAATACATAGGGCTACACTTCTCGCAAAGATGCAGAGTATAGTAGGGTGTAAACTCGGTGTATATAGTGTGCCTGCACTGTACACATCAGGTATGTCTTCGGACCTTAGATCGTCGTG
This sequence comes from Heliocidaris tuberculata, assembly GCA_025618425.1. Classification (NCBI taxonomy): domain Eukaryota; kingdom Metazoa; phylum Echinodermata; class Echinoidea; order Camarodonta; family Echinometridae; genus Heliocidaris; species Heliocidaris tuberculata. Next base: position 8,683,511 of record CM046846.1, read on the forward strand.
ATATGCTATCACTTTGATTTATAATAAAAGAAGTGTGGCAAATGGGCGTGACACATAACTTTGGACAAATGAGACCGCACAAGAAATGCTTCAGTGATCATCGTGAACACGGTACGGGCGTGAACCATAGAGTTACATAAGCACTATAAGTCTATGGCGTGGACACAGCTGGCGCCGCAAGATAGAGGAATTCAATTTGACACTCCAGTTAAGGCTCATAATCCCTTTTATACTTTTATTTTATTTTTTTCCAATTAAAATATCTGAAAGAAATAGACCTACATTTAAAAAAAAAAAAAAAAAGAAATGCAAATTGTAGAGGATTGGTGAATTAAGCAAACATCATGAACAAGGGAAAACATCAGTGACAATAAATTGATAGAATTTGAACTTGTGAAAGTATGTTAATTCCTAGCTTAGACATCCAGACAAGCACAAGTGTATTATAACGGCATTATTTTCCCCCTCTAATCCTCTGGCTGAAAATGATGAAAAACGACAACCAGCATATTCACTTCTGCTCTGTGCACCTTCCTACTCCACTGAAACAAAAAAAGTTTACTCTTTTTTGTAAGCAGAGTAGCTGCATGTACTATTGGCCCGGGGGGGGGGGGGGTACTCACGTATATTGGGTATACGGGGATGTGCCGCTGGGAAGGGTGACTTTTTGAAGAAAGATCCTTAGACATGGGTCCCCTTTTCATTAAAAAGATCCTTAGACATGGGTCCCATTTTCCCCCAAAAAATCCTTAGACATGGGTCTCTTATCCCGGCTCTTATCATTTGTTTCATTCCTCTCTTTTCTCCCTCATTTGTCCGGGAAATCCTTAGACATGGGTCCATTTTTCACAAAAAATCCTTAGACATGGGTGCCTATTTACAGCAAAAGGACCCTTGGATGTGGGTATGGGTCTGGAGTTCTCAGCCGCACACCCCCGTCCGATTATAATCTGAGTACCCCCCCCCCCCCCGGGACTATTGGCTGCTGTAAGTCGGCCTAGTAGTAATTGTGATTTTTTTTCAATAATAGAAGTCAAAGACGACGTACAAACACCAGTTTTGCGAGTCTAGATTATAGCAGAAGCGAAATGTCAGAGATTTTGACTAGTTTTCTTTGTGGAAAGCACATCTAGAAAATAAATTTAAATGGAAATGAATATAAATAAATAAAAAGTCTAGAGCGCCATCTCGTGACGTACCGGTATTATGCATATGACGGCTGCTGCTTGGCGAAAGTATTTACGATAGTGATTGTAAGTTTGTGACACAACCTCTATTTAAAGAATAATCTTCTTTGAATTAAGTAGATAACGGAAGCTGCATAGTAAATCTTATACTATTTGCATCTTGAGGTAAATTAATTGTGCCCAACTCAGCTGTCAAGTCTGTCGACTGCCAACTGGTACTCTGCGGATGGCGGAGCCCTTGGGCCTTACGATGCTTACTGCCCTAGCCTAGCGCGTGCAGGCTAGGATAGTTCCTCCCTTTGAATAACTTTATAAGACCCTCAAGACAAAAGAGGCAGATCAAAGCCACGAAATTTACTGGGTTTGAGGCAACAAACCTAGTTGAAAGGCAAGTCCAAAACAATAGTAAGTGTTTTGCGGTCGAAAACTTCAACACCGACCAATACAAGAACTCTTTTTTTGTTCAAACAACGGTGGACTGGAACCATCTTCCAGACACCATAGTAAATTCTCAAACAGTGGCAAGTTTCAAGGCAGCTGTTGAAGACCAGTTTCATCAGTATCACTAGTCGTCGTTAGCCCTCTCTCTTATCCGGTGCGTTATACCATAACGGTCCTGCACTGTATACATCCAGATCCAGATCCAGATAGTTGGGAGTGCGTTAGTGCGATCTGGGCCCCATTGCACAAAACTTGCGTTTGAACGCAACTCAGGAAAATCAAACACAACTTTGTTTTCAGCCAATCAGAAGTGCGCATTTAGGACTTGCGTTTGATTTTCAGGAGTTGCGATTAAACGCAAGTTTTGTGCAACGGGCCCCTGGCAACACAAAGGTTTTTATCGTGGTGTTCTAACGCACGAGGCGTATCCGAGTGTGTTAGACACCACGATAAAAACCTGCGTGTTGCTGGATCGCACTAACGCACGAACTCACAACCATGTATTAATAGTTTTATAAAACGGGTCTACATTCTTAGTGTTTTCTTACAATTTTAGTGTTTGATCCGGATTAGCCGTGCGTTAGTACTTTTTTTTTTGCACGGTCACGTGGTGTTATTTGACCAATCAGGATGGCTACATTCTTGAACCCGTTTTATAATTGTCGCTAGTATTGCATTGCACGTAATGACTGTGGTGAAAGTTCACACCAAATTTCTTTTGCGCTGGAATCATTTGCCTTATTTTCTATGTCATGTTTACCATTGTACAGAAGGATAGACTTTTGTTATAGCACTTCCTTAGGTAGTAACTGACATAGCACCATCTACTGTTCACTTGCTATTCACTAACATGCAGAAGCAGTCATTTTGGTTTTGTTTTGAGGAACAGGAATCCTTTTGTTGACTCATCATCGTATAGTTTTTGGTTCCTGAAAATGTTATAAAGACAGGCAAAGAGGTTAGTTTTGTTGTTTATTTAATCATTTTCTTAAATTGTCACATTATAAAGAAGAAAATAGATGGTCAATTATAAACTTCATACAGGTGTTGTGTAATGTACATGACTGTTATATACATGTATTAGGTACAATGTATGCAAGTCTATGATGTTGAGTATGGACATTTAACTTTGAGTTGCATTAAGAATACACATGTACATGAAACTTAAATGAGCGAGTAGTTATAACAGATAGTAAATATTGAAGGTTTTTGATGTGTGTTGAAGTGATGATAGAATGACAGAGATTTATCTTTGAATAATTAAGCTCATATTGTGTCATCAAATGTTTAATAGTCGAAGTATAATAGTTTCTAGTTTTTAAACATAAAGCTATCATTCAGTTGAAAAAGTGAAACAATGATAACCAACATTATTATAGGTAATAAGAATCAATGTACATTTATCATTCCTTCTCCAGAAACTATTATGACTATGAATTTGATATTGTTTTAATGTGCTTGTACTTATGATTCTTTTTATGTATTATTATTCCAACAGTTTTCACGGAATTATGCCTTGATGGAATTATGCCTGAATAGAATTATGCCCAGATGGAATTTATGGAATGCTCGGAATTTCTGGAATTAAAAGGCAATGAAATTCCCGTAGAAACCTTTGTCAAGTCTATTCTATCAAAGTCGACCTCATTACAACCACAGTGAAAACTCTTTGAGTGAAAACTCTTTGAGTGAAAACTCTCTGAGTGACAACTCTCTGAGTGGAAACTCTGTGAACCTTCGCCCTCACCGCCGTCGCCCGAGTTCGGTTCTAGCTGTGGAATGAATCTCAACAGAAAGAATGAACTGGTTCATTTTTTGACGTGAATCTTCCATCACCATCGGATCTTCATCATGTCAGAAACCGAAGAAGAAAGACGGGATAGAAGACCCACAGAAAAGGGTCTACAGTACCAAGCTGACGTCATAATTAAGACATGGAAAGATGCCATTCGACTTTGGAGGAGAAAGGCAAACAAGCATAGACAGCTTATAGTTGAAGATGACGTCAGGGTTGAGACGATTAAAGAATCCCGCAACCAGGTGCAGGAGGCTATGGACAAAGCCATTTCTGTGCAAGACAAGCTTGCTGCTTTAGCTCCTTCAGCAAGCCTTGATGATGATGGTGAAGAAAAGCTTGAAGAGATGGAAGAAGAGCACTCGACACTAATGAAAGAGACCATGAGAATCATTCTACACTTGAAAGGCGAAACTCTTTCTTCAAAATCAGGTTCCCGTTCAGCTAGAAGAAGAGTGCAAGAATGGGTTAATAATCAAGCATCAGTCTCTTCTCAAGTTAAGAGTGCAGCTGATAAAGATGACAGTGTTCCTCCAGTGGAAACTGCAACTAAGATGGATGACCATGCTTCTCCTATGGAGTCTGCATCCAAGAAAGATGATGCTAAGCTTTCGTCAAAAGTTAGTAATCAGTCAGCTGATGAGCCCATTAATGATGATGTTCTCTCCAGCAGTTTGAAGGAGCTGCTTTGCTTGAACAGACTACCTCTTCCAGAGCCTGGAATATTCTCAGGCAATCCGCTGGACTATACGTCATGGAAGAGGAGCTACGACGCCTTGATCGAACATCGAGGAATTCCAATTGGTGAAAGGTTCTACTTCCTCTTGAAATATCTTTCTGGTGAGCCGAGATCCTTAGTTCAAGGTTATTCAATGATCGGAGATGCTGCAGGATACAATGAAGCAAAGACGGTATTGGAACAGAGATATGGTGATCCATTTGTGGTATCCAATGCCTATCGAGATAAGCTTGACTCTTGGCCTAAGGTGGGATCAAGAGACGCCACTGGTCTGAGGAGATTTGCAGACTTTCTTAAGCAGTGTGATACTGCTTCCAAGTACATTCATCATTTGAATCACCTGGACGATGAAAGAGAAAACCGGAAGTTACTGATGAAGCTCCCAGATTGGTTGGTTGTGAAATGGAGCAGGAAGGTCGTGCAATGGAGGGAAGAGTGGAGGATATTTCCACCCTTCACTGTCTTCACCAAGTTCGTCGATGAAGAAGCTATCATTGCTTGTGATCCTGTTACCTCACTTCAATCCCTACAGACCTCAAAGGAAAGAAAGAAATCAGCTACCACTAGCTTCCTCCAGACTGGAACAACTCTTCAGAAACAGAGAGATCGACCAGCTGAGAAAAGGTCTTTTTCATGTATCTTCTGCAAGGGTCAACATCACCTCAGTGAATGTTCTTCCTTCAATTCAGAGACGATGCAGAAGAAAAGACAGGTAGTCAAGGAGAATGGACTCTGCTTTGGCTGCCTGAAGAAAGGACACTTATCAAAGAAATGCAAGAAGAGAAATACATGCTCCTCTTGCAAAGGAAAGCATCCGACCGTTTTACATGATGATGAATGGAAGGAAAGACGACAGGAAGCCAACAGAGAAAGTGATGTCCAGGAAACCCTGGAGTCAAAATCCCATGCATCGAATTTGGATTCCAGTTGTTCAACAAAGTCATCAATGATCGTTCCTGTCTGGCTTTCGCACGAGTCCTGCCATGATGACAGATTAGTGTATGCTCTGCTTGACACTCAATCGGATACATCGTTTATTCTGACTGACACGAAGGAGGCAATGAGAATTAAGGGAGTCCAGATAAACTTAGTTCTCTCTACCATGACCAAGGCAAATGAGAGAATTGCAAGTGAAAGGGTGACTGGACTCAAGGTGAAAGCTTTCAGTGATTCCAAGAAGATCATCAGCCTCCCTCCTGTCTACACGAGAGACATCATGCCGGCAGATAGGCATCACATACCTACTCCTGATGTGGCAAGATCCTTCAAACATCTGTCCAGGATCGCTGACATGATACCTCCTCTTCAGGATGTTGAGATTGGGCTCCTGATCGGCTACGACTGTGCCCAGGCTCTTGCTCCACGTGCTGTCATCAACTCTCCTGATGATAGAGGTCCATACGCAATCCAGACAGATCTAGGATGGAGCATTGTAGGCACAGTGAAGGCAGAGTATGCTGATAGTCACAATGATCGTATTGGAGTGAGCTACCGCACTACAGTACGAATTGTACCTGAGGAGGTACAGCTGAAAGGACATCGATCAGAAGTAATCTTCTCTCATCCAGCTACGATGAAGGAAGAGATAGCTCCTCTTCATGTCGTCCGACTTCTAGAGGCTGACTTCATCCCAGATAGGAAACAGAAACCCTATTCGCAGAATGACACGAGGTTCATCAAGCTAATGAAGAATGAGATCCACATTACAGAGAGTGGGCATTATGAAATGCCACTGCCCTTTAAGGAGGAAGATGCACCTGTACTGCCTAACAACAAGTATTTGGCTGTTAAACGTCTGAACCACCTGAAGAGGAAGTTTGAAAGGGATGCTACCTACTACGGTCAGTACCTTCAACAAATGGATAACCTCCTTCATAAAGGCTATGCAGAGAGAGTGACTGAACAGGGTGAACCAGGAAAGCAGTGGTACATTCCCCATCATGGAGTGAGTCAGCCGAAGAAACTTCGCATAGTGTTCGACTGCAGCTCACAATTCAGAGGAGAAAGTTTGAACTCTCATCTCCTAACGGGTCCAGATCTGACGAATACACTAGCTGGAGTTCTCTGTAGATTTAGGAAGGAAAAAATCGCCTTCATGTGCGACATAAAGGAGATGTTCCACCAATTTCATGTAAACAAGGAGCATCGGGACTATCTACGCTTTCTCTGGTGGCCTAATGGAGATTTCCAGCAAGATCCTGTTGACTATCATATGAATGTGCATCTCTTTGGGGCCGCCTCATCCCCAGGATGCGCAAACTTTGGCCTGAAACAGATAGCAACAGACAGGGCAGATGTAATCGGTCAAGATGCAGCCAAGTTCATCAAGCAAGACTTCTATGTAGATGATGGCTTGAAAGCAGTAGTGACAGAAGAAGAGGCCATTGAACTAATCTCGAAAACCAAGAAAGTGTGTGAACATGGAGGGCTACATGTTCATAAAGTCGTCTCTAACTCCCGGAAGGTACTAGAATCAGTTCCAGCAGAAGATAGGGCTAAGGAAGTCAAGGAATTGAATCTTCTGCATGATCATCTTCCTATCGAGAAAGCTCTTGGAGTCCAATGGTGTGTCGAGTCTGACACATTTCGCTTTAGGATGACCTTACAAGATAAGCCACAGACTAGGAGAGGTGTTCTGTCTACTGTTATGTCCGTATATGATCCCCTTGGGCTATTGGCTCCTCTCTTGCTGCCTGGGAAGCTAATACTTCAGGAGCTTTGTAGAAGTTGTGCCGCATGGGACGATCCACTCTCAAATGTTCTGCAAGCCAAGTGGGATAGGTGGAAAGCTGACATTCTCCAACTTGAAAGGATCTCCATTGACAGATGTTACAAGCCAGAGGGCTTTGGAGAAATCAAGAATGTGGAGCTGCACCACTTCTGTGATGCCAGTAACTATGCTTACGGCCACTGTACTTACCTGAGAATGACGAATGAGAATGGAAATGTACATTGTGTGCTCGTGACAGGCAAATCAAGAGTTGCTCCTATCAAGACGGTCACAATACCAAGGTTGGAACTCACCGCAGCTGTCTTATCAGTGAGAATGAGCTCATTTCTTCGAACTGAACTAGATCTCAAAATTGACAGAGAAGTCTTTTGGACTGACAGCCGAGTAGTGTTAGGCTACATCAAGAATGATACGAGACGCTTCCATGTTTTTGTGGCAAATAGAGTTCGCCAGATCAGAGACGAATCATCACCTTTACAGTGGAAGCATGTCAGCACCAAAGATAATCCAGCCGATGGAGCATCAAGAGGACTCACGGTTGATCAAATTGAAGCATCAAAGTGGCTAACAGGTCCAGACTTCCTTTGGGAAAAAGAAATTCGAGATGAGACTGAGGAGGAAGCTATCATTCTTCCCAAAGATCCTGAAGTGAAGAGTCAGACCCATGCCTCTCTGAAGAAGGTTGACGAGCTTGAGTTGGAAAGATTTGATCATCTCTCCAGTTGGTATCAGGCTAAGAGAGCGGTGGCAAACTGTCTACGTCTTAAATCATACTTACAAAGGCGTTGTTACACAAGAGGTCACAAAGAGGATGCCAAGAAAGTTATGATGGAAACTTTGTCTGCCGAACTGCTCCTTCAAGCAGAAAGGGAGATAATGAAGCTGACTCAGAGGAAGGCCTTTGATGAAATAAAACTAGTGGAAGGTGACAAATACCTCAACAAAAGAGAAAGACGACGTCGTTGTAAGGCCACCAATCGTCTCCATCATCTTGACCCCTTCATAGACAGTGATGGCATTCTAAGAGTGGGAGGACGTTTGAGGAGATCTGATATCTCGTTTGAAAGCAAGCACCCTGCTATCTTACCTCAAACTCATCTTACCAAGCTGATCGTATCCCATTGTCATGCAGATGTTGCTCATGGAGGAAGGGGCATGACTATCAATCATCTCAGATCAAAGGGATATTGGATCTTGGGTTGCAGCAACTTCGTCTCGAAATTCATCTCACGGTGTGTGATCTGTCGCAGACTCCGTCAGCCTCCACAAGTACAGAAAATGGCGGACTTGCCAGAGGACCGTATTACTCCCGCCCCACCATTTACATATGCAGGAGTTGATTGCTTTGGTCCATGGTTAATCAAAGAAGGACGTAAAGAGCTGAAGCGGTATGGACTAATCTTTACCTGCATGTCATCCAGAGGGGTACACATTGAAGTTCTGAACACTCTCACTACAGACTCCTTCATCAACGCTCTTAGACGTTTTATCTCAGTGAGAGGCCCTGTACGACAACTAAGATGCGACAGGGGAACTAACTTTGTGGGTGCTGAGGCAGAGTTTAGACGATGTGCTGAATCCAGTAAGGATCAAGTTAAGGACTTTCTTCTGAGAGAAGGTTGTGATTTCATTGCCTTCAAGTTCAATGTACCTGCTTCGAGCCACATGGGTGGAGTGTGGGAGAGACAGATTCGTACCATACGTCAAGTCCTGGATGTACTGCTTCATCAAGTGGGTCAGCAACTAGATGACGAGTCGCTGAGGACTTTGATGTGCGAGGCAGCGGCCATTGTGAATAGTCGTCCGCTTACCACCGAGTTTCTGAACGAACCCACTCATCCCACTCCATTAACTCCTAATCATCTGCTGACTCAAAAGTCGAGGGTCATCCTTCCGCCTCCTGGGAGTTTCTCTCGAGAAGACGTCTACGCGAGGAAACGCTGGCGAAGAGTACAACATTTGGCGAATGAATTCTGGGGTCGCTGGAGGAAAGAGTTCCTCAATCAACTGCAGTCGCGGCAGAAGTGGACCAAGCCACATCGCAACATGAAAGTAGGAGACGTGGTGATTATCAAGGACGATAACGCTCCTCGCAATAGGTGGTCTCTGGGAAGAATCGTTGAGGTATATGAATCTAAAGATGACTACATTCATAAGGTTAGAATCGCGGTAGGGGATAGGAAATTAGACAATAAGGGAAAACGACATAACCCAGTGAGCTACCTTGATCGCCCTATCCACAAGCTAGTTCTTCTCCTTTCGAATGAAGACCAGGAATAATTCCCAGCCAAGCAGCCAACAGGACTGATTACAAGGACTATTTGACTCGAACTGCAACTGAAAATTTCGAACTTTGGATATTTACCTTTAATTTAAACTCTATCAAGAAATCAATTTAGTGATTTTATGCAAAGTACGGACTGAACTCAAGATTATTGATAAATGATTAATGTATTTCTTTGCTTTGGGCTTCGATAGACCTTGGATGACTGTTTCGAAGAATCCGAACTACGTGTATAATCTTCCATTTTCATACTTCAGGGTCTGACTTTTGAGACTATAAAATTACTGTTTATGTAACCTGTGAGTCTGACTATTACAGACTAGCTTACTTGTCAAGTTATCTCTTATTGATTATGATCAATATGTCAAATTGTATTTATGAAGCATTTATGCATGAGAAGGTCTGAAGTTAAGACTAATAAGATTAGAAGACAAGCATAATTATATGTCATTTCATTTTTTGAGCAGATTCATATTTTGTCTTGGTTACGCCCCTTTTAGTATGAAGGAAAGCTTAATGAGATGTAACTCCTTTGTTCTATTGCATTTGAAAATTTGATCACTTAATGCTGAAGTAGGTATATTTCTCATTTCCAAGTGCATTGATGAGTGTATTTCCTTACTTATGAAATTAGATTGTAGAAAGGAATTGCTTACATAAGACAGTAAGACATGTAAATTTCTCAAGTGATAGTAGTCATTTGATTGATTTATTTTCTGAACAACATATTGCAAGTTGAATTCGAGCTGAATTCATTTTATTTCACTCTGACTGTATTTGAGTGTGTTAAGTTTATGCACACTTACAGTGATATGTCTGATTTGGCTTTAATCTTCTATCAGCTGTAATATTTTACATCTGATGTTAATTTTTGATGATGCATATCTTAATGTGGGTACTTGATCTTATGTATATCTCTCAAATTCAAGTAACAGATGTTATGCTGTGTAAAATTTAAACAATACAAGACTGATCTTGTGTATTCTGATACTGTTGTTAAATTTGGTACATATAGTCGATTGAACTTTTTCTTTTTAGACGATGATATACATGTAAAGGTAAATTAATTCTTAATTTAAAGGAGCCATGTGGTGAAAGTTCACACCAAATTTCTTTTGCGCTGGAATCATTTGCCTTATTTTCTATGTCATGTTTACCATTGTACAGAAGGATAGACTTTTGTTATAGCACTTCCTTAGGTAGTAACTGACATAGCACCATCTACTGTTCACTTGCTATTCACTAACATGCAGAAGCAGTCATTTTGGTTTTGTTTTGAGGAACAGGAATCCTTTTGTTGACTCATCATCGTATAGTTTTTGGTTCCTGAAAATGTTATAAAGACAGGCAAAGAGGTTAGTTTTGTTGTTTATTTAATCATTTTCTTAAATTGTCACATTATAAAGAAGAAAATAGATGGTCAATTATAAACTTCATACAGGTGTTGTGTAATGTACATGACTGTTATATACATGTATTAGGTACAATGTATGCAAGTCTATGATGTTGAGTATGGACATTTAACTTTGAGTTGCATTAAGAATACACATGTACATGAAACTTAAATGAGCGAGTAGTTATAACAGATAGTAAATATTGAAGGTTTTTGATGTGTGTTGAAGTGATGATAGAATGACAGAGATTTATCTTTGAATAATTAAGCTCATATTGTGTCATCAAATGTTTAATAGTCGAAGTATAATAGTTTCTAGTTTTTAAACATAAAGCTATCATTCAGTTGAAAAAGTGAAACAATGATAACCAACATTATTATAGGTAATAAGAATCAATGTACATTTATCATTCCTTCTCCAGAAACTATTATGACTATGAATTTGATATTGTTTTAATGTGCTTGTACTTATGATTCTTTTTATGTATTATTATTCCAACAGTTTTCACGGAATTATGCCTTGATGGAATTATGCCTGAATAGAATTATGCCCAGATGGAATTTATGGAATGCTCGGAATTTCTGGAATTAAAAGGCAATGAAATTCCCGTAGAAACCTTTGTCAAGTCTATTCTATCAAAGTCGACCTCATTACAACCACAATGACCGTCATGAATCTGTGCGGATCTGAATGAGTGGCTGTTCTGTCAGGGTCAGCCTCTGCAGAGCAGACTAGCGCAGCAGGCGCTAGTCTGATACAATGCCTGGCAATGCCATTAGAGGGGCATGTACATGTTGGGGGAGTATTAACGCTGAGGTCAAAAAAATAATTTGTATGGTGGTGGATCCAGTGTCCAAACAATTTTCAGAAAATCAATGATAGCAAATAAAATATTAAACAAATAGATCTATCTGTCAAACTTACATAATGAATGCTCAAAGTCCTACAGAAAAAGAAGTTGATGGAATTTTAAAAAGACAATTAAAATGTAGATTTAATACGATATTCCCTTCCGAGTGAACCCCTTCCCAACGACGCGGCGTTTTGGTTCCTTGAAAAAGGTACTGTATTTCCGAACGTGTGAAACCTATGGGAAAAAGACACAACCTTTGTTTCAATAGTGTGGTTTTCATACGCGTAATCCCATGCGTATGAAAACCCATTTTAGGCGCTTAACTGTACACGTTCGGTAATACAATCTGTTCGGAATTACAGTCCTTGACTATACTGTATTTCCGAACGTGTGAAACCTATGGGAAAAAGACACAACCTTTGTTTCAATACTATAGTGTGGTTTTCATACGCGTAATCCCATGCGTATGAAAACCCATTTTAGGCGCTTAACTGTACACGTTCGGTAATACAATCCTTTACTATATACAGCTAGAATGTATAAAATTAACCCCAAATAACTTTTTCCCAGCATTCAACAGGTTAACTATACAGTTAGGAGTTTGAAGAAAATGATAAACGATTGATGCGCAGAATTTAAGTTGGACTTGAGTTCCGCGTGAGCAGTTTTCTATGTGTGCACGTTCAGCGATAGTGGAATTATTGTGATCGCTTTGTTGTCTGCCCAATGCCCTGGAAGTGGAATTGTAAATGGACTTGATGTCTTAGTTTTTTAAATAAAATAAATGCTGTAAAGTTTTGGCTATATCATGGTTTAGGAAACCACTCGTTCATCTGCCCTCACACGTGTGTGGGCATGATGACGGAATGAGGAAACCAATCACTGCATGTGATGCAATGAAGCACTTGTGTGCAGAGTAAATGGTAATTGGTAGGTTCCTATTTCATGATAATGCCAAAGTTTTTCAGTTCCATTAATCCTTTAATTTGTGTAGAGATGTGATGTGAGCTGGTCCATTGTTGAGCGCCCTGTTTTTATTTACAAACCAATGACGAAGTGGTTTGAAATTGAGTTGCCTCTTTCTTTATAAGTTAAGGGGTTTTTTGTCGGTCTGGTTGGAACTCTGACATTAAAATATGGGATATGACTAAAGTATAAAAACCATTTCGATTTTACTTTAGACTCAATTCACAAATGCAGACCACTTATTCTTCCACCAAGTCTCGGTAATACAATACCCTTTTCAAGGGACCGTTGGGAAGGGGTTCGCTCGGAAGGGAATGTCGTATTAGATCTACGTTGTCGTTTTCAAATTCCACCAATTTCTTTTTCTGTAGGGCTTTAAGCATTCATTATGTAAGTTTGACAGATATTCATTTGATATTTTATTTGCTATGGTTGATTTTCTGAAAAGTGTTCGGTAATAGGATCCACCACCGTACTAGTATTTCAGTTGTACCTGATTTCTACCTAACTACACAATTGATTATTCCGCTTTCATCTACTTTTTATTTCAAGAAGAAAGCTTTTCTTCGTTAAAATAATGTGAGAAGCATTATGAAAATTTTGGCAAATGTAACTTGCCTGTCTATGGCACATGAAAGGCTAAGGTAATTTGGACTAGATGTAGAATCTTGTGATGCACAGTGGACTATAATGCCTTGTATCATACTTATTTTGTTACTTAGATTCAGAAGAACAAGAAGACTACTAATTGACAATGGCACAGAAACTCTCCATGGAAGATGTCAACCAACAAGGCTATGAGGAATTCATTGAGAACTTCAAGAACGTAGTTGAGCATGGTACACTAATAGCTGGAGCAGTCTGGTCATATCGGCCCTTTCAGAGCTTAGATCATTTACATCGTTGTTTCTGTGATTTCATGGATTCATTGCCAGAGTCTGGTGAGTTTCTCACCAGCAGTTGCTCGTCTTTGAAAATCTGTTGTCAGATTAATTCATTTTACGTGTAACGTGTCTCATTAGTGATTGATCCAATGATCAATCTCATTATTGTACCTGTTTTGTTATATGAAATCAGTTGAAAATCAATGTTTTGTGATGCAGTCAGTCGGCAGGTCCACAAAAAGCGGCTCCTTTCATCCATGTCATATGCATGACCATAGCGGTGTCTGAATACATAATGAGGAAGATCAGTTCGAAATACCTCTTTTGTTCAGGCTCTAGCTGCTCTAATTCTCCATCAAATCGGACATTTTTAGTATCAAAGTAAAGGAACCAAACTTTTATGTTCTGTATTTCATTTTAATGACAAAATGTGTAAAGTTGGTGAAATTTCGGGTTTCAAAAAAGATAAGGAAATAAAATTTTCACCTTTGAAGAAATGGTTAGCTTGCAAGTTTTTTTATTTTAAGCCCAAATGATTTTTACATCATATCAAAGCTGAAGATCTATGCTTCATGATAATACCATTTATAACGAAGGACACATTTTAATCCGGTCAAGAACACACTTTTCCTAAGCCAAGTGCAAAATATCTGCCTAAAACCAAGAATACTGCACTGAAAGACCTCAGAGATCATTGAAAGTTCACTGAAAGATCATTGATAGATCTGTCAATTTTTACAGTCTTTCAGTGGTCTTTCAGAGGTCTTACCCTATGTGGAATGTCCCCATTAGCATACAGACCTGCCAACTGACTGGAGGATAGCAAGTTATGTTAAAAATCTGTTGGTTTTTTTTGTTTGTTTGTTTGTTTGTTTGTTTGTTGTTGTTTTTTTTTTTTTTTTTGTTTTTTTTGGGGGGGGTAAGTGTTACCTGGTCCAAGGATATGCATGCACACTGTGCACCATCTTTACTCCTTACAAGGAGCATTACTACTATGTGGTCGATATGATGGCATATACAATTACATGTAGCAAAATTATTACAATGGATTTCTGCATCGTCAGGTCATTACTCTCCTAGGTAAGGAGTGGTAAATGTAAATAAATGTCTGGGTTTAAACTCACAACTTTCTATCTTCATTCAAATGTTTGATTTACTCAAATATACATGTAGGCCTACACTCAAAAGTAAGAGAAAGACATAGCAAAAACAAAACAAATTTGTGAGTCTTCCCATGCAATATACATTGGAAAAGTAATGGAGGCAAATTGAGGTTGATGAACTGTTTTTTTTTTGTATTCACAACAGGTAAAGAATCCATCTTGAGATGCCATCCTAATTTGGCTGGTAAGCTTGCTCGTGAAGGTAAACTAACATCAGAGTCGGAACGAGAACAGGCCAGAGCTGGTCTATCTTCATTAACTGATGAACAGTACAATGAGATCAATAAGAACAATGACATATACCGAAAGAAGTTCTTGTTCCCATTTGTGATCTGTGCAAGAGAGAACAAGGTTGCTGCTATACTTCAAGGACTCCATACTCGCATTCAGAATCCAAAGGAAATTGAACTTCAGCAGGGAGTAGAGGAAGTAAAAAAGATCAGCTACTATCGACTCTTGGATCAGATTCAGGAAAGAGCTTCATCATCAAACCAGCCCAAATTATGAGGTCCAGAAAAAGTTATTATCAACAAATTAGTTCAAATAATAGGGTCCCGAGAATGCATCATCATAAAGCCAGTCTAAATAAAGGAGTACAGGAAGTGAAAAAATCAGCTATTACTGACTCCTGGATCAGATTCAGGAGAGAGCTTCATCACCGAACCAGCCCAAATTATGGGATGAGATTCAAAAGAAGACATTATCAACAAACAACCACAAATTGTGAGGTTCAAAGAAGGCATCATCATCGTCATCATCAAATAAAGGGGTAGAAGAAGTTCTAACTATTTGCTACAAGCAGCATTCTAGATCGATCCTAGGAGGTTTTGTCTCCAAACCAACCTGAATTTTGAGGTTGAGATGAACAACCAAGCTCAAATAACGTGGTCCAGAGTAGGCACTATGATCATCGTAATCAATTAAGCCAGCCTAAAGAAAGGCTAAGAGAAAGTTAAGAAGGTCAGCTGCAGCTAGCCGACTCCTGCATCAGATTCAGGAAAAAGTTTCTTCACGAAACCAGTCTGAAAGGAGAGAGTTATCAGCAAACTAGTTCACATAATGTGGTCCAGAGAAGTTGTCATCATTATCAAATAAGGGAGTAGAAAATAGATTTGCTACTACTGACTCCTAGATGAGATTTAGAAGAAGGCTGTGTCACCAAACCAGTCAAAGTTATGAGGTTCAGAGAAGACATCATTATCATCATCAAGTCAGTCTAAACAAGAGGAAGTGCAAAATCTACTGCCAACTGCTACATGTAGGTCAGATTCAGGAAAAGGCTTCATCACCAATCCAGTTTAAATTAAGATGTCAACAAAAAAAGAAGAAAAACTCAAGTATGATAATATCAAGCATTGATTAGCTTAATGTGGAAAGAGTTAATTAACAAAGTGCTTTGTAATATCATCCTGGCTTCAGCAGAGCTTTTGTAATACTGGCAACCGGCTCAAATCACTCAAGAAAGTTCTTATGAAATTATCTGTATTCTTGACTTGGGTGGAGAAAGAAAAGTATAGATAAAATGCCTTTTCTAAGAACATGAGCAGTTGAGCACTGGGCTATGATTCAAACTGTCAATCTCATGGCTGCAAGTCAAGTCAGATGAAATAAACCAATATGACACAATGATACCACAGAAATCAAACTGAATTAAATGGTCTAATTCAAATTCAAATTCATGTTTATTTCATTTCCAACAGAAACTTGGCTTTACAGATATTATAACAGAAAATATGAAAAACATATGTACAAATTCATTTTTTCTTAATAAGTGTACAAGTACACTGAACATATAAATAAATTATGGTATCCACAGTGTTTGTGGAAAAATCTTATACACTGTAATGCATTATGATGGCAAGACATAACATTCTATTGAAGTGCAATTAAAGATTTTGAAATCATGAATTTTAAAGTAATATCTAGGTTTATAGATTATAAAATGATAGTATACGTTTGTAGAATATTAAACTTCTTGAGGGGATTGTTTTTACCTGGATAAATGAGAATTTATAATATTTTTCTTTTGATTTTTTTTTTTTAATAACGAGTGAATAAACACCTTGGTTGTGCCAGTGGGCATTATGTTTTTGATGTGATAATATTTCAAGATCAACCAGACCTATGCTTCTAATTTCATTTTTCATTACGAGTATTAGACATGAGAGAACGTCTGGAAAGAGGGAATGATACATGATGGAGGTCTAGGAAGCAGCTTTTGGAAGGGGAAATGTACCTTTTTTCAAATTTTTGGTCTCTGAAAAATGAAAATGCACTTTCTCTGTTTGTGTACCATTAATAGCATGTAGTATGTGACAGAAAGTGGGTTGATAGTGATAAATGTTTGCAATATTACTTTTTTTTTTTTTTAAGAAGTTAACTTTTAATTTAAAATCATCTGGTAAAAGAATTTCCATGCATTTACAAAGTTTGGAGTGTCACTGACTTTAGGGCAATTCCACAGTTACGGAAGGACCATCACACACAAACTGTATCTGAATATCCTTCCGTTACCCTGGAATTGCCCTTTATTAAAGGCCAATTTTCATGAAAATCATAAGATTTGTTAAATTGAGATCATTTAAGGCATTTACTCCAATCTAGATCACACTGACTTTATTTCAAGGACATTGTTAAAGTGGGTATTGTGGCATATGTTCTTATTAATGGAGCAAATGGGGTCATTTAAGGTCATTGTAATTTTAACTCTAATCACACTGTGTAGCCACATGTAGGGATGCTGTATAGTATGCATGCACGAATTTCTGGTTTTACAGCGTATGAAAACATACACAGCATGTTTCTCATGAATAAACATATACAAATCAATGGCAGCCAAGATATACATGTATGCAAGGAGGATACACTGTAGTGCTTACTACATGTGTCAAAGGCAAAGCAATTGGAAATATGCAAATCAATTTGCATATTTTATAGGAAATACATGAAATATATATAATTTCTGTATTTTGAAGGCACGAGGATTCCTTTCATAGATTCATGTAATTCTTGAGGTCTGCATTATGCATTAGTGGAGAGTGGGGTGAAGTAGGACAAGAATCGTGATTTGGCACTCTTTGCTTTGTAAATTCTAAAATATTCATTGTAACCTCTCCATTTTTACATGGTAAATAATATCAATAGTAGGCTACAAAACAAGGTATTTGACACAATCCCTATGTTTTTAGTTTTTATGGAAAAAGTCATTAAAAATGAGGTACTTGAACGGGTCAAAGTGGGACACCATGAAGGTGAACTGGGACAGTAATAGTGGTGAAATGGGACAGTCAGGGAGAAATGGGACAAAAAAATGCTAAAATCCTCTTTTTTCTGGTAGTTGTCTGAAATAAGTGCTGGAAATGTTAAAGGCATAAATATATCACTTTAAGAAAACTTGCTGAAGAGTCACTTGTAAAGTTGACTTAAAGATTCATGGCCATTTAAAATATATTGGATGAAATAATGAGCATTTTGTAAGTTTTAACCTATATTTCAATGGTTTTTGGCAAAAATGAATAACTGTTCATAAAATTTTCAATTTTTTTTGTTACAAACAAGTTTGTCTGAAGTAGTATGAATGATTTGTAAAAAAGGAATTGACCGATATGACTTTTTACGATTTTTATGTAGACCCAAAGATATTTTCTTGTAATATGTCTATGGATTAATATGACTGATAAAAGCTCATTTTCCTTAATACATACAGTTTGTCTGAAGTAGTATGAATGATTTGTAAAAAAGGAATTGACCGATATGACTTTTTATGATTTTTATGTAGACCCAAAGATATTTTCTTGTAATATGTCTGATAAAAGCTCATTTTCTTTAATACATACACAAAAAGTAACTGGGGTGAACTGGGACAACTCAACCGGACAAGATGTCCCAGTTCACCCTGATAGTAGAAAAAAAACAATAAATGCCTGCAAAATATTAGTGTTGGTATTTGTTGCTAAAAATACTAGTGTTGGTATTTATCGCTAAAAATATTATTGCAAATTATAGGGTCATATAAGACTTACATGATGTATGCAGGGTGTTCACTATAGCCAAGTGGTATACTTATAAAATATTTGACAATGAGTGATGAAAAATAGAAAAAAATTGGTCTAAAGAATAAGTGAAAATTAAACGTACAAGCAAGCAAAATCGCAGTAAAGCTGTGAATGTATTTGTGAACATTAATAGTTAAGACCTTTCGTAGGATTCAAACTAATTGATGAAAGGTTAATTATTTTTTGAGTTAGAGGTGGTGTCCCAGTTCTCCCATGTCCCTATTGACCTGCTCTCCCCTACACTGGTCTGTAGGTATATGCAGTGGCGCAAATTCATTTTGAAATACAGGGGGGGGGGTCGGGTCACCACATGATTTAACTTTTGTACCTGTCCGAAATGTCCGAAAATTTTCTGACAAAAAAAAAAAAAAAGGGTTATCACATTTTGGGGGTCTAGTTTTCCTCCAAAATTCTCTGACAAGCAAAAAAAAAAAAAAAGGTTATCACATTTTGTGGGGGGGACATTGGCCTATCTTCAAAATCGGGGGGGGGGGGGGGACATGTCCCCCTGTCCTCCCTGAATTTGCACCCATGGGTATATGGCTGAATTAGATTAAGGTCCAAATGTAAAAAGTTATAGAGGTAATTTTACATCTACTACCCTGTTCTATTCTCATGCAATATTTTTCGCCAATTTGAACTTCCCATATATATAGTTATTACAACTTTCTTATTACTTGTCTGATTTCATTCAAACTTTCACCAATCTGCTCTGATTTTTCCTCTTTCTTTCAATGCAACTAGCCATTGAGGTAGGATTTCCCTTTAATATTTGTAAAAATGTACTGTATAGCAAGTTACTAACCATTTAAATGTCATTGACTGTGAGGTAATTAAAAGTGTACAGTGCACTGAACACAAAGGCACTGTCATATTGGAGATAAAGTAGTTGTATACATTTATTTTTGTTCAAATCAAATCATATTCCAACATGTAATTAAACAATTTTTATGGAATGAAAGATGCTTGGTTGGTTTGAACATGTATTTATCCATTGCTTTCTATTTATTCTCAAAACCCTTCAGCCAGACCTTTGATATGTTCTATACTATACTTGGCCATATTTGTGCTAACAGCCTCAATAAGGCTTCCCACAAATTTACATTGACCTGGAATACTGTTTATTTAAAGACATTCTCCATCAAAAGTTGATTTCCTAATTTTCAAACAGTGGCATAGCTACAGGGGGAGGGGGGGGGGGGCACATGCCCCTTCAATTGAATGGCTAAAAAAGAAAATAAAAAAGAAAGGGCAAAGGGCAAAGGACAAGAAAAGAAGACGATAGGACAACTTCTTGCACCCTCCCCCAAATCATGCTAGTGCCTCCTCAATAGCTGAACTATGCCCGTTTTCAAATACTATACAAAACAGGAGGTTCAAGCAATTACCGATATTGTAATTTTTTAATAGATTATGCACCATATTTATTCAAGAAGTTACCAATCGAGCAGTTTGTGTTGATGTATGAGTATGAGATAGGATAGATTGTAATTAGCCCTTGTCACAGATGACACAAAATGTTAATTTCTAAACATGGAGGGCTCCTACTTTGACATTCTAGAATAACTACTGCTTAGTGACTTAGGTGCACAGGGAATATATTTTGTTTCTTTTTTTTAAGAGTACTTATTTTGTGTATCATTGAATGCTCTGTTAGTGCACAAAATGGATGATTACATAACTTCCATAAGCACTAAACCATTTTTTATCTCAGTGGGTAGCAAAGTGTTACAAATGACCTTTATGCTCATGGGCAAATGGTTACTATAAACTTATGAGCGTACATGTGAATAAAGCAGTAACCTGAGAGGTCTACATGTACATTTACAAAGAAAACTTCTCTACTGACAGTTATATCTTTACAGGTGCAAAATTTGAAACTTAATTGATACAGTTGATTATGTGCCATAGCCTACTACATACCCCACATACATTATATCTAGAACAAGTGGTCCTGACTCCTGTGCTGAAACTTGATGATAAGCAGCATGATGGAATAGATAAAAGAACACTCCTTTTCAAATCAAGTAGTTCGTACATGGAACAGTTTGCCAGAGGTGATATTAGCGTTTTCAGTGAATGCTGTTAAAAGAGAGCTCTCTTGAAGGATGATACCCTTTGAGGATGATTTTTAACTTGGAGGATGATTTTAAGTCGTCTGATTGAGGCTGCATCCTGGACACTCCTCCCTCTTACTACACACAGTTGAAAAATGATACAGTGAGCCAGTTTCATGTTTTGAATTCCCAAGGATGGATGAAGTGGCCTAGCCCTTCAGACCTATGCCAATCAAAGTCCCTCACAATCTGTCAGAAAAAAGGTCACTCCATCTGCTGTATATATTGGCCCAAGTAATCAGGCATGTGAGAGAGAGAGAGAGAGAGAGAGAGAGAGAGAGAGAGAGAGAGAGAGAGAGAGAGAGATGACCTGAAAAGAGAGAGAGAGAGATGACCTGAAAAGAGAGAGAGAGAGAGAGATGACCTGAAAAGAGAGAGAGATGACCTGAAGAGAGAGAGAGATGACCTGAAAAAAGAGAGAGAGAGATGACCTGAAAAGAGAGAGAGAGAGAGAGAGATGACCTGAAAAGAGAGAGAGAGAGAGAGAGAGAGAGAGAGATGACCTGAAAAGAGAGAGAGAGAGAGAGAGAGAGAGAGAGAGAGAGAGATGACCTGAAAAGAGAGAGAGAGAGAGAGATGACCTGAAAAGAGAGAAAGAGCCTTTCCATGCCCCCCCCCCCCACATCTCTGATAGGCTTTGAAGGGGCAACACCTTTTTTTATACAGGGTACTTTTTAAAGAATCATAGATAATGCAATATGATGTCTCCTTCATTACTCACCCTTAGCATTTTTATTTTTCTTCTTATTTTTACTAAAAATTATATTTTATGAATATATTTGTTTACAAAAGTTCAATATAACTTGTCAATGTATGGGGACTCAGAAGGTCACTTTCTGAAATTATTCCAAAGGGCCAGTACTTGTGCATACTTCTCTCAACATCCATCAAAATCTGTTATATCTATCAAGGCCTTTGGGGGAATGAGACTGGGAACTTTGGGGAAAATAGAGAAACCAACCTTGGGTTTCAAGGGGTATCAACCCCTTTTTCATATACATTTCTCTTCTTAATAAT
The DNA here is from genome assembly GCA_025618425.1 of Heliocidaris tuberculata. Classification (NCBI taxonomy): domain Eukaryota; kingdom Metazoa; phylum Echinodermata; class Echinoidea; order Camarodonta; family Echinometridae; genus Heliocidaris; species Heliocidaris tuberculata. The sequence continues at coordinate 8,705,137 of CM046846.1, forward strand.
TATTATATATCTTGAAATTACATTTGTTTGCTCTTTGTATTTCTCTGCAGTTTTTTGTATATACATGTGTATGAAAAACAAAATTTAACACCTATATAAGCGAATAAGAAGCAAAATTTCAGGTCTTTTCCGATACACCGAGTCACACTGACAAACTGACTCCACACCGATTCCAAACCGACCGATTCTTTTACATTTGGGATAATGTATTTTGTTTGTTTGGTATGTTCTTGGTCTGATGTTAGTCTGGTTGATGTGACTGGGGAAGGACAAGGTCACACAGATTTCACTTTGACCCCGATCTTTATAATATACTATGTCTGCTATATCTATCTATGCAGGCCTATAACCCTATCTATCCCCTGGTCATCTGCTAGTTCAGCAGAATTTCACTTGTCTTTTAATACAGACTATACTCTTTAAGAGGGAGATCTTTGGTTGAAGACCTCTCATTTAGTAACTGGGAGCTAGAAAGAAAGAAAGCTATGAACAAAATTAGATTATTTTTAACTTATTACTTTGTTATGTGACTTCATTTGATGTCCAAATGTATCAAAGTTAATGGTACAAGTGGACTTATGACTTACGTACTCTTGTCAGATTCCTGCCTTTATCCCCCCAAACCAAACAAGCATGCAAACTTTATTTCTTAGAATCATACAAAATTCCTGTGTGAAATTTCATTTCATGAATCTTGTTCATCACAATGAGCCATTTTTCACTCTTACTTATGTACATTCTATGCTGAATTTATATTTTGTAAGTTTTGATTTAAGAATTAAATAATAAGAAACCAGATATCATTTTGTGTTTGTTAGTTTGTTGTTGTTGTTGTTTTCTTGTGGTCTTCTGTTTTGACTTGGAAAAAAAAGATGCTATGTGAAAAAGATGTAATTACAGTTGATACATTTATTGCATATAAAACATACAGATACACTTAAAGCGTACAAGTATTAATGTATGTGTATATGTGCTAGAATTTATAATTTACATATCATTTTGCAAAATTATATATTAATACTCGCATCTATTTACAAATTATATTACAGAAAACATAATGTCCATATCTCACCAAACTTGTCAGCAAACCAACTCCAAAAAGCAGTTTACTTGAAATCAAATTTATGCCAATCTGAATAATATTTCACCAATATTCTGCTTACTGAGGAGAAAAAATTTAGCCGCAGGTTAGGATTGTCTCATGCTTTTATTCAACTAGAATAATTTTAAAAATCTTGATGCAATCTTTTTCCAAGCTTACAAAGACTCTACTGGCTTTGAATGCAGAATTGTACCTTTAAAACTTCTTTGGCATGACATAAACCAATTTTACATGATGCATTACAAGATTCAGACAAGTTCAACCTAGATTCAAGCTAGGGTCACAGCATGTTAAAGTGCTCATCAGGGCCCCATAACACAAAGGTCTGCAATAAATTGCAAATTTGAAACAACGATTCTGATTGGTTTAAATGGTCAGCCTTTGGGAACAATATATGCATGCAACAATGATCTTGAGTGGCCATTGCAATTTTGCAATGTATTGCAAACCTTTTTGTTTCAGGGTCCAGCTATAGCTGCTTCTGCATTCAAGCATGGGGAGAATATTTTTCCCCATATACCAAGCTGTGTGTACCAACTTTGCTACTGCTAGACTGACATACAGACTGCAAAGAGGGTAACTTTTAATGGAACAAATATTATAAACTATTCTGTATTACTTTGTTAAAACAAAATATTACCATCTTAACTATAAATAAAAGTGTATGTTTTAAAAGAGTTTTTTAAAAAAATGTTGATCATATCACAGAGGACAGATTAATAAATAACAAGGGCAACGCAAAGTGTAGCATCCCCTCGCCGGGTACAAATGGCCTATATACATGTACGTCAGAACAAATTACCTCCATTAGACTATACTATTATATTACTAGGAAAGGAAGTTACTTATACCTGGTGATTGGATGTACAAACAGTTTACTACTTTATGTAATGACCCATGAGAAGATCTGGAAATAAACTTTCTCATGTACATAATTAGCAATTTTTGCATATTTAATGAGCTGTGACCTTTGAACTTTGACTTACATACTCAACATTACTTACGTTATCGAATGAAAACCCCATTTTTGCATACATGTATATAATTAGCTATTTTTGCATATTTAATAAGCTATGACCTTTGATCTTTATACTCCAAAATCAAACTTAGGCTGTATTTTAATACCATGTACCTTCATACCAAATTTCACTAAAATCCATCAATCATTATTAAAGCTATCGAATGGAAACCACATTTTCGCATACATAATTAGCTATTTTCACATACATTTGTATTTAATGAGTTATAACATTTGACCTATGTACTCTGAATTCGCACTTAGGCTGTATTTTGATACCATGTACCTTCATATCAAATTTCATTAAAAATCCGTCAAACATTACTAAAGTTATCGAACAGAAACCAGTGTTCACAAGATTTGTTACGGACGGATGGAAGGACAGAAGAAGAACGGACGGACAGCAGCATTACTATATCCCCCTCCGACTTCGTTGGGGAGGGGATAATAATAACTTAATGAATAATGAATTTATAAGAGAGTACATGTACTTTCTTATGCCAATTTGGAGCATCTGCGGAAATTACAATACTTTGCAAGTTCTTTCAATACTGCTTCCATGAAAAAGTTACAGCTTTATACGAAGCAACCTCTTGAATTAGCAAGAAGGCATATCATTCACAGAAAACTTTCAATAGCTGAAGTCTTATAACTCTTCCTGCAACAACAAAGTAGACTAACTTTGAGTTGAATTGTTAAATGACTTAGGTATATCATTTCGAAAACATGTTTTTCTTTGCACTCACTACATAATATAGATATTGTACTGGACTACATGCAGTGCACCTTCCTCATAAAACATTAACTCTTCACAGATTAAAGGGTACCAATCACCAAAAATAATTTTGCTCTGTATGTTAGAGGTTTTATGTCATTATACTTTATTCAAAATATGGGCTTCAAATATTAATTCTATATTTCAATTACACTCTCTATAAGCGTAAAAGCGACTCGTGAATAGACTACTCAATGCACCCGTACGCGCGAGTATTTTCATGATATCCTTTATTTCCTTCATACTCACTGTTTACCTATAGAATACCAGACAAAGTTCTTTGAGGTTGATTTTATACTTTCTAGCTGTACACAAATTATTTTTTCAGGTGATTGGTACACTTTAATAAAAATTAAACAGTTCTTGAAAACATTCCCTTTCAGCCTTACTGTCCCAGAAAATATCAAATTTATTTTCCATGGATCTACATAATACCAATCAATCTACAATGATATTCAGTTTGGGAACTCCTAATACATGTAATCCATACAGGCATGATACAAAAACAATATAACTTGCAACCCTATACACCAATCCAATTCAATCCAATCTGGGTATTTGCAGAGCACCAACTAACCTCCAGAGGCATGACGGAGACTAAGTAAAATACTGTACCCTTTCTGCAGTTCATGATCATCACCATTTCGATACCCATTGAATAAAGAATATATTCATAATATAATCGTTCGGAATTTTGTTACTTTGACTTACGTTATTTATTATGAACGTAAAATACACTCTAGAAAGTTTGGTGTTTCAATCATTCAAAAGTGGTTAATATAATAAATGATATGACTCCTTCTGTATACAATACTGATGCCACTGATAACAGTTTTGCACATACCCCAACTATATTGTGGGAGATGCATTCTCCTCTAAATAGCTTCATTGATAAATACAAGTGAAATCAACAGAATTCTTTTGTTTCCAAGAATATGACCAGGGCCCTCTTGCATAAAAAGTTGTGATTAAACGCAACTCAAAAAATTAAACGCAACTCGGTTTTCAACCAATCAGGATCGCGTATTTTGGACTTGCTTTAAATTTTTTGAGTTGCGTTTAATCGCAACTTTTTATGCAAGAGGGCCCAGGTATGGATGTTCCCATTAATAAATGTTATACAATATATTATGAAATGAGAGAAAGAAAGGCATTCACTCCTGTAAAATGATGTGTGTTGATACCCTTTTTAGACAATTGACCACATTTTGTGGTTTTGCTCAATAACTTTTGATTCAGAGCTCTAAAAAAGGTTCCAGATGCTTGAGTAGAAAGAGCACAAATGTCTGCACATATTGTGTCCATTTTCATGCCATGACCATATTGTGTTTGATGCAAAGAATTTTAAAAAGGAGAATAAGCTTCAAAATCCTTAAATTGGCAACACAATGAAAGGTTCAAAATCACTGTTTTATGATCAAAATTGGCAATTTTTTCAACTTTTCAACAAAGTTTCTATGTATATTGTTTTCAAAGACATTACACTTTATTAGAACCAAAGAAAAATATTATTGTTGCCAATTTGAAGAACAAAATGTGATTAATTTAGCCCTTAAATAATTCCTGTCCTGAAAGGGTTAATACCCTTTTGGCTCTCAGCAGAACAATGTATATCAAAGTTGCATTTTGGAACCAATACGAGGCACAGATGTGACCCTAAACTTGCAAAAATATAAAACCTTTCACCCGTCTGTTCAAATAATTCTACGAGTGCTCTGTGGTACGGTGTTTCATTCACTGAATTTTTTCAGTGGAGAGGTCGGGGGTTCAAATCCTGCTTGGTGCAAATGCAGGCAAATTATCTTTAGTAGTTGTGTATAGATCTCAAACCAAATGAAATGTGGAAAGTTGGAACCTGGTAGAATGCAGTTGTTGAAATCTAACATGGTGATAACAGCTTCCAGTACTGGAGCCAGAGTGATAATTTCCAAAGCAATTTGGGAAGCACATAGAGGCAATATTTCTTTTCGTTTGGGCTTCACATGTACATGCAATACGAAAGCATAATGTTATCAAGATTATAATTATAAAAATTGTAGAACTCCATGGAATGTCTTTTAATATCTTCCTTGACCCTGTATCAGCTGACTCAACTTCTCTTCCTTGACTTTCCGGATATGAAGAAACTGAAAAGAAGAAGAGGAAAATAATTGATTGCACTATGTATGGAAATAAAAGAGATACGGGACACGTTTAAGAAACATTACAATCACTAGTTAGGTAGCTTAGCGAAACGTTGTGGCGCGTAAGAACGCGGGAAAGACACATATGACAAAATTATTCAAAATCAACATTTTATTCTATAGAGGCAGAACCCAAATATTAGGAGGTAGAATAAGTATTTAACTCTTTGAACATTTTTAAGCAAAATAATGTGAAAAATTTTATTCAGATTTGTCTGATTCTAATTTTAGAAGCACAGAAACTATCAATTTTTCTCCTTGCGTCTTTCCCACGTCTTTATGCGCCACTGTGTTTCACTAAGCTACCTTAAATCATTGAATTTGATTGGCTGTGAGCAAATTTGTTCTACCATTGAGGCAGTTCTTATTTATGAACAGCAGGTTTTATGAAATGGGAACATGTCTGTCAATATCTGAAAATGAATCTTTTTTTAAAATAAAAAACAAGTGAAAAAGAATCCTTTGCAATTATACTGTTTTCTAACTTCTTATGTGGTAGCTTACATTACCTCATTCAATATTATCTGTACACTTACAAACACCAAACAAAAATAGCAACTCTCTAAAATAAGTAAAAGAGAATTCAGGGAAACAAGAAAAGTTCTTTTGTAGTATTTAGCATGTCAAATCAGAGAAAATGAAATGACTACAATATCTGTTGGATGATTGTAATTAAGAGGGCTTGACATCTTGGTGAAAATGGATTTTGTAAATTAATCACAAACCATCATTCTTGTGGTCAAACCCTTCTGATTAATAATATGAAACTGATGGTCATTGATAACACAACTGGATCACTGAAGACTAATTTGAAATAGTATCTATTATTTTTAAATCTACATAAAATCACATTATCTTGTACTTACTTTTCTTTGTTCACTAAACTGCTTCAAGAATTCATCTAGTGTGACCTTGTCTTGTAAAAACTTCTCAGCGAGGTCATCTGATTGATGCTCAGCATCAGCTGCTGATACTTTCATGTTATCCAACAGGTGAGGAAGAGAACATTGCTGAAAAATGAAAAGTCAAAAGTTTAAACACTATGGCCCGAATTCACAAAGGAGGTTTAAACCTCTGTAAGCGTACTAAAATAAGCGTAAATAAGCGCACATTGCCCATGCGCGCGCGATCAGAGAAAATATATGATTGGATCAGATTCCGTGCGCACGTACGCTTAAAAAAACCCAGGATGGGGTTTAAACCATGGTTTAAATTAATCTCCTTTGTGAATTCGGGCCTATAGGTCATCTGATTGATGCTCAGCACCATGACGATATTCAATTATGTTTATCTCACAGATAAAATTGTTTCTCAACTTCAACTACAGATATAATTCTACCCACATTAATGAAAACGATAGGAAAAAATATAAGACAAAGAATGGAAGTGATTTCAAAAGGAAATCACTATATTTAAATGGGAAATTGTGTTGGTACACCTGAACAAGAAAGGAAAAGATCTACTATTTACGATACAGTTAAACCAGTATTCTTACCTCATTTAAGCTCTGTTGTTGGAGACACTTCATGTCGAAATTGTTTTTAAGATCACTCCTAAATTTGACAGTTTCTTCCAGCTCCCTTCTGAGTCTATCTATCTCTGGTTGGTAGCTGAGGTTTAATTCTTAACAGAGAAAGAAATGAATAATGAAATATATATCAATGAGCTTAATGGCCACATAAAATCACAATGAGCAATACCACAAGATATGGTGTGCTTTTTCAGCACACATCTCCTACAATCCTAGTTCCTATCAAGCAATTTCAGGTTTTATTTTGGCACAAACAGATATACCATGACATGCATTTTAAAAGTTAATTAGGTTTAACATAAATCACATTTAGGCTTTGTGGCAGCTAAAAAAGTTCACTTCAAATTGAGAATTTCAAAGCCTGAGGGTGTACCCAGCAATCCCTTTGATACAGCAATGACAGATGAAAGCTGGTGAAATATAGATGGCCGACTCACTAGCTATTTCTTCACAAGTTTGATAGAGCTCTGTACGATCTGCGTGCATCTTAGTAAGCTGAGGAACATTTCTAAATACAGCATCCAGCTTCTCATCATCTTCTATCAGATCTTGAAGCTGTTGTTGGTTGAGATCCTTGAATAATTCATCAAAGGACGGAGGGATGGCTGGCATTTTGTAGTGATGTCCATCATTCTACCAAAATAAAAATTTGAATAATCTCATGATCTTCCATTTTAAAGTTAAAACAATTATTATTCTTACAACCATCTTATAACTGGAGAGTAAATTGTTATTAAGATTGTAATGATTTGGGAAGACATATATGTAGTTGTACATGCAGTGAAGAAAATATATATGAGCTGGGAGTGAGTTAACTTAGGGAAATGCTAAAAAATCTCAGGTAAACAATGCTACCTCTAAGGATAGAATACAACTTTTATATGATGTTGCAATGTTGGGCAAGTATCAGTGAAGCTTTCAGTTCATTAAAAACATCTTTTGTTACATAGATGTAGATATAGTTAGAATATGCATGTAAAGGGTTTTATTAATTCTTACATTTACATAGCAAACTTAATTTTATACATTTCTTATTCAGGTAACTAAATACATGTAGCATTTCTCTAAACAATGCTTGACTTACCAGACCACGAATGCCTGACATGCCAGGCACAGGTATATTGGGTTCCACATCTAGACCATTCACAGCTGCCACTGTCCCAGACGATGACGACGATGTGGCTGCTGGTACCGTCGACGTTAACGGATACGATGAAGCGGGAATCGATGAAGCAGTGGATGGAGGATGAGGGACAGGAATCTGTGGAGTAAACTGGTTGGGAGGCGTGGCTGATGCCATGCTGGGATGGGGCTGGGCCATGGAGGGATGGGGTGGGGTCATGTTGGGATGGGGCGGGGTCATGTGTGGTGCGGAATGGTGCGGAGGTGAAGGCTGATGGGAGTGGGGTGGAGTCTGATGTTGTTGTAAAGGATGGTGTGGGGGTAGGGGGTGTTGGAGGGGTGGGAGCTGTTGTTGGTTAGGTGTTGTCTGGGGCATGAAATGCTGGTACTGGGGTACTGTTGGCATCCCTCTTCTGGAAATGATGAGAAAGAAATGGTAAACATTTTTGAAAATTACTGTGAAAGTGCCGAGTAAGGTGAATTTCACGTTTTTAATTTTGCCGACGCGCTGGCTCATGGGCTAAAGAATACATAAACAAAAATATTTGTGTTTTATTTTTGCGCAAATTTAATGCCGCAAGGAATGCGCAAAAAATTTCTACATGTTGAAATATTCCACGTTTACAGTATCCAAATATGTTTTTTCACAAAAACTGTACATTACCTTTAATGTCAACAAATAAGAAAAGGAGGCAAAAAAATTACAGAAATTAACAAAAAAGGAACTTTTGAAAATCAAACAAGCCAATATTCATCAAGCATAATCCTGCATCACAAATTTCAGAAATGACAAAAAAACAAAGTAAAAAAGGATTATACAATAGAGCATAAGATAAAGAGAAGAGAAAAGAAGAAACAAAGAATGGAATGAAAAAATGTACTGATAAGAACTCACTGTTGACTTGCATCTGGCTGGATGAACATTGGAGACTTGCTAAAGTCTTGAATTAGATTCTGAACCAGTCTACCCAAGTCTGTTTGTACATTGAACTGTAAGATATCAACAAGAGAGTGTAAAACATTAACAAAATAAACAACATGAAAGTAAACTATACTCAAACCCTCAAAACCACGTTTCTCACCAGTGCATAACCCACTTGTTGCTCATACAAAAGGTAAACTCTCCCTGGAAAGGAAAATAAATATGTCCATGTATACTTTCGAAAAGCTGAAGAGCCTTGGTCTTCTCAAACCATGCCCCTAGGATGCTGCAAGATTTGGACCAAGGTAAATAATATCTAATGAGAACTTTGCTACCAAAAACAAACCAAACATACAATTATAAAAATAAAACAGCAAATATGACAAAGTATATTTCATGTTAAATTTAAAAGAAAATAATAAAATGCAAAACTTTTCTTTAAAAAAGCACGGTACAACCAAACTCAAAATTTAGAGGCTTACTTGAACTACTGGGTAGGGTTAATAATCAAACCCTGAAGTTTTCAGAAAGAGGTAACTTACAGATAAATATAAATGTTTCCTAAACAATTAATTGTCAACTAAGTTGGGGAATTAAAATTTCTCCTCCACATTTCAACTGGTAACTGATTATTCTTCCAAGAGAGAGAGAAAGAGAGCAAGAGGAACAAAATTAAATATAAATTATCTTGTGCTGTCTGCTCAGTCATGTTCCATCCATATTGGTTTGAACAACATTAAAATTTGAAGAGAGCTTACATTTATAAGAGGCAAGTATCTGACTACTTGCATAGAGTCATCTAAGAAGCCATGTCTCATAGGTGGAGCTACTGTAATTACTGGCTTGGTCTGGGGAAAATCAGCTGGCAAAGATCTACAAAGAACAATAAAACATTGAATAGATTACAAGGTACACAGGCAGGACTGGGCCCTGTCTTACAAAGAGTTGCCATTGATCCGAATCAATCGCAAAGTTACAGTCTCCTATCTCTAAAGTACGGAAGCCCATTAAGGCCACAAATTATTATTTTTTCTTTGGATGTCCCCAATTAATTATCTGGCGGCCGCCACTTAATTATCTGTAATATATATAAGTAATATACAGGGGTGGATCCAGGATTGTGTATAAGAGGGGGCACACAAATGCAAGATTGTCAACTTTGGGAAACTGCTTGGAGGGAGATCCATATTTTTGTTTGTCTCGCCAGCTCTCCAAAAGTCGCTTTTTGTTTTTGTCTTTGTCTTTTTATTGAATACAATGATGCCTTTAATAGAAATTTATCAGTTGATTAATTGGCAAATCACAAGAATGAAGGGTATGTGAGTTGGGAAAGAAAACCACTCTAACTGACAGCGCTAGAGAGGGAATAAGAGTTTTAGGTGTAAATCAGCACTTTCCTTTTGTCTTCTCTCTCGATTAACAACAATTAGAGCAGCAGAATTATCTGGCGGCTGCCAGATAATTAATTGGGGACATCCAAAGAAAAAATAATAATTTGTGGCCTTAATGGGCTTCCGTACTAAAGTACAGAGTTACGATTGATATCAATCGCAACTCTTTATAAGACGGGGCCCAGGGTGTTACCATCTCTGTTTGATACTGATATCATACAGCACCTGAATCTCTAATCAATCATGTTCATTTTAAAAAAATGAATTACAGATCAAATTTGGGCAGAATGTAACATCAATTCATTCAATTGTGAGATTTAGTCTGTACCTACATATACTTGTACAAACAAGCATAATGTATTCATTGTTGGAGAGGTACAATTCATTTACAACTCAATAAAGCAGTCATTTAGGGTATTTGTTGTAATCACTGTTGCACAACAATGTAGTACCCAGTAATAAAGTCCCCCCCCCCCAAAGACAACATTTAATTACTCTTAAACACCAAAAGTTAAGACTTCAGTCAGAAAGTAAAGTAGCTACAATCCACTTCATGTCAGTAATACGGCAAAGACTTAGAAATTTGCTCTTGAGTTAAACTTGCAATTGATTGTGATACCCTTTCCATAACAGAGCCAACTTCAATAACATTGAAGTGAAATTAACATGTCAGTATGTCACCCTTGTTAGTACCGAGACATTGATAGTGAATATTACACGGTTCAGTTTGCTTTGTACTTAGTTACATAGTGAATGTTACATGGTTCAGTTTGCTCTGTACTTACATAGTGAATGTTACATGGTTCAGTTTGCTCTGTACTTACATAGTGAATGTTACATGGTTCAGTTTGCTCTGTACTTACATAGTGAATGTTACATGGTTCAGTTTGCTCTGTACTTACATAGTGAATGTTACATGGTTCAGTTTGCTCTGTACTTACATAGTGAATGTTACATGGTTCAGTTTGCTCTGTACTTACATAGTGAATGTTTCATGGTTCAGTTTGCTCTGTACTTACATAGTGAATGTTACATGGTTCAGTTTGCTCTGTACTTACATAGTGAATGTTACATGGTTCAGTTTGCTCTGTACTTACATAGTGAATGTTACATGGTTCAGTTTGCTCTGTACTTACATAGTGAATGTTTCATGGTTCAGTTTGCTCTGTACTTACATAGTGAATGTTACATGGTTCAGTTTGCTCTGTACTTACATAGTGAATGTTACATGGTTCAGTTTGCTCTGTACTTACATAGTGAATGTTACATGGTTCAGTTTGCTCTGTACTTACATAGTGAATGTTACATGGTTCAGTTTGCTCTGTACTTACATAGTGAATGTTACACGGTTCAGTTTGCTCTGTACTTACATAGTGAATGTTACATGGTTCAGTTTGCTCTGTACTTACATAGTGAATGTTACATGGTTCAGTTTGCTCTGTACTTACATAGTGAATGTTACATGGTTCAGTTTGCTCTGTACTTACATAGTGAATGTTACATGGTTCAGTTTGCTCTGTACTTACATAGTGAATGTTTCATGGTTCAGTTTGCTCTGTACTTACATAGTGAATGTTACATGATTTGCTCCACATGTGAATCCTACTCTGTACTCCTCATCTCGCTTCAGCTCTACCACACTGGAAGAAGTATTCAAAGGTAAAATAAATAAGACTTGGAAAAAAATTAATACATCCCTACTCTTTGATGGAAACAGATATTGTCTCAAAATATCATCTATGAGAAAAAAGACCATCCCAAATTTGCTTGTATTTCTTTTATATTAAAGTGAAAATGTAGGGAATTGAATATTCAGAAGTTCAACATTTGTAAATAATCACAAATAAATTTTTGTCTTTCCTCTTCTTGATAACATTAGTTCATGGTGAACAGAAAATATATATTCAAGTGCATATTTGGGAAATAAATGTAAAAAATTATATAAACCAACATAACAATTGTTAAAAAACATGTCATGAAAAGAGGTAAAAGAAATGATGATAAATTTGATAAAAAGTGAATGCACTTGAATTAGTGCTATGACACTAATCCAAAAGGCATTTACCTGTGAGTTTTGATCTCTATGGTTCAGACATCTTCCTTCAACATGCACTGGCAAACTAAAGTTAGCTGACAGGTAAATACCTCTTTGGATGTGTCATAGAAATTATTTCTAAGCCATCCTGATGAACTTAAACAGTGAAGGCACTTACTTTGGATTGATGGCTCTGAGAGAGTCTATCTGTTTGGATCGTTGAGCTTGTAGAGGTGTGACAGAAGGAAGGTTGCTCTTAGGAGCACCAAACCCAGAAAACCAGGACATGATCAAGAATTGATGATAACAAAGATAGTGATGCTTTCCAGAGGGATTTCTTACAACTTCACAATTTAATGGATTCCTAAAATGATGGGCCACAGCTGAATCACTCCTAAAATGAGAGAAGTGAAAAAGTTATGTTCATTTTTTTTCTACAGTAATAATCCATCTTTACCTTTTTAATACAAAATGTTAAAGTTGCTGATGTTATTACTGAATCACATGTGATCAATGTAGATGTATATCTACAGTGTGGAGATGGATTGGGGGGGGAGGGGGTGATTGCTTAAAAGCATTGCATAAGTCTATGACCATTCTATTTGTTTATGGGCATGTCAACAACAACAGAATTTGTGCAGAAGACAACACTAATGCTTAGACAGACCCCTGTTTAAACTGTGTTATGACATATGGTAATTGGTGGTTTAACCACTCCGATTTACCATGCTATCTCATGGTATGTCTCACCATCGCTATGGGTCAGACGACGGAGTAAGGGTACTATATACCCGACGCTGGCCTATCATGGTAGAGCACAAAACAGCTACCAATACCAAACATATCCAGCAATCGTGGAAAGATCAGTCTCTTGTGCAAGTAGAGGTAAGTGTAGCGCAGGCCTTGCCAAGACTTGGGGCGAGAACCTATATTATTTCAGTGTACTCTGTTTTTACTGTTATTTGTTAATTTGTTGTCATATTTTATCTAGCATTTCCCGAAGTAGCTGCAACAATATCTAGACCTAAAATTCATCAAAAGTCAATTTTTCACAAAATCATAAGCAAATGATCTTAGGGATATCGTGAAATAAGCACCCCCCCCCCCCCCATTTACTCTCCACAGAAGAGGTTTGTTGTGTGCATTGCTATCGATAGTGACTTCTTTCCAACTCCACACACAATAGGGAGTTTTCGATCATGTGAACGTCGACGGAGTCCATGTCAACCGATGAAGCGTAACCATCACGTTGACTACTTATGTTTACTAGAGGTAAAAACATTTTAGATTTTAGTCGGCATGGCCTGGAACGGCATTAGGTCTTCTCTTCATCTTTTCTTATGTTATTCTTTGTGGTTTATCCTTTCATTTCTCTATCTTTCCTTGTTATTCTTTGCATTTTATCCTTTAATTTATCTTTTTATGTTTCCTTATGTTATTCCTTGTTTTTCTTATTTCATTTCTTTCTTTCCTTATGTTATTCTTTGTTTTTTTATCCTTTCACTTTTCTTTCCTTCTTTCCTTATGTGATTGTTTTCTTTTTTTCTTTCTTTCCTTAAGTTACTGTTTTCTTCCTTTCATTTTTCTTTCTTTCCATGTTTCTTTTTGTTTTTCATTTCTCTTCCTATATCTTTCCTTATGTTATTCTTTGTTTTTCTCCCTCACTTCTTTGTTTCCTTGTTATTCTTTATCTCATTTCATTTTTCTTTCTTTCCTTGTTATTACTATCTTTCCTTGTTATTCTGTCTATCTTTCCTTATGTTATTCTTTTTCTCCTTTCATTTCTCAGCTTCTATCTTTCCATGTTATTCTTTGTTTTCCCTTCTGTCTTCTTTACATCTTTCCTTATGTCATTCCTTCTTTTCATATTTCTTTCTCCCTTTTCTCTATTTTCAGAAGTCATTCTTTTTTTAAGAATCTTTTCTTGTTATTTTGTTTTTCTCTAATGTTATTCTTTGTTTTTCTATCTTTTCTGTCTAGATCTATTTTTAGTATGGGTCCGTATTGGTCGGTGACCAGACGGTGTACTCAAAACGAGTCGACGCCAGGTTTCTCCTTTTTATGTCGTCAGCAAAGAAAAACTGACAAAATTTTTTACATAAAACTAGTCTATGATAAACAAGAATTAAAGAAAATTAGACGTCTGCATACTAGGGCTTTTGATGAATCCTAGTTCAAACTGACAGATCTTCACATATGACTGCAGTCAGCCATCTTGACTCGAAATTATTCATGACTATGACGTCATTGAATAGTCTCCACCCACTATCCCCACCGTGCGTGCGCGCTGACGATCATCAATGCTTGCCTACGTATATTTGAATATTCATAAACCCAATCTCAAAGATTGCTCCGATTGGCCACTAGCTTTGGGGGTGGTGGCATTACGGCCAGCTCGCAGACCGGCTGATCGTACCCTTGCTTCGTACATAACGTCTTGCCGTCTGTCTATGGGCAAGGTTGATAAATGTCAGAAATATTAAAGATTTCCCCATAACAGACGGCTATTTCTGTCTAATCTGGAGAAGACCCTAACATTCCTGACATCACTCAACAAGCATCATTCTAACTCACACCTACTAAATTAACTTGGCCACACTCACTCACTCTTATGCAAGGTTATTGGAGATAACTATTGGGCCACACTATAGTCAGAGCAGTGGTTAGAAGCACTTATCCAATGAACAAGGTTATAATATAATGGTTAGAAGAAGAAACTAGCCTGTGAAGCATGAAGAAGCGCGAAGCAAGCCCCCAAACTATCATTATCACAATAATATATCACTTTATCAGCATTCTTTATACATGTTATATGCACCAACAGACATGCACTGCAACTATGCACCTACGTTTAATTCCTCTGCATTATCATGACTATATCCTGACTTATGGATCCTGCGGAGTACCCTCGTAGAATTAGAAATACGATCCAAACGCCAGCTGCAGCGCCAGCAGCAGAGCCAGCATTTCAGCGGAGCAGCAAGCACCGGGCACGGGGGCCAAGTCCGCTCACAAACTGTCTTGTAAGTTGTTATTGCACCGCCGGCCGGGCAAAGGATCTCGTTTCTAACTATGAAGAAGCCAATCATATGATTCAACATTTAAAATGAGTCTTAAACTTCAGAAATATTCAATAGAGTCTAAATACTTACTGTGCTTTGCTAAATTGAGATCTAACAAAGGAGACTATAGTCAGAAAGGGTTGCAAATTAAGTCGGGTTATCACGTCATTTTCCAGAAAAAGATTCTTCACAATAAAATGTTCGACTACCGAACAAATAGACTACCGGTACTAGAGAAATCAACCACCGCCGGCGCCTGGATAGCTCGATCCTATTTGAAAAAATAGATTTCGCCTTCTTCTCGATCTCTCACAATGGTTTTTTTTTTTTCACCAGGCAGTGGCCATTAAAAGAAGAATAAACCATGACATTTAGCCTTCTTTTTTTAGCATTCATCTCAAATAAGATAAGATAAAACCCAATCGACCCCCGTATCGGGAGTATGAGAGTCGGATCCAAATGACGGATCCAAGATTCTCTGGCAGGGGGCCGCTGCATGCAAGGGTGCCAGTCCAGACAAGGAGTTATCACAGAACTCCTTGGTCCAGACAGGTTGGTTATCCTGACAGGTCACTTTTATTTTATAAATTGAACAACTTTTCATGCAAATTGTAATAAACCTTTCACAAGATACTATTAATTAGGCCTATAACAATTGTATGAATATTTGCTGATTTTAAGTTGATGCATATTTTTTTGTAAAATCCTTCAGCAAAGTTGATGATTTAAAGTGTCCGGACACACAACTCCCCCCCCCCCCCCCCCGGGGGGGGGGGCGATGGAGCATCTTTCAAAGTGAGGGAGGCACCAGCAAAAAACAAAAGGAGCAACTTCAAAGGGTGAACACAAAGCGAAAAATGGACCTTTTTGTGACTTGGTATTACCTACATTCTAATTGATACATTATTGAGCATCTTCTTTTTTTTTTTATTGTATTCATCTTAAAATGGTTCTGGATACTGATTCAGCTTCCCCAGCAGTTGTATGTAATGGTCAAATGATTCATATGCCAGAGAGCCGGAAGCGAGCTAGCAAATTTTTTTCATAAATTATTGGAAAAGGGGTGGGCACTTATCAGTAGGGGAAAAGGGGCATGGTCCTATCAAAAGTAAAAAGGCACATATTAGAGAGAATTAAGGGGGGGCAATTATCCAATCTGAAAAGGGAAATTATCAGATTTGAAAAGGGGCACTTTACAGAACTGGACAAAAAAAACCTGATAACCACTTTTTTTTTTTTTTTTTTTTTTTTTTGCTTGTCAGAGAATTTTGGAGGCAAACTGGACCAAAAAATTGGTAACCTTTTTTTTTTTTTTTTTTTGCTTGTCAGAAAGTTTTCTGAAATTCGCATCCCCCTCCTTTTTTTTTTTTTTTTTTTTTTTTTTTTTTTACAAAATCCTGGATCCACCCCTGCCCCCTGTGTCCCACCCCTGGATCTGTTGTTTAAATTCTGTACAAATATGACACACTATCAGAATTTTAAATTTAGAAAATACAGCATTAGTGTATAAGATGGTTACTTTCATAATTCATAAATGGAACGAGTTTTAGTTTGCGCGAGTTTTAGCTGGATGAGATTTTTTTGGAACTAGACTTTTCACATAGCTTAAGTTCTGTTTACTTCCGGTAAGCAAAGTTATCCGTTAAATCTTTATACATGTGCATATTTTGTACATTTAATTTCTTCATGTACATAGATATGTGTTATGCACTATCGCATGCCACCAAATTAAATAGATACGTTAAAATCATGTAAAAAATCGTTTAAATTGAAAGTTACGAATTTCTGAATAGTCCCATATATTAAAAAACTGTGCAGTGTCGATGAATCTGTCTAACTTGTTACTAGTATTATTTCTAATTTAAAAAAAAAAAATTTTTGTTCCTGTCGATCGAGAGAGATAGAGATCACAGAGAATGACATAAAAGAAATAGGACAAATACGCGAAAGAGAAATGAGAGTAGCAGCAGTAGCTAGAAGGGAATTAGCAATGATTAGGGAGAGAGAGAGAGAGAGAGAGAGAGAGAGAGAAACGGACAGGTATAGTCAAGTATTGTAACTCCGAACAGATTGTATTACCGAACGTGTAAAGTTAAGCGCCTAAAATGGGTTTTCATACGCGTGGGATTACGCGTATGAAAACCACACTATTGATACCAAGGTTGTGTCTTTTTCCCATAGGTTTCACACGTTCGGAATTACGGTACCTTTTTCAAGGGACCAAAATGCCGCGTCGTTGGGAAGGGGTTCACTCGGATGGGAATATCGTATTAAATCTACGTTGTCTTTTTAAAATTCCATCAACTTCTTTTTTTGTAGGACTTTGAGCATTCAATATGTATAGTTTGACAGATATTCGTTTCATATTTTATTTGCTATCGTTGATTTTCTGAAAAGTGTTCGGACACTGGATCAACCACCATAAATCAAATGGTAAATTAGAATTTTAAAAATTTATTTCGCGAGAAGCAATGCAATGAATACTATTGTACTATTGTGGCAAGAAGAGAACAATTATTAACAGACAAAGAGAGAGGAGAAGAGAAATATAGCCTCACCCTGTACTGGTGATAATGTACTTTGATTTTGAATTGACTCGTGTCAAGGTCAGTAAAGTAAAAATGATGTAGTGTCATGTGAATTTATGAAAATGAGGATCGAGATCAAGGAGGGGTTCCATCTTTGATTTTTTTATTTACCCAAACACATTCAAGTAGACTACTCGGTCTATACGACTTCACATAAGTGAGTGGGTCTATAATATAGATCTGGGGTTCAATTTTCCAATCATGCCAATCCAATATTTCTAAATACAATTTTATATTGCCTAATAATATTGATGATGTTTCTTTCTTCATTGCCTCTTGTCATGTCATATCCAAACAAAAATATCAATATAAAGAAAAGGGGCAGGGTGGGCAGAAAAGGGGGAGAGGGAGGGGACAAGAAACTAGAAATCAATTTTATTCAGCTTTAGGAAGCACTGTCATTTATAAGAAGTATTGTGAAATATGAAGAAAAAAAGGGTAATATGCTACTTTTTGTTGAAAAAAATGAAGAAGACTTTGAAACTTTATTTCTCTTTATTCACTTTACAATGTGTATTTGCAAAAAAGATGCATTTAATTACGTGGGAATTAACGTCTTGTATAATTTCCAGGCTGTATATTGGACAAGAACAATGAAAGATGACTTCAGCTTTGAGTGGAGTCGAAGCTTCTGCCATAGGTCTCCTCAAGAGGGCAGTAGAGCAGGATGGTAAAGGGAAGGCACAAGAAGCGTTGGTCTGCTACAAAGAAGGAATTAAACTACTTATGGATGTCATGAGAGGTTTGTACTTGATTCAAAGTGATAACCGAGAAAAACACAAGGCGAAATATTTCCAACAAAAGAAGGGAATTCTTCTTTTGAACTCTGAGTGATAGTAATTCAATTTTAACTTTTCAATCTCCCCTTTTTTGTCTGACATATTAGAATCCAGGAAGAATAGAAATAAAATACTCCTCCCCAACCTGATTCAGTGACCCTTTTCCTAAATACTGCTGTTCTATTTTATTTGACAAAGGCCCATAGAGCTATGTGCTGCAGCAACAAATTTGGCACATTGAGTGGGTTAAAATTTCTGTTCTCCCCTCCCCTCCCCCTCTCTCTCTCTCTCTCTCTCTCTCTCCCTCTCTCTCTCCTCTCTCTCTCCCTCTCTCTCTCCTCTCTCTCTCCCTCTCTCTCTCTCCCTCTCTCTCTCCCTCTCTCCCTCTCTCTCCCTCTCCCTCTCTCTCCCTCTCTCTCCCTCTCTCTCTCTCTCTCTCTCTCTCTCTCTCTCTCTCTCTCTCTCTCTCTCTCTCTCTCTCTCTCTCTCTTCCCTTGATCAGCCTTTCTCATGCATGTGAATCTGTCCAGTTGACAATTTCTCCATTTTGGAGACCATTTTGTCATAAATATGACTTGTCATCTTACTTAAAATTGTCTCTATTCAAGTTTTGTTTTCTTTCATACATGTAGAGACACCAGACCAAATCAAGAAGCAGGCTTTCAGACAGAAGATTGAGCAGTATATGGAGCGAGCTGAAAAGCTTAAAAACCATGTAGATTCTCAGATTGAAGGTCAGTTATTGTTCACACATTGTTAGTTCCTATATGGGTTTTACAAAGCATTTGTCAAGGTCATTGAATTTAGAAAAAGTTTTCTGTACCAAGTTCATTCTCTAAACAGTCTAACATAAAAACCCAAGGGGTCTGAATTAAAAATTTAACACTTCTTTCTAAATGAATATATATATCTAAATAATGAATGATTTTGTACAATATATTTGAAATATGTCTGAAATTGTATAAAAAAAAATTTCCCAAAGGAGACCTCTTAAAAACAGCAATCTCTTTGAGCTCCTATTATTTTCGATCAAAATAATGATTTTTAAATTGTACACTGTATGTTTTTGCATTTCCATCACCAGTAGCTGGTATAGTTAAAATATGAACTACAGTTAACTCTGCATAAGTTAACCTTCCATAAATCGAATAATCACCTTAGTCGTAGCAATTTTTCAGAACAGAATGAGCAAAACATGTGTTTTTTACCTATTCTAAGTCGAATTTCGCCTAAGTCGAACAGATTTCTGTGGTCCCAAGAGATTCGACTTAGGCAGAGTTACCTGTACATAATAATAAAACTTATAATGATAGGCACTTGTACTGCCCTTCTATCTAGAACTTTTATTTCAAGGTGCACACGGAAAGATGATATTGCTAATGTCTTGATTTTGTTTCCATTTGTTTAGCTGGCAAATATCACCAGCAGATTCAGATCGCCAATGATTCGACTGGTCACAGCTATCGCTCAATGTTTACTCCCTATCTGGATGATATGGTTACTGAGGTTCATATTGAAGATCCTTACATCCGTAGCAACCATCAGATCTATAATCTTCTAAGATTCTGTGAACTGCTTGTGATGTCTGTTGCACCTGTCAAAAGGATCCAGTTGTTAACAGGCAGAGATGAGGTATGTCTGCTTGATTTTTTAAAATATCTGTATATAGAATCCATCTGTCAGGTTTATGTGATTTTCCTTGATGCAGTGAAAAACAAGATAACTGTAACACCCATTCTAAAAAAAAAATGTTTTAGTTGTCAATACAATCATGGAGTAATAAGCAAATAAGAGGATTCGGTCAGGAAACTAACAATCTGAATATGCATCATAATATGAATGAAGTGCATTTAGTCACATGCATCAACACAATTACATGTGATCTTGATTTTATAATAAGCATGAAAACCTAAAAACTTTTAGATTAAAAACTTAATCCTCTCAACAGAATCCACAACAACAGCAGAATAAGCTTGGTGAATTACAAAGAAGTCTTGCTGAACATGGTATACAGATGACTGTCTCATACTCGGATACATTACATGATAGAGAAGTCAGGTAAGAAGCTGATTTTCATGATGGTATTGGTATACAAGCTGGCTAGCTGTATGGACTTTATATGAGTCGGGGGGCTTGGGAACTGCTTTGGGGCAATTCCATATTTCCATGCCATGTCCGTTATGGTTAGAAAGAGTCCATTTTCTCTTCATCTATTCAGTGACATACTGTAAAATTTGCTGTGTATATCCCTGATAGTCAGATGCATCTGATTCACTTATTAAAATATGTTTTAGGACTCTTGGTTTTGATTAAAGCTGTCTTAAATAACCTGAAAATGTTCTGACTGTCGTGTCCATTACGCTGGAATTGCCATTTGGTATTACCAACATCCATGCAGCCCTCAACTCATTATTTGGGCTGTGAGATTGTTCCTTTGTAATTTTCATATCTTATCTCGTACATTTGGATGACAAAATTACATGTTAGCTACAATACAGTGTTGCAACTTTTGCTCACTCACGAAAATACATGAATGTTACATGTGATATTCAGGTAAGAGACAGCTGCCCCCATGGCAAATTGTGCCCGTATGCCTATGGATAGCTGCTGTCTATCATTTACATGCTACATAATCTTGAACCCAATTTCCTATTCTTGATTCTGTTTTTACTTGCAATGTAAGCCCCACCAACATTAAAGGTAGTATTTGACAATTTTGACAGGGTCAAGAAATAGATGAATTGTTAATTTGATGTAAAATGTAAAGACAAATTTCCTTGAAAGTTTTGAAAAAATGATCAGCATCTGATAATTAAAAGTGATTTTGATATGTCATAAGAGTTTTATTCATATCCTTTTATGAAGAACTCTGTAACCATAGATAACATCAAAACTAGAGGAGTCATTTCATTTATTATAAGGTATCCTCTTATTTACAAATCTAGATTCGTACATCGCAAAAGCATCCTCGAGTTTTCTCAATTTTATAAATTCTAAGATGCCAGAAGTAACACATATTTTCATGTAAACGGGATGTTTGTATCAGCAGTATTAATTTTCGCTGCCATTTTTGAAATTTTGGAACAGTTTGGGGAAAACTGAGCCTCAAAATGTGTTTGGGTAATTGACGATAAATCCGATGGATTGTGATAAAGACTATGTTTCTTAGCCGATGAGTATCGATATCATTGATTTGTCGTTACGGTCTTCGTGAAACAGTTTTTCAAGTCCATGACATTTCCGTAGATCGCCGACAAGAGTTATGACTGTCATGGAGTTGATTTGATGAAACAACCCCCTGGTTCCTGGTAAGGAAGTTTTAATAATTCTAATTTCTAATAATTACCATTATTTTCTTTTCTCTCAATATTTTTTTAATGACAGGTTCAATAACGGTTGGATCATCAAGATTGGTCGAGGTTTAGATTATTTCAAGAGAACTGGTCAGTATAGCATTGGATTCTGTGATATGGATCTCAGGAGATGTCATGAGACTACAGTAGATATCTTCCATAGCAAGCATACCAAAGATAGATGACACACTGATGGACTGATGTAAGGAAACTATGCAGTGTCCACTTCATGATTAATGTGATGATGATAATGGAGGGTGTGATGATGCAACTCAACCTTTAGATCATTGTAGGATGAGTAAAGCAAGAGACCATTAACAGAGATGTTAAGTGATAGCTCACAAAAATCCTGAAAACCCAGGCCGGGGGGTCAAGGGGCAAAGTCCCTTTTGGGGGTTCAGGGAGCGAAGCCCCCTGAAGCTGGTATGTTTTCTTGCTCTTTAGAGGGCTAAAATCATTAATCTACAGTACATTATAAAGAAATATTGACATGATTAATTTAATATTTTAGGCAATTGATCTGCTTTTTATCACACGACATGCAAATCACCTTGCCCAGTTGCCTTATTTTTTCTGAGTAAAATCTAAACTCAAAACACATTACAGGTGGGATGAAAATTTTCACATGCACAGCTCCCCCTCCCCCCCCCCAAAAAAAAAAAATCAATGAGGGCCAAAGGGTCTTTTAATTCACAGCCAGCCTATCCCCTCGTCCCTGTTGGCCTTGGGATAAGCTTGTATGTAACTCTCCTCATTATATGTATTTCCACAATGTATTTGACACAACATAATGTTGAGTTCACAAAAGGACAAGCAGCATCTGAAGAGATAATAGAGAAAATATAAAATTTTGTGTATAAAACATATTGAAAGTTGTACTACTAAACCTGACATTTTGAAGCAACATTGCCAATTTGAGGATCGCCATAGAAAGTAAATTGAGACTTTTCAAACTTTCATCACTTTCTCATTTCTTAACCGATTTTGATGGAACTTTTTTTAAATTGCTTCTCTCTATCCTCTCTTTTCATTAAAGTTGATTTTCCCCCAGGGTTTCATTCTCCTTTAATATCTCTTTTAGCAAAACATTAATCTACATATGCCTCTCTCTTCCCATGTGTAATGTAATTGGGTACATGGTACATGTATATATGAAGGAATCCCTGAAATGCTTTCAGCTCTAGTAATAGCAAGGCTAACGTCGTAGCAATAGTAATTCGTCGTAGCAGTTGTATTACATGCCTCTGAAAGGTATCCTGGATAGATGGTGGTATGCAAATGCTAACATGCTGTACTTGAAAAGTTCTGACAGTGCATTGGTCCCTGTAGATGATCACTAGAGTAAAGCCCACAGAACACTATAAGATCGTCTGCGATCCAATTTTTGAAATACCGGTAAATCGCAATAGCATTAAATATGAGCATTTCAAAAAATAGAATCTACCTGGGTCAGGTTCTGTATAATTACATGAATACTTAAATCTTTCAGTGCTGATGTCACATATATGTGACAGATAGACTTGACATTTTCATTCACCAATTGCTCGACCACAGGAAAGGTATATGGTGGTCAATGTATATCAAAATTTTGAGCATAAATCAAGGATTCTAAATAAATGATTATAATTATATGCTACCATCGAAATTTTCAAAGAAAATTGAGATTTCTAAAAAGATATTACCTTATCTCAACACTAAACAATAGTAAACAAATGAGAAACCAAAAAATAATGGACAAAAAAGAAACTCCAATGTATTTTCAATAATTCTTATGCATAAAGTTGGGTAAACTAATGTTTGGTATCATAAGAAATGGTAATAAATTTCCTACAAGTTTTGTACACAATATTTTGTGAAATAATAGATGGTTAATGAAGTGCAGACATTTGAAAAGTAAGCATTCATCACATTTTGGTAAAATTTTGAAGAGAGCTAAACCCCTTGGCACAGTAAGAGTTAACATAGGGTTTTGGGGTTTTCTTTGTCGGCCTTATACCCAGAATAAGGGCACCAAATCAGTTTCAAATCATAGACAATCATAAGACTACTCTGACATCACAACAACTCAGAGCCAATTTCACCTTTCCTCCGACCAGAATAATCGCAACAGGCTGTATTTCGATTTTACAATTTATATGACGATTTAGAACCCCAGAAAAAATATTTTGTATGTTTAAATGTTTATATTAAATTCTATTACATCTTCTTCTGAAAATGGATCGTTGACTGATCGTATAGTGTGCAGTGGGCTTAAAGCCAATGAAGTAACTCAGTGATATGACAGAAATGTGGGAAAATAACTTCGTCATTCATATAGGTTCACAGTCTTAAAAAGTTATTGAGAGGTCAAGATTTTCTAGGTCATGTACATTGCATTAGAATTAGAAATAATGAATAACTTCACGTCAAACTTGAAGGTTCTACCTGAATGCATACATATGGCAAAAAGAATAAACTTGTATTATTCAAGGACATTCTACACTACTGAAGGCCCACATAGCACACCTAATCCCTAATTCTTTCAATCAGTAGGTAAATCTTATTACAGGATAAACTAGAATGTTCTAGGATTATGTGTGGATTATGTATGAGCAAGTCTGTCTACTATAGAATTTTCTGTCCTTTATTTTCTACATGTATACAAACAAGACTCTGTGAGATTCTACGTGACTTTGTTGGTACAAGACCAGCGATAGCTTTCCTCTGGGAGATTCTATGTTACAATTTCAAAACATTCCCAGGGTAGTATATTATTCTGAAAAGTATATTTATCTTTTTGTTAGTTAGTGGCATGTTACTTGACATATCAAATCTAAATCAGGACGAGTCATTGGTTAATTTTTGTTAATTACATGTGTTTATTACATGGAATTTTAATTTGTTATTACAATCAACATACCCCTCACTAGCATGAAAGATAACATAGTTTCCAGATTACCAACCCTTTATTTGCATTGCTTTGATAATGAAGGCCCAAATGTACTATACTGCCATATTTCTTTCTTTCTCCATCTTTTATACCCTGCAATATTTAAAATACATACAGATTATATTCATTGTAGATTCGACTATTAGAACCTTGTTAAAAAAATCTGTGTGCCATATAAAACATTTTTGTCCTTATACTGAAAAAATGTCATTACAGAGAATGTAAAAATTATTTTATTTATTACCAAGATCAGTGAAATAAATATAAATTACAACATCTTTAATCTTGAGTTATTTCTAATTTTTTGTTTTATGTATTCTCTTAAAGGGAAAGTCCACCCTGAAATCAAGTAGGTTTTAAAAGAAGCAGAAGAATAAAAGAAATATATTAGTGAAAGTTTGAACAATATCCAAAAAGAAATAAGAAAGTTATGAATGTTTTAAGTTGTAACCAATCAAACACAAATTGGCAACTCTGTAATGTATCTTGCGAGCTCCTCTCCCATTTGCTCAGTATAGAAAGTTTCATAAATTTCATTTTCTTAGTTGTTGATGATAGAATAGATTTGTTTCATACAGGTTTTGAGTAAAACATATGTGCAATGATACCAATGATGCATGTGTGATTGAATATTGTCTAAAGAGAAAATGGAAATTCATGGGGTTTTTTAAGTCCAGGGCATATAGGAGAGGAGCTCGCAAGATATGTTATGGTGTTGACAATTTGTGTTTGATTGCTTACAACTTCAAAAATTCTTTCTTATTTCTCATCGGATTTTGCTCAAACTTTCACTAATCTTTTTCTTTAATTTGTCTGCTTCTTTTAAAACCAACTTGATATCAGGGTGGACTTTCCCTTTAAGTGGTTTTATTGTCATTGAGTGTTTTCACATACTATGGAAATTGACGTACATGAATGTTGTTATCCACAGGGTTTGTTAGCAGTAATGAAGAATATAGCTGGATCACAATACAATAATGAACAGAAAGTTCAGAAACAAGCCAGAGTAGAAGCACACTTGTTGCATTTAAAACTCAATGATGACTCTCTCTCTCTCTCACCCCTTCCCCCTCTCTCTCACTCTCTCTCTCCTTATTTCTCTCTATTTCTCTCCTTCACAACATCCCCTCTCTGTATTACCCTTTTCCAATCTCCCTTCTCTCTCTCTCTCTGTCTCTCCCTCTCTCTTTCTATCTCTCTTTCACGACGTACCACCCCCGGGGGGCATGTCTCATTGAGACCTGTACATCATCTGCATAAATCACTTTCTGAAAAGTAGTTTTGATACAATAAACAGGTAAACCTGTCTAACATCTCTGATTTTTATACCCTTAACAGCAATTTCCGCGGATCTTCTTATCACCTCTGAACTTGATACCCTTTTTCTTGATTTTTGCTGTTTTTGATATCCTAAACGTGTAACCCGGGTTACGCACCTAATGCTGAAAAAGTACCCTTTTTATCCGTTTTCGTGTACGTGGATGATGTACGGGCCTCAATGAGACATCCCCCCCCCCCCCCCGTACCACCCTACCACTCCTTTCCACCTGCCTTTTTCTGTGCCATCTTACTCACCCCTTTCTCTCTTATAAAACAATTTTTTTTCTCTCTCTCTCTCTCTCTACCTCTTTCTCATTCCTGTTTCTCCCCCATCCTTCATCTGCTGACTTCCCATTTCATTCTCTTTCTTGTTTCTTATCCTTTCCCTTATCCTTTCAGTTTCTCCATCTGATCATCTTCCACCTGTCTTCTCTCTTTCATCATCTTTATTTTATCACACTCTCTGCCCCACTTTCTTTCCACCTCTTCCTTTTTCACCCTATTTTTTAAATCTCTCTCCCACTGTTTTTACTCTTCCTCTCTCTTCCCCCCCCCCCCCCCCCCCCCCCCACTGTCTGTCTCTTGCTCTCTTTCTCTCCCATCCTCTATCTTCCAACCACTTTTTCTCCTACCAGGCATCTATTTTCCTCTCTCATTCTCTCTCTCTCTCCCTTTCTCTCTGTCTCTCTCTCTGTGCATGTGTCTCTCTCACACTGTATACTGTATAATTTTTTTGGCTCCCACCATTTTCCACAATTTAATTTACACACATGGACACCCATACCATCAATTTATCAGATACAGAATAATTAGATATTCAATCTGAAAATCTCTTGAAGATAACAATATATGAAGTTTATTTTTAGCTCAAATTCTTCATAAAAAATACTCTTCATTACAGTGCTCATAAAATACACTGAAGACACACACATTTTTGAAACACACATACATGCATATAATATATTATACTCTTACATGAATTCAAGTCTTACTTTAAGACCCATTTCATATAACACAAACCCCTGTACATTACCAAGCACAAATTGCATTTAACAAGTTTACAAAAAATACAATTCAGTGTTGCCTTCCTATCTAGCGGTGAGTGATACTGGAAATTGAAAAAGAAAATACAATACAAGACCATACAAGGAACACACACACACCTTAACCCACAAAACTATATATTTTTTCATTTCTTTGTATTCAATTATATATATATATAATCCTGCCCCTGGCTATACTACTGAGAGATGTTTCAAGTCTTGTTTTACAGTTATCATTGTTCATATCTTGAATAATTGCCCTTGGTTATCCTTGTTATTCTTGTATGTCATCATTCATGGAAAAGGGGGGACAGGGGAACATGTCCCCCCCCCCCCCCCCCCCACTATTTTGAAGATAGGCTAATGTCCCCTCCACAAAATCTGATAAATCCTTTTTTTTTTTTTTTTGCTTGTCAGAAAATTTCCGGACATTTCGGACAGGTACAAAAGTTAAATCATGTGGTGACCCCCCCCCCCCATATTTCAAAATGGATTTGCGCTACTGCACCTTTACCAAACAAGATTCATTACATGTTTTGTACAGGTGATCCCTTTTCCTTGAACTAATTTTCAGTTTATTTCAATTGATTCAAATGTTAAACCACATGTATGTATGTATGTAATGTGAGAGTATTTTGTAATATGTTCATTTGTAACTTGCTGCATGGGCGCAAATCCAGGGGGGGACAGGGGGACATGTCCCCCCCCCCCCCTTTTTGAATAACCTCTTTTTTTTTTCTTTTTTGCTTGTCAGAGAATTTTGGAGGCAAATGTCTCCCCCCCCCCCCCCCCCCCCGTTTTGGAATGACCCTTTTTTTTTTGCTTGTCAGAGAATTTTGGAGGCAAATGTCCCCCCCCCCCCCCCACCTTTTTGAATAACCTTTTTTTTTTTTTTTGCTTGTCAGAGAATTTTGGAGGAACCCCGGACTATTTTTTTTTTTGCTGTTCTCATTTGCAGTTTTAGTCCAGTACTGGTACTATCTCCCTAGCCACTGCCAGAGCACTTAGCCTCACCTTTGGTGGGGCTTACCCTGCTTTTTTCCAGGGCTAAAATAATCTCGTGCTCATCACGGAGTTAGCCCACTTTGGTAAAATGCAGTGTGAACAGAAAGTGGGCTAAGCTTAGTCCCATATTATCGGTGGGGCTAAATCCTCGTTTAGCCTCATGATAGTATGGGTCTAAGCAAAATTTTGCAAGTGTAAAAAGCCTATATGATATTCCTTCTATCATCAGCTTTAAGTTTTAATTAGAAGTTCCCCTAAATCTGAATCAGGCCAGTCATTATGCCCTTAGAGGATTAAGTAGGCTGTCTGCTCTCCTTCCTCTTTCTCTTTCTCTCTCTCTCTTCCTCCCTCCCTCCCATCCACTCTCCCTCCTTCCTTCACCCCCTTCTCTCTCTCTCTCTCTTTGATGTCACATGATTTAAGCCAGATATCACATGATTTTATCATGAATATCACATGATATGATTTTGCAAAAATGCTGGACACATTTTTGAGATCAAAAGGCTCTATCTTAATCCATACTTCTGAATTCTCGTATTCCCATAGGCCTAATATAAGGAACACCTAATTCCCATAGTTTTTTTTGTTTTTGTTTGTTTTTACGACACTGTCATTCAAAATATGAATATTTACGCCATCTCAGTTGCATTGTTAAAAAAATAAGCCTTTTTATGACTTAATTATGTATTACTTTGTTTTTCTGTAGCAGACAAAGCCTTATATATATATATATATATATATATATATATATATATATATTATATAAGGAGAGAGAGAGAAAAAAAAGGGGGGGATCCTTACAATATACATAGGCAATGTGTTAAATCAAGAGAAAACTGCATGTAGCTGTAGAATAGACTTAATACTCATCATAACACAGGCATTTTCACGTAGGAAAAGTCACATGCACTACGAAACATACAAAAATAGTGAATTTTTAAAGAATTTATTACAAATCATCTTTGGAGCAAGTACATGAAACTGCAAATTCAAAATGCCTCACAAATCCAAGTAATTGTATGTGCAATATTCACACATGATGTCTACTTATCATGCCACTGTGCTCAGAGAGACCAAGAAAAAGATGGTGAAGTTTCAATAACACCTATTTCACAAGTATACATGCATCTGATTTCATAGTATACAAATATACAATACCTTTCGAGGGTCTAGCAAAAACTATGAGCTGATGAAGAGGCATAAAGAGCAACTTTCCTGAGGGCAAATTTATATCAAATTTATTATACCTGAGGCTTGCCAAGGGTATAGTAAATTTGATAAAGAGGCATAAATTTTCCTCGAGGGAAAGTTACTTTTTATGCCTCTGAATGCTCATAGTTTGCTAGAGCCAAGAAAGACATTGTATATCTGTTTTATATCCCTCATGAGCACCTCACTATTACAAAGAAACATGAGAAGAGGGATATAGACCTACAATGTCTTTCTTGGATCTAGACCTATATGTGAGCATTCAGCAGCATAGGACTAACAAAGTTAAATTAAGCTCAATCAAAAAAATGTAAGCTAAATCGTAGGCTAAATGTAGCCTCAATCGTAGGCTAAATGTAGGCTAAATCGTAGGCTAAATGTAGGCTGAATGTAGACTAAGTAACAAAGCATGCATTGTTTTCTTGCTGTAGTATTCTCCGTTTTGATCCCGAGCGCTAGCGCGCAGCTTAGCTGCGAGATTGAGAGGAGGTCTAACATTAGGGCTTTGTTATCAACAAGATCATCATCACAATGGGCTTTTATTTCCTTATAAACTCCCGGAACACAGAAAGCCCGTACCTGATCTGTTTCTTAGTGTTTTTGCTGTCATTTCCTTCATTAAATTTCAACAATTCTTCCACATTTAACAGGTGAGAAACAGGGATAGTTGGCAGCCATTTCACCACGGTCACTACTGGAAGCAGCTGTTTTGTTCAACTACGCGCACGCCTATCCCTAGCCTCTCGCTCGATCAGCTAGCTCCGCGCAGCTCTCCCGATGGCTATGCACACCGTACCGGCTGCGCTGAAGAAACTTCAAGTCGCGAATTGAGCTGGGGCCTGGGCGCTCGCTGCACTGGAAAAATTGAAAGTTAGATATCGATTGCAGAAATATCGGTAATCGCAGGGGGAAAAGTGGATTCCAGAATGTACTATACCACGCCAAATAGATTTTCTCCCGCTCTCAAATTTCTAGTGAAACTATCCCTTTTTCGTGCTCTGTACAATCGTAGCGCAAAAAACTATACATGAGGGATATAAAATCAATTATTCTACAAATTGGGCATAAAACAGAAACACATGTATATTAATATATCAACATGTACAAACTTGAATAATCATACTAAAATAGGCCTGTTTAGACCATCAGAAATTGCAATGAAGTTAGGACAGGGAAAGAGATAAACTATTCTGATAAACTAAAGAATCTGCATGTACACTACAACACTATGTAAAAGGCTGTTTTGTAATATACACACGCCTTGAGGCAATATCTTTTGAAGTGTTTCCCTTTGAGTTTCAAGAATGTGTAGTCAATATAATGTCCATGCTGTTTTTATAAGATAAATGAATACCATTGCTGAAAATGAGAAATCATATGGAATCTTTTCTTAACCTTCTTAATTTCCTGTTATTCACATTTTTCAGAATGACATTTGGATATAAATATATTTTCCATTAACAAGGACCTTGTGGCAGATTAGCCTTGTGCTAAAAAAAAAGTGATCCAATAAAGTCTTCTATTACTACTACTACTAAATTGAACCTTGTTTGACCTCATATTCTATCTGAAGTAGACTAAAATGCCATGCCTTACATCATATTGTATTCTAATTAGGGAATTCCTGAATGTTCTCTAGCATTTTTATGCCTTGTTATCAGCTTTGAAGAGAACTTATCCAAAGGGAATTCTATGGGAATCTCCAATTGGATTAATAATACAATTAAAAATCTTTTGATCTTCAGATTACACAAATAAAAAAAAATTTAAAAAACAGACTCACACATATATACTTATGTAATAATGACCAAACACTTTCAGAAACTTTAACCACCATGCAGTAAAACCAAGTTTGCCATGCAAATGCATACTGTAATTTCTCAGGGAAAATTTATGACATAAAATATCTATCAGTGTTATACTGAATGCAGTCACCTGGATGTTATGTACTTATGGGACATTCAGGAGGGTGATAATATCACATTTTTAAACACTTTTCGTTATTTTACACATAATTTTTTGCCATTGTTACTTACCCCAAAGACCTGTTACATTTTAAAAAACTGGATGGCTTTCTGGTTACTAAAAAAAAAAGAGAGAAAAAAAGTGAGCACATTTCACAAGAGTGCTCTTGAAAATATCATTTTTTTTTTCTGCTTTCATTTTGATACCAACTTTGATGAAAGCGCAGTTTAAAGCACAATGGCCCGTATTCTGAACTCTGGTTAACTTAAACTCCGGTCAAAGTGTGGTTTAAAGATAAAGTCGAGTTCTGGTCATGAGAATGAATTGTGAAAGAAACTGTCTCAAAGTAATTGGGAAAGGTTGATTATATAGCACATAAGAATTGGTGTATGCTATAAGGTCTTAGAATCACCAAAATGATAAAAAACTGACTCAATCCTGCTGAGAGTCACATGCACTGCACACAGAAATGTGTATATGGGACTACACACAAATGTTCGGCCCGAACATTTCAGCGTTTCTTGTCATATCTTGAATGTGAGGGCATTTGAAGAGCAATCCTTTTCACGGGACATTTCTTCTATGATAATCTTCCAAACTAACATAAAAAGAATGTGAATGCTCACAAATTATTTTTTACCTTTCCCAGAATTTAACCTTACCTTTAACTTTGTACAGAAATTTAGATTGGACTTGCAGTCTAAGTCAGTTTTAATTAAACTCTGGTTTAACTTAAGACTGCAGTTTAAGTCAAACCAAAGTTCAGAATAAGGGCCAGTGAATCCAGGAATGACTGCAGACACTTACACTTACACTTAATATTGTTTAAAAGGTTTGGACTACCCTACAAATGTCTGGTAAATACCCAGATATTGAGAATGAGAATATACATGTCATCCACTGTGATTTATTTTCTGCAAAAATAGGTGTTCAATAACAAAAATATTGTACTGCAACACTTTAAAGAACTAAGCCCTTTTAATTCTACAGTTAAAAGCATATGTACTTATCAAATAATATTTATGTCCACAATGGTACAAAAACAATAGTCGATTCTAGAATATTTTTATCAACACATGTATATATATATGTGAAATGTATTTATGCTAGAATGGGACTTTTTGATGCTATATATATATATATAAAACATTTATTTGTTCCTGACTTGGAACTAGATTTCCTCTCTGTTATTATTTACAAGCAGTAGTCAATAACAATCCATGTACATCAGCAATGGTGTGATTTAACCTTTAAATATATCATTTTATAATACATGTCCATTCAAATTCATTATTCTTAGAAACCTCCCGGTACCTGTTTAAGGAACATGACCGTGACAAAAGAAGCTGTGGTTCATATTTCTGCATTAGAAATCATTAACTACAGATCAGGTCTATGTACATATAGCTAAGACTACACGAGAATAACCAGCATGCAGTACACGATACATACTTGAAGTTGGCCTTGCCATTCCGGAATGGCAGCTCTATGCAACCTTTGTATAATGTGTCCACAATCGCATCTTTATATCAGCTCTATGTCCATTTTTACAAGGCTCAGACAGGTTATCTTCACGGTTTATTCATTCCAGAATGGCATGCATTCAGCACTCCAGGTCCTGCCCAGGTACTGACAAACCTTTGTTGTCATTGAGTCCAAGTCATAATCCTCATCTTCAAAGACCACTTCCTCTTTGACAAAGAACTCTGTCAGTCTCTCACCACAGAGCCTTGCAACCTCCACCAGACATGAGCAAGACACCTCACACTCACCTAGACCAAGAGAATGAAGCTCCCTACACTTGCTAGCGATGGTAACGATGGGTTCGTCTAGGGGTTGATTACCATTGGCACAGATTACCAGCTCCTGCAGCTTAGGGCAGTTCTGTCCCATGCGGATCAGGACATCTCTTGACACCGACCGCCCAAAATAGACGTGCGTGGCAGGCATCTCATAGGTGAAGAAGGGCGTGAAGTCTGTGTCACGAAGCACATAGAAGCACATGGAGACGATGGTGCTCGGTGAATGCTTGGCGAGGGCTTCCCAGCTTGCTTTCTTGATGACATGGTGCTGCATTGGTGTGTCATTGTTCTCACAGATCACATTAACACAAAGGTGCTTGAGCTTGACATGTTCCTCTCGAGACAGAGCCAGGAGTAAGCTATCACTGACATGAACATAGTTTATGTTCAGCTCATGAAGTTGCCTACAAGTGTCTGCAACATGTAGCATGCCTAAAACAAATCAAAGAATGTACACATTTATTAACTACATGTATAATATCAATATCAATATTTGTATGGTATATCATGGAGCTTTTTAATAAAATCATTGAGATTAGACCACAATACAGCACTATTTATCATGACTTGAAATGAATACCCAAACCAAATTCATTCTTATTTTGAAATGCTGGTAGACCAAGGTGCTACTTACACATTAAATAACGTACCTAAATGACCTTAACAATATAATCATAATTGGATTTAAAAGCAGTACCAACAAGAGTTGGTACCATTGTACGAAACAATCAATGAAAGAGAGCAAGGAGGATATTGGGATATTTCTATTTTCCCAAGCATCTAAAAGAACTCTCAAGACTGTTACCACAGTATTACTGGACTATGACAACATGAACGAGAAACAAATACAGAAGATTCTTTTTGTTTTTACTCATCAATATTCAGTCACCAGAGTATCAGTACTTGATTTAAAGGAAAGTTTGGTGGGATGGTACAGTGGAACCTTGTAATAAAGAACACTGTTAAAACAAAACTCTTGTAATACAAGGTAATTTTATCACTTCTTTGTATTCTATTGTATTCTAGCCCTGGTATAACAAGGTTTCGGTACAAAGAGGTAGTTTCCTTGGTCCCAAGGAGTTTGTTATAATGAGGTTCCACTGTAATATATCTAGAAAAAAGAAATACTGTTGTAAATCTTACCTTTGGAGGAGACGAGAGGACAGCTGGCTATTTTCAGCAGCATGAGGGAGTCCTTGTTAGATACAGCCATGTTCTCAAGCCATGGGTCATCAACAGGAGTCTCATCCAGGGCCAGAGAGGATAGAGTGGGTGAATTGACCAGGACTACAGTCAAGGGAGTGAGGAGCTTCACCGGATTGACCAAGTGAAAGCTAGGTCTAGCGGTCAACATCAATTCTAGGGTCTTGAGAGAGCAGTTGACAAGCTGGGACAGGATATCACATGCTGCTTCAGCTGAGGCCTATAAATAAAATAAAGTAGTTTTGCTGAAGAAGTCACAGTGAAAACATGAAAATATCTTCATGTGGTTAATCAGGATAAAATCTTTTTGATTTGACATGCTCTAATTTCTCATAGGATATATTTTTTTCTTCTTCCTTAAAATAAAAGAGAATTTCCTCAGACTACCAAAAGGGTAGAAGAAAGTCCCATCTTGTCCAATGGAGACTGTTGGTGAATAATTGTTATTAAAACAAGTGCCTTCAAGGGTAGGAGGACAGGCCTGCCTCTACAGTTTCCTTTAAATGCCAGAAAGATTGAAGAACAGCATTATCCGATTGCAATATAAAAGCTTACAAGTACATGTAAGTTCCACTCTGATTTGGCAATGATACAGAAAGTCTCAGCATTTGGAGATAATGTCATCTAAGGATTGGTGTCAAATTAACAGTGGAAATCAACTTCGCTAATGCCATTTCTGGATACCATAATTTATGCAAAACACTTTCCATCAAATTTAAGATAATACACATTATATACCTTACTTTAAGAATCTTTCCTAATCCTGTCATCTGCGCGCAAAAATTGAACTATGCCCACGGGCATAGTTAAATTTTGCTGCGATCCCCATTGGTTTACATGTAAAAAATTACTTTGTGCCAGAGTAAGCGTGGATACCATAACCGCAGTGCAATTTGATTGCTAAATTTATTTTACTTGCGCAGAACACCTGCGATCTCCTATCTCGATTTATCTCCAATTTTTTTGGTTATTAACAGTTTGATGATTTTTAAATGTGAGGACCCCATGATAGGTACATTAAGTCGCACATGTATTCTTTGACTCTTACCTGGCTTGTTCAGTATATAAAAGATATATTGACTGCTTTAATATTCGGCTCTCGGGGACCTTACATCCTGCTATGACCCCTCGGCATGCCTCGGGTCACGTCATAGCAGGATGTAAGGTCCCCTTGAGCCTATAAACATCTATGCCTCTCATAGCAGTCAATATTATTGGTCAAGTAAATATAATAAATAATGAGCGTGACGAACTGACC
Source organism: Heliocidaris tuberculata (assembly GCA_025618425.1). Taxonomy (NCBI): domain Eukaryota; kingdom Metazoa; phylum Echinodermata; class Echinoidea; order Camarodonta; family Echinometridae; genus Heliocidaris; species Heliocidaris tuberculata. Next base: position 8,740,732 of record CM046846.1, read on the forward strand.
TGGTGGCTATCTACTTTAATGGTGACATATTTCAGGTGCTTGGCATACTGCTGAATGACCTGCTTTACAAGCCTGGGTGGAGTAGACTTGATGTATGATGTGGACTCCTGGGTGAACTCAAACTCAAATTTGTGCCACAGCTCAGGTAGCTTATAGATGTCATGCCAGTGTTTGCAGACGCTAGATGCCCTCGCTCGATCTAAGAAGGACAGGTTCTTGTAGATCTTGATCAGAATAATGTCTGGGATGTTGCTCCACGTTAATTGATCTGCAAAAGAGTTCAAATTAAACTAGCAATAAGAGCAGTTATATACAATTTCACAGATCGGCAACTACAAACAATACCCATATCCAATATCAGGTTTCTTAGCAGATAAATGTGTACCATGTTCCACATTGAGTGAAATATGGTCTTGCAGCAAGCCAGTGGGAGATTGGGGAACGGAGGATCAAAACAATTTTTTCAGCAAGTATACAATGACACATGTACATGTATTACATTGTTGGTACACTCGTTCGAAGAATTAGCACTTGGTATTATGCTCTTCGAAAGCCCCCAATACCAAATACCAAATACAGTTAGTTATATAATCCCCCCCCCCCCCCCCCCCGTCAATGTACTCATCCAATTTTAATTCAGCAAAACACAATAAGGAAACCACATTTCTCACATGTACATGTACATGCATGTACTGTGTTTGTTTGATTTAATAATAAGAGACTAACAAAGACTATGAAATCTCCCAGAAGATGTATATATTTGATTAGACACTATTGGTACCTGGGCATCACATTAAAAAAGAGCAGATGGTGATACTAACAGCATTAAATCTAGATTCAAGCAGTTTTGAAGTACGCATGCATGATCACAGTCATGTGTGCGTGTCTAAAATGCATAGATACATGTAATTCATTCTTAATCTGCTATCAGAATGATAGCAAGCTGATAACCGCATTAGTCTCAAATCAATCACAATTGCTTGTAATTCTCACCACAAGAGCTTATATTAACCTTTGTTTAAGGGATCTGGGAAGTCCCTGTATTAAAGGAAAAGTCCACCCTGGTATTGTGATTATTTGAACAAAAACAGAAAAATGAGAGAAACAGATTAGTAAAAGTTTGAGGAAAATCTGATGAGAAATAAGAAAGTTATGAATTTTTGGAGTTTTAATCAATCAAACACAAATTGGCAACTCTGTGACTTACCTTGTGAGCTCCTCTCCCATTTGCTCAATACAGAGAATTTCATAAATTTTCATTTTCTTAGTTTTTTATTTTTATGAAGGAAAAGATTTGTTTCATACAGGTTTTGTGTAAAAACATATGAGCAATATATATCTATGGTGCATGTATAATTGAAAATTTTCTTTAGAGAAATTGGATATTAATGATTTTTCTGGTACAGGGCAAATGGGAGAGGAGCTCACAGGATACATCACAGAGATGCCAATTTGTGTTTGATTGACGACAACTTCAAAAATTAATATTTCTCTTATTTCTTATTGTATTTTGCACAAACCTTCAATGATCTATTTCTTTAATTTTTCACCTTCTTTTAAAACCAACTTGTAATCAGGGTGGACTTCCCCTTTAAAGTGTGCCAATCACCTGAAAAAATAATTTGTGTACAGCTAGAAAGTATAAAGTCAACCTCAAAGAACTTTGTCTGGTATTCTATAGGTCAACAGTTAATGAGTATGAAGGAAATAAAGGATAACATGAAAATGCTTGCAAAGAACCAAACTCAGAGTTTGGTTCCACGCGAGCCTTCACCTTGGCGAGAACGTACAGGGTGCGTCGAGTAGTCTACTCACAAGTCGCTTTTACACTTATATAGAGTGTAATCAAAATTGCAATATCTCTTTATAGAATTAATATTTGAAGCCCATATTTTGAATATAGTATAACGAAATGCAACCTCTATCATACAGAGCAAAATTATTTTTGGTGATTGGTACCCTTTAAGTAGAGGTGTTGTGGTCTAGCGGATAAATCACCAGACTGCAGATCACAAGGTATTGGGTTCAAATCCCACCACGGCACTAACGTCCTTTGGCAAGACTCTAATCTACATTTGCCACTCTCCACCCAGGTGTAAATGGGTACCTGACATGCTTGAGTGCTAGTTACTTTAGAGGCTCGGTTATAACCAGGGTAATAATGTCTAAGCGCCAAGAGCGTCACTGCGTGACGGATATGAGCGCTATATAAGTAGCCATTATTATTACTATTTTAAGTCTATAATTGGGACAGAGAGTATTCACTATTCAACGGGTTAACACATTCACCATCCTCAACTATTTTCTCCCAGGGTACAAACATGTAGTTGTTAACACTTACTATGCCATTATGCCATTTTGCACAGACTATACCCACAAATCCCAGAGCAGGGTATTTATGCAGGAAAGAGTTAAAGGGGATCAATCACCAATGATAAACAATGTACATGTACATGTAATCATGAGAAGACATAAAGCTACCCCAACCAAGTTAAGGTCCTCATGGAGATGAACACGCAGCGGCAAATAATTTCCATGCATGTGCGCTGATGGGTGTACTGACAAGTGTACTTACAAGTCATTTTACCTTTCATTTTGGGCGTATTAAAGGCATTGATTAACTTTGCCCAGGATTGAAAAAAAAAATCACTGTTCCAGCTAATGCTGTAATCATACTTGCAAACCTGGAATCTCCTGAGTTTTATAAGCTGATCGGTCGTTTATATATCAAGATATTTACGATTGAACATTGATGTCGGGATAGAGTACCACCAAACCCTAAAAAACTCTTACGGTTGGCATACCTCGCTCTATCACAAAATACCGTACGGGCTCGAAACCCACTCTGAAATCGCCAAGCGCTGGTGCTTGGTTTTTGTGACTGCAGCGCAGCGAAGAAGCCGAGCGACTTGCTAGCGATTGATCGCGATTTTCTCTTTTTTAGGATAGTAAACGGGTTCCATTTTCTCTCATACTTTCACATATCCTTAATTATATATGTAGTTAGAGGACTGCCCACAATTCACTGGCATTTGAGCTGATTTTACAATTTCTCACAAAGTTAATCAATCACTTTAAACTCGCATTATCTCTTTCCAGAAGTAATATTGAGGCTGATATTTTCACTACCAGTAACGTAAACCCACAAGGACTCTTAAACATACAGAACAAAATAATTATGGTGATTGGTCCCCTGGGGGGCGTTTCATGAAAGACTTGTCAGATATTTTATCCGACAAATTTGCTCTCAGCCAATCAGATGCAAGGATTTCAGTAGCTTATAACAGTTGTCGGATGAAATATCCGACAACTTCCTTTCATGAAACGCTCCCCTGGAAATAATAATGACATTACCAATTCACCAATTTCCATATACAAGTACATGTACATGTACTTTGTGCACTTCATTATGTGTAATATTCTATTTATAGAGATTTTATTATGTACTGGGAGCAGCATGTGTGGGGGCACATGCCTCCAGGCCACAGTGTTGTATTTCACTTTTTTTCACCCTGACACACTTGTTGCTCTTACTTCTTTTACATATTCTTTTCGCATTCTTAATATGGACTTGTCTCTTGCCATATTGTCTTGTCAAATAAATAATATTATTACCTACACAGGGCATTTTAGCTGCAAAATAAAAATTTGTATTTTGCGCGCTAAGCTCCGAATCCGTAACCGGAGCGGGCAATATTTGCCATATTGCCCTCTTCCGGGTTTTCCCCATAGACCACTGTACTAAAAAAGAGGGTAACATTTGGCCATATTCCACCCTTTCTTGTCAGTACGCTTTTATCAAAGTGCATACGCCCAATATTGTGTACGCGTTAGAGTGTACAAAGACTTTAACAATGGAAATGTGCGGTAACAATGGAAATGCACGGTAACAATTTACGTCACAATTGCTTGGCCCAGATTACATACCTGCATGAATAACCTGCAATCAGAGGGACTAACGGGGCAGACAGACATGTTTGTAATTGCTACGAAATAGGCATATACATGATATAGGTAATAATGATATTGACTGGCTCTACTTTCGGTGAATATCGAAAATGTTGCCGTTAAAAGAACCATATTGCCCTCGTCTTCGACTCGGGGAAATATGATTCTGTTGCGGGCAATATATTCTGATATCCCCCCAAGGCCAGTCAATAACAATGATCATAACTTTAGAACACTATTATGTATACATGAAAGACAAGAGGGGGTAAAAAAAAGTAGCTGCATGCAATAAAAAAATCATTAAAAATGCCACTCGCTGTATTTTATTTGATAAAGAAATGTAAAGCTCTATATTTTGAGATAGGCCGCTTGCTGTATGTTACATGACTACAGAAATGCAAAGTGCTTGACACTTACATGTGTATGTCATTCTATTTTGAGATGTGTGAACAAGGCTTAAATGTGGAAGATAAAATAATGTCTTACAAAGATTGGCTGAAGTTGAAGCGAGCTCCTTGTAGATAATGTCTCGGATACACTGCTTCTTATCAGTGGTTGTAACCCTGGAAAATGGTGTATAGATGACCTTCTTACTGCTGATGGGTGGAGGACCTACAATGCAACTCATTGGATCCTTGGCAGTCGTTACAGCTTTTATAAAATGGCTGCTGTACGCCATGGTTGTATTCCAGAATTCACCAATCTCTTATCAGCTGCTGAAATGAAGCATAAGAAAATATGCAAAACAAATATTAATGCTATCATTTGATCCTATGTTGCTTAAACTTTATATCAAGTAAGTTATAACAAATTTGTCAAATTAATAACACCTTTTTCTCTCTCTCGAAATTTTATCATAATTGGTATCACTTTTTTCAAGATTACGTAGAATATTTCAAAATTCAGGAGTGTGAACGTATCTAAATTTATTCATATTAGAAAACTGAGGTATTGAACTTAACAATGGTACTTTGTAGGTGCCTTGAGCATACCCTGGGATGGATGCATGAGCAATACAAACATGTATACACCAATACACAAAAATGTCTAGGGGCTATTTTTCATGGTCGCAAAAACTCTTTTCCCCCATCGATTCTGCCCTCGCCATTTCCCAGGGTCGGTGTCATTATTCCACGACGCATGTCCATAAACGTGAAAAAAAAAAAATAAATAAATAAATACACGGAGCAGTAAATGATTTAGGTCTAGAAAGCTCCAAGAGCTCTGGTAAAAATAATGAAATATGTACAACTTGTTGCAAAAGAGTCCCATTTTTCTGACAGCAAATTCATAAAGAGCTCCTACATGTAAGAAAAAGAGTAGGTAATTTGTACAATGTCAATGTACATGTACATACCAGCATGTACATTCTGCGAGATGCAATGTTTATAAAATTCTGTGTACATGTACATGTATGACAGATTATGATTTCAGTTATTACATCTATACAGCATGTTGAATACTATATAAACAAACAAACAAGAATTTGAAGCAAAAAACAAAATAACATCAGGAAGAAGTGATCATCAAGTACAGTGTTTCAATAATAGATCATTCAGATTTAATCGGTGCATAATCAACGCCTACGGGTATCCCTCTACACCTGAACAGAGATTCTCCCTCATAGACATTGAATACAGCTCTGATGAAGCCAAACCAAATTACCATAAAATCAGGGCCTGTGGCATCTACAATGTACATGTACAATCCATAACATAAGATTATCAAATCTGATAAATAGAATCTTCTCCTGCACCCAACAACTAGATTTTCTGTTTTCTGGTATATATATATTAAAAAACATTTCCTTTTTATAAAACACCTACACATTTGTACAATTTAGGCCTAATATACATGTACATGTAGAAGTACATGTATACAATATAAGACCTTTATAAAACACACATGGAGTGTTTAGTACAAGGTCTGTAATATTGGACTGTATATGTACATGCACTTTGATACATAAGCTGTGTCCTCATTACATGAAGTACATGTTAAGTGGCCAAGTCCAGAGTATGTACAGTACATGTACATGTATGTCCCATATACGTTACTAGTGCTGGTATCGGCATGGAAAATCTATGTCGCCATGTCGCAATAAAATTAACGCCGATGTCGACATGTGTCGACATCTGGACATGAGTCAAACAAGTCTAAACTCGGGTAGCTCCCGTAGTGACCGTACACTATTAAACCAGAGTTACCCGACACAAATTCACAAGAGCTTTACATGGAATACATGCACTATGTCCTCACGGGCTCACACTCACAGTCATACTCACTTACAGTTCTCAAAGATGCACACTGTCTACTATTTGCCCCAAAATTTGTTTTGTATGATCCAATTTATCAAGCATTAATGAAAGTCATGCGGTGCGAGTCAGCTAGTGTCGCATATCTAGGCATGTACATGTACGTAATGTATACCGGTCGTCGCAGCTAGATACGCAGCGATCGTGTCGCGCGCGCGCGCTGCTAATGCGTACATGTATGTGAAACAAATCACGTACGCGCGCACGACGCCACGGCGAGGTACATGTAAAAAGACCCATTTTATGTCGCCATCGGAGCATGCATGTCGACATGTCGGCAAAGTCCAAAACCAGTACTTTTGTCGCCGTAGTGGCGACATCAGGCGTGTCGATACCAGCACTATACGTTACCAAGTGTTATTTAATGGTAAACATGAATTGACATGAAAATATCACTTTACTTGATATTTTATCTCATTCAAGCTCTAGTAGGGTTATCAGCTTGACATAGTAATCACATGTATCAGTTTTATATTAGATATGGTTGGTAACATACATGTACATGAAGCTGGACTTGCCCAATATTATGCTAAATAAGCACATTTGAAATTGTTTCCCATTCCTACATATTTCGCATTCCCAATTCATATTTGATAGGCTGATCCATGCCCCCCTAAAAACATGCAACTCCCACCCTTTGAGGGTGGGGGGATTCTGCCCCTGCCAACTTTGCATTAAGTACTGCAAACCTACAATGTACACTGTATGTATAATAAAGAAGCACTGTGAAATAGTGCAAGGGGCTGATTTAATTCATTCTACCAAGGAGTTATATAACTCCTTAATTGAATGTCCAGTCATCATAATGTCCAATGTGGTCATACCTACTTATATAACTGAAACTGAAGGACAATCTAAATGAATGTTCATGATGAAAATGTATCATTCTATGTTTTTGAGGGGGTACATGTATGACATACTACATGTATGATGCAAAACCAACAAAAAGTTGTAGGAAAATGATCACGAAAAATATGTGAGTGAAATAGTTTTCAGATAACTGAAATTTAGCTTATAATCTGATGTTGCATACATGTGTAAAAATTAATCCCCAGTGAATAGTTCTACATGTATACAGAACACAAGTATCTTTCAAAAAGGCTTTGCCCATTATCACATTTTTTTTCTTCAATGCAATGTGAATTTGGCAAACATCAACAAATGGAAATAGCATTTTCAATTTTCTCAAAAAATGATCTTCATAATGAATAGGCTCGCATGTATATCATTGAATCCAGCATTGTTGCAAAGTCATTGTGTTTTGCTATAAAGTCATTGTGCTTACTAGTTTGAAATATATATATATATATATATATATATATATATATATATATATATAGTTACATGTAGTTAGTTCATTCGCAATTGTTAATGGAGCATGTCCCAAAAGCAGTTACCCCATTTCACCAATAGGATTTGACCACTTAAAGTTATTTAGACCATGCTTAGACGATCTTAGTCATGGATGAAAAGGTTGTCAGCCTGCAGTGTCGGATTTAGCCCCCAAAACAGACCCCCAAGTCAGGTCAATTTCATCCATCTACCCTATGCACCAAATTTGTCAGAAGGGACTAGTATGACTGTAAAATAAAAAAACAAACAAAAGTGACAACAATTTCTGTTGGGATGCGGTCATTTTTCCCCGAAAAGTCCATGGACCAAATTTTGAAAGAAGGAAGAGTTATGGCTGCATATTACAAAATATAAAAAAATGACAAAATTTTCAATTGGGAAAGGGGGTGCAGACCCCCCCCCCCAAAAAAAAAAAAAAAAAAAAAAGGGAGAAGAAGAAGAAAGAAAATACTCCGAATGTAAAGAAAGAGTATCTTTCAACTTCAATTTCAACTCAAAAGGTTTTATTCATTATGGTTCAAATCAACATTACATGTATGTAATGTTGAGTAATGAAATTTTCTTGAGGTGCAATCTGGTGTCAATAAATCATTTCTTGAAAAATCTATTTAACTGTGAAAAATGTATTGCTTTCTCAAAAGTAGCAAAAATACATTGTACAAAATGTACATGTACAAATGTGTTCAGGTTACAGAAACACAGCCATTGGTCATCTTCACCTGTTTGACAAGATATATGTATCATAGAGGAGCTTGCTAGGTACATGTATCTGGGCTATGTGACTGCCAAACTGAAATGTACCTTTCATGTGTTCATTATACTTTCCACCAGTTGGAGTTCCTAGAAATTTTTACACACATGTATGTTAAAAAAAGTACATATTATTTAAAATGATAGAACAGCTTAAATATTCTCTGTTACCACTAGTAAGAGGGCATTTCCATAAAATGACTCTACATGTAGTATCAGGAGTTTTAAATATGAAAATAAACATGATCCATGGAAAGTGGTTAACACATAGTCTGATTGGTGACATGAAGACATGTACATGTTGGACTTCATAACGTACAGTACATCACATCACAGGCATCGTAATATTTTTTTCAGAATGAATTACTCTGAAAGTATCAAATTTCAAAAACATGTTCAGGTGAACAAATGGCCTTGACTTCGGTTTTCGATCTCTTGATCTCCAAATATGTTCATACTACTACTACTACTAGTACTAATACTACATACTACTACCACTACTACTACTACAGTCAAACTTGCTTTGGCAACCACCTGTATAGAAAGACCACCTGTCTATAAAGACCACAAGTTTTGTTTCCCTTGGAAAGATTTTCGCAATGAAACGTGTAATAAAGGAACCTGTACATAAAGACCACCTGCTCATAAAAACCACTTTTCTTGTCCCCCTTGAGCGGTCTTTATATAAAGGTTTCACTGTACTACCATCAACAACGACGACGACAACAATAATACTATTAAATAATAACAACAATAACACAATACTGTATTGCACATTTAAGCTGAATTTTGTTAAAAACTGTCCATTTTCCAACTTTGTTTTGAAAAACATTATCCTTCAGCAGTTCTGAAATTGATCATAGTGACAAGAACAAAAAGGAGCAAACACTAGTGGACAGTCTAAAACATAGCCTTCAGCAACATACATGTATGTGTTTCAAGAAGGAAGGATATGACCTACCTGTTTCTTGGTTTGTAGCACTCAATTGTAAAGCCTTCCTTTGTCGAGAATCTGTATTGTTCTCAACCTTAATGTAGATGACAATCAGAGTAAGTTCTAGATTGAGCTAATCTACCAATGGCGTTCAGACTTGTGTGTTAGTTTCCGAAGCAATCTGTTTTTGACACATCAGCCCATGGTGAACAGAATTCAAGATGGGAGTCACATAAGAGATAGGAGACAGGAGCCACATCAGCTAAACTGAAAAAAAAAATCATATCAGGCTCAAAATAAATTATGGTATTGTCCTAAAATGCTGTTGCAATGCAGCTAGAGCATACATTACATGTACCAATGAGTTATAACTCCTTGCATGTACTACATGTAGGTGTTAAAAAAAAAAAATTGGCACTTCAGGTCATTAATAATATTAATTACAGTCAAGGGCAATGAAGGCCACAAAGTTTGTGTGTTTCAGTAATTAATTCAGAATATACATGTAAGTAACCAATGTGCACTCACCTGTCACTTCTGCCAACTTTGTTCTTTCCAGTGTTAAATATGATTCATGATGCCGGATCAAAGAATGTACTCTGGAATATCAGGTACATGTACCTGATATTCAACAACAATTGCCCAATGGCAATTGTTGTGCTCTGAATTAATTACTGATATATATGTAGATTTTGTGGTCTTGATTTTTCAAAATGTGAAAATCTAATTAAATATTCAGAGCACTGTTCTAAGAATATTGATAAAGGAAATTACACAAAACTTATTTCAAATAAATTTAGCATCCTTCAAAATTTAAATGAAAACCTCATTTTGATAGGAGTTTTAACATTTGAGTTATTAATGATGTAACAAGATTTTCTTTTTTTTTAAATACCTCACATGCATAGTACATGTAGCCTACTGTACTTAGCCAAAATCGCACAGCACAAGCAAACTTAATTAAGTCCAAATGACTAAAAGGTCACTCAATTGAGTATTTTTTTTTTAAATCCAATATAGTTACATGTAAAAGGCACTCCCAACCTCTGTAACAGGTTGAATTGGCTAAGAGGAGAAAAATAAGAAGTGTTGGTGAAAGTTGAACAAAGAGTGTCTGGGCATGACACCATTTTTTTGTGGAATACACACTGCCCCATAAGTTTTTTTTTTTTAGATCAACATCATTAATGATACCTTTTATTTTTGGAAACCCTATATTTCAATTCGGACACCAAATGTTGAAATCCTGGCTAAAAGCGTATTATGTATAAGGATACAGATAACATCTACGATTACATTTAAAAGAAAAAAACCGAAACAATTATTGGTCTGCTTTGAAGGCATGTGTTCATATCCAATTCCTGAAATCACTAAAAGTGCAGAAATGGTTCACAATAGAGCAACAGCTTCATTCCAAACTGAGAGTTTAGACCAAGTGAAATTGATTCCTAGTTTCTCTTCCAGAGGTATTTCCCAGTACATAAAGCTGCTATCCTGGCTATTGGGACAATTCGAACAAACATCAGTCAACTGTGAAATTGGGAAAAGCTGATAGTGCATAATATTAAATGGTTTAAGACACTCCATTTTCTAGATGTCTCTCAGATTCTTCTTCATCTCGTTTTTAAAAAAGGTAAATAACAACAGAAAAAAAAAAAAAAAAAAAGGAGAAAGGCCGAAAAAAGGAGACAGGGGTGGAAGGGGGGGGGAGGGGGGGCGTGGGTTGGATGAGAAAATCTGAATCAATTTTACTTGGCCTTACCTTGATACTACATGTGTACTTGAAACATAAGCTTCAGCTATAATAGTAAATGTTTACGAAGGTAAGCTTTAAAATTATCCTCCCAAAACGTCTACAATGAAAAATGATGTTGGTGTATTTTCATATTTGGTACACGTTAGACTTCCTTTTGTACCCCCCCCCCCCCCATAAAGGTTAAGGTTAGGGTTAGGGTCTAGGGTAGACTGAAAAATCAGTCTATTTTGTTTGGGGATATGCTCCTCTGAGTGGTCTCACAGAATTGGAAGGAGAGCCTCAAAAGTCAAAAGTCAAAAAATGTTATATAACTCTTCTAAACAGACAGATTTTTCTGTCTAGGTCTAGGGATAACAGAATCCTAGGGTCTAAGGATAGGGTTAGGGTTAGGGTTAGGGGTACTACCGTACTAAATGAAGTCTTTCCTCATATTTAAAAAAAAGGACAGTCTGACAAATTGGTTTCAACCCTGTTAATCATAGCTAGATCTATTATGATTTCTTGTGAGGTAAACCAAAATGCAATTAATATCAGAGTGCCATATTCAGCGCTGATGATCACAATCACTTTTTATGGGTTGAAATTAATGGATAACAGGAACTGAAGAAAAATCTCTTTATAGCATACAATGTACATGTAAATTATAGCACCATTGAACAATCTTTTTGTTTTTGTTTTTGAGTATCTCACTTTTTAGTTTTTACCTAGTTTTTTAGGTCGCCCTTTCATTATTTTGACTTTTGATATTTCCGATAGATCTACACCTCAGTCCACTCACACATATGTGAGGTTATTATGGATGACATCGCACTCCATTCTTAACATACCACAGAGAATTGCCTCCCATTATCTAAAATAACCTCACATGTACATGTAAGTGTGAGTAGAGTTAGCCCAATCCCACTCACACTTATGCGAGGTTATTGGAGATAACCTCGCCCAATACCAAAAATGAGCAGCCTGATGTTGGTGATCAAAAGGTAACCTATAAATTCATTGATTGAGTTCTTTTTTGTTCTTGAGTGTTATTAATTTGATGGGTGAGTTTGCCTTGTCTTAGGAAAATAGTGACATATACATGTATTAGACATTTTGCAAAATTGTAGTAGTAGGAAAATAGTGATGTATTAGATATTTTGTAAACTTGAGTTTTGTACACAAGTACAATTTTGCAAAATGTCTAATATGTCATGTACATGTATGTCACATATCTCCAATAACCTCACAAACATGTAAGTGTGAGTGAATATGTCACTATTTTCTTACTTAGGCAAACTCATCCATCAAAGACTGTTCTACATTTATAAGCATGATAGTACAATTTTACAAAATGTCTAATTTGTCACTAGATCTACTACATGTATAGTCAAGGATTGTATTTCCGAACAGATGGTATTACCGAACGCGCACAGTTAAGCGCATAAAATGGATTTCATACGCGTATGTTCTCCACACTATTGAAACAAAGAACACGGTACAAGATCATAAAATGAGGCAAAAGAACATAATATCTTAGGAACTGCTCTCTGGTCATCCCCAGTCATCACCCCGTTGGCCCCAAATCAGGGTAAGTTGTGTTTTTTCCCCATAGGTTTCACACGTTCAGAAATACAGTACCTTTTTCAAGGGACCAAAACGCCGCGTCGTTGGGAAGGGGTTTGCTCGGAAGGGAATATCGTATTAGATCTACGTTGTCTTTTTCAAATTCCACCAATTTCTTTTTCTGTAGGACTTTGAGCATTCATTATCTAAGTTTGACAGATATTCGTTTGATATTTTATTTGCTATCGTTGATTGTCTGAAAAGTATTCAGAAATAGGATGCACTACCATACAATAACCTTGTATAGTCAAGGATTGTAATTCCGAACAGATTGTATTACCGAATGTGTACAGTTAAGCGCCTAAAATGGGTTTTCATACGCTCGGGATTACGCGTATGAAAACCATACTATTGAAACAAAGGTTGTGTCTTTTTCACATAGGTTTCACACGTTCGGAAATACATTACCTTTTTCAAGGGACCAAAACGTCGCGTCGTTGGGAAGGGGTTCACTCGGAAGGGAATATCGTATTAAATCTACGTTGTATTTTTAAAATTCCATCAACTTCTTTTTCTGTAGGACTTTGAGCATTCATTATGTAAGTTTGACAGATATTCGTTTGATATTTTATTTGCTATCGTTGATTTTCTGAAAAGTGTTCGGACACTGGATCAACCACCATATACATGTTTGTTATTATGTAAGTGTGAGTGGTCACTACCGTATAGTCAAGGATTGTAATTCCGAACAGATGGTATTACCGAACGTGTATAGTTAAGCGCCTAAAATGGGTTTTCATACGCGTGGGATTACGTGTATCAAAACCACACTATTGAAACAAAGGTTGTGTCTTTTTCCCATAGGTTTCACACGTTCGGAAATACAGTACCTTTTTCAAGGGACCAAAACGCCGCATCGTTGGGAAGGGGTTCACTCGGAAGGGAATATCGTATTAAATCTACGTTGTATTTTTTAAATTCCATCAACTTCTTTTTCTGTAGGACTTTGAGCATTCATTATGTAACTGTAAGTTTGACAGATATTCGTTTGATATTTTATTTGTATCGTTGATTTTCTGAAAAGTGTTCGGACACTGGATCAACCACCATAAGTCCATATAGTGACAAGGCAAACTCACCGATCAAATTAATAACACTCAAGAACATAAAGAATATCTCAATCATCAACCAGACACAATCACTCATTTGACATTGAATCAACACTCCCATTCTGATTGCGATACCAACCTCGACACATTTGCTACCCTTCTCCAGATCCAGCTGCTGTTGCTGCCTTCCAATGCCTGTCGTGTAGCCTAGTGCCTGAGCGCTGCTGTAGCGGCAGGTGTACGAACCACGAATGTGACAAAACCAAAGTCAAACCAACGATTTTTCCAGATTGTACCTCTATGTTTCCTCAAATGTCGTTTGAGTCCTGAGCATGTCGAGGCATAAATAATTGACCCAGCGCAATTCTGCTGTTTCAGCTACATGTAGGACCCCTCGCGAGTACAGAACTAGCTAGTGGATTTTTTGTTAAGCTTTATAGCCAATCGTTTCTCCATGAAATCCCGATCTCTGTACCCTAGGCCTACCGCGCGCGGTACATATCTACGCTGCACTTGGCGGCGGGATATGTATGTTATGCATGCATGATATAAGCACGTAGGGTAATTGGTCACTGCCTATACATCATTGTTACATGATCTCAAGCAAGATTCTGTTATTACTCCCTCTCAATGAAAAATCATTACTGTGGTGTAATCTGCATCTGCCTTTTTAAAGTCTTTTATCTAAAAAAGAGCCGACAGTCTACGGTATGTGCAAAGTCAGGAATTAGTTAAGAGATTAATTTAATCAAGGGGGGTAAACTCATTTTGCCTGGGCATCAGACTATTAACTGGCTGCTGCAATTTCGGGGTACGGAGGAGGAAAACAGATCAACTGAACTGTCGATGTCGTAGCTAGCTAGCGCGACGCGACGTGCACGAGCAAGGTCGTGTGAAAGATCGGATGAACGATGTAAGGTGTACCCCAAACAAATGTACCATGCGCGTGACTGTTTACAACTGTCTGGGGGAGGGGGGGGGGGGGGCTGGATGGCGATGGGGAACCATATGTGGGACAACTTCGAAATTCACTTCTTTGACAAGCAAGCAAAATAATAAAAATAATAAAAATAACAATAATTCTCAAAAAGGCACAATTTCAGCACATTTTGGGGGATGCTTTCTTTTTTTTTTTACTCCAATTTAAGCAACCAAAAAGTCAAAACAACAAAAAACAAAACAACAACCATAATTCCAAAAGAAAATATCATCACATAATTATTTCAGGTGCTTTATTGCTGCTCTGGAACATTTCCTCTTATTTATTTATTTTTTCTTTATCGATACTACTTATTGCTTACTTTGTAAATAATTGTAAACAAAGACAAAAACAAAATGGTTATCCCCAATACCTGTTAAGGTATAACATCGGATTAATATATTTTCATTGTCTTTTTCATTGCCCCCCTATTAAATGTGTGGGCTTATATTTTATGTCAGATTGGGTTTTGTCGGGGGCGGTGACCCCGTGCTCCCCCCCCCCCCCCCCGCCCGCCCTAAAAGGACCGTGATGGCAGGCGCTGTGAAGAACAACGATAAGGATAAGGATGCTCTTTTTTTTTTCTTCAGTCTTATCTTTCCTCTTTCTTTTAATTTAATTCTTCCTCTCAGAAGGAAATTGGAAAAGGATTTTTTTGTTGTTGAAAATTGTAACGAAATGGGTAACTTAAATATGTGAATCTTATTCTTTTTGAAATATTTATTCCTGTTCGCAAATATATGTTAGATGAAAGTTTGTTTGTATTATCGTTTGAAATGTGAAATTGCAGTTAGCAATTATATTTATGTCAAGATTTTTTTTTTTTTGGTGGTTATATTATATGAAATGTTTCAAATTATGTTTAATTTTCTTTTATGAGAGAAAATAATAAAAACTTATGAAAACAAAAAAGTTAATACCATATAGATCGGAGCAAAGCAAGTGAGTTGGGGTCATTTTTGTTTATGTCGTCTGAAGAGCGCCAGACTCGAGGACCAATAAATCTATGCGAGCTGGAGGAGGGAGCTATAGGAGGGGGTGCTCCAAAGCTCGAACACACCCACTTATGAAGGAGCAGCCTAGAGATGGGAAAATAAAGCAGAGACTAAAAGAAAGCGAGAAAGAAGAAGAGAGAGAAAGAGAGAGAAAACGATAAACAGGGGAAAGAAAAACATTTGTGTGTGTGTGTGTGTATGTGTGCGACGGTGATAAAATGATTATCAAGAGAGACCCTTTATACCAATATATTTATCGGTAGAAGGAGAAGGTTTATACTTGTGTAGTAGGAGCATAAACTATGAGCAATATGAGCAAGCGAGTGTTTTTACAATGTGCTATAATTATGTTCTTCACTATTTTATCATCGGTATATTAATGTATTGTGAGGATAGGCTTAATAATAACATTATGATAATGAAAATAATAACAATGATACTACTACTGATAATAATAATAATAATAATAATAATAATAATAATAATAATGATAATAACGATAACGATAATAATAATGATAATAATAATAATGATTATTACAATAATAATAATAATAATTATAACAATAATAATAATGATATTTAAACATTCAGGTGTAGCGCGCTATCATTACGTCTCCATGCCCTTGGAGTGTAATTCGATGAGAAAAGTTTCCAGTCTAAAAAGGAAATTTGAAAATTATATCAAGAGCCAGGGAGCGATTTAGAAAGTGGGGAGGGGGGTGCTGAGCATCCGAACGAGCATATTATTTTCTACTACATAGCATTATGAAACTTGTCTACAAAGAAATTAAGGAGGGAAGCTGCAGCCCTCCCCCTCATCCTCCCCTGGTTCCCGACCCCTGTATATACCGCTGTAAAATCATAGAGGAGAGACTCTTTATAAAGATATACAGTATATAGGTGAAATTATTGACATTCCCCAAAGTTCTTCCTTCAACACAGTGGGGGTTTAGGAGGCACATCCGGCCCCGTCCCCCCCCCCCCATCCCCCTTTGAAATGTGTGTGAATAATTGGGTTTTTAAAGACGTATATCAATCAGATATGGTCATTTACGTCTGGGGACTGCAATTTGACGTGACTCAGTTTCGAACCAGGGTCCACCTGGGCCCTCTTGCATAAAAAGTTGCGATTAAACGCAACTCAAAAAATTAAAGTCCCAAATACGCGATCCTGATTGGTTGAAAATCGAGTTGCGTTTAATTGTTTGAGTCGCGTTTAATCGCAACTTTTTATGCAAGAGGGCCCAGAATCAGTTTGTAGGCGAAGACAGAGAGCTGACTGTGGACATAATTACCGCTACACCATCTCACAGCTCACATAACATGGCAACTCCAAGTTTGTGCCCCCCCCCCCTCAAAAAATAAAAAATAAAAAAGATAAAAGATAAAAAACAAACTTACCTTTCCTTTTTTTCTTTTTTTGGGGGATAGTCACAAAATTTTCTGAATATTGTACCCCCTCTTTTACAAAATCCTGTATCCTCCTCTGCTTCAACATCCAGCATTTGGTGTTTGACAGGGGTCCCCTCCATGGTCCCCTCCCACAGTAAGAATAATTTGAGATTCAAAATCCCCACGGCGGTTATTTCCACAATTTTATATTTTATTCTTATATTTCAAAGACACTGCATATAAACTTGGGTATATGACTGTGCATGGAAGCTTTAGTGGTGGGGGAGGTTCTCTCTCCCAACCTGAGAAAATTTCGAGATTTAAATTCCCTCAGGGGAATAGCTGGCCCCATTTGATTTATACAGTGGTGGATCCAGGTTTATCTGGCCGGGGGAGGGGGCAAGTCATGTCCGAAAATTCTCTCAAGAAAAAAAATATGGCATCACATTTTTTGTTATCTCGAAAGTAGTCCATAATTGACCTTGCATAACTATGTACATGTACATCACTTAGTATTAGGCCTATTATACTTTTTTTTTTAGTTAGAGGAGGTGTCTCACTTCTCCCGCGTCCCAGCAAGTTCACCCTGTTCTCCACTACCGCTCTCTTTCTAAAAAAAAAACCCACAACAACAACAACAAAACAAAAACAAAAAAATAATAAACAACCTAAGCCAACTCCTCTGTGAAGCAGCATCTAACCTGTATGTCTCCTCTTAACGAGCGAATTTAAATTTATTGTTTTATTAATTTACTGCAACCCCCACTCCTTAAGGGGTCCACTCGCTATTCATAAGGACCGCTATTCATAGAAAACCGCTATTCATTTAACATGCGTTATGAATAGCGGTCCTTATGAATAGTTATAAATAGCGGTCCTTATGAATGGAAGTCCTTATGAATAGCGAGGTAATTTGTCTGTGGTTTGCTGGCTATGTAGAAGGACCGCTATTCATACAAAACCGCTATTCATTTAGTCACGCGTTATGGATAGCGGTCCTTATGAATAGCGGTCCTTATGACTAGCAAGGTTACCCCCTCCTTAACACTTCGAACTATTTTGCAACTGGTGTTATATATACAACTTTGCCATTACAGATACCGGTATATTGATATGGTTAATTGTAGCGATATACTGTATCTTGATTGTAATTTTTACTCGTTTTGTTTTTGTTTTTTCTAGGTTCGTTGGTTCTTATCCAATAATAATCAAAAATTAATATTGATAATAAAAAATCCTAAGCCATGCATCGACATCAATCAATATTCATATTGATATAACTATTGTCAATGTCAATCATTTTTTAGTAGTCTAATGATTTGGTATTTGGGTCTTAATCTGGAACACTTTTCTTTCTCTTTTTGCAGAAAAGATTTGTGATACCTGCATCTCCGACAACGCATTACATGGAGGACCAATTTTGAGGGGTGGAGGGGGTGGTACGGGCCAGTAGCACGTACCACTGGGAAATCCCAATGAGGCACACAAATTCAAATTCAAATTCAAATTTATTGAAATAAAATCCTGAAATAATAGGATTATCATTAAAAAAAACCAACAACAGAAGCATGTGAAGTAACAGAATACAACAAAGGAAAGGCACATTATATAATAAGTTCTACATAATATTGTCAGATTATATTTGACTGAAAAGTAATGTTGCTATCCTACAAAACAAAACAAAACATGATAGCAACATATTAAATAGAAACAAATCCTCGAAAAACGTATATAGGAAACATAATATCAGAACCAAATCACATTATGTGGGATTACACTCTATATACAGAAAGTAATGTTGCTATCCTAAAACAAAACACAATAACAGCATGTTAAATAGAAGCAACACCTCAACAACAACAACAGGCAAATATATCAAAGCAAAACTGTATATGTATCGGATTACATACTCTACTGAAAGAAATGGTGCTGTCATTTTTAAACAAAGAAAAAACAAAGCAGCATGTTGAATACAAACAAAACCTCAACAAAACAATATCAGATTTCAATCGACAGAGAGAAATGTTGCCGGGGTAACCTATATAGCTAGTTATAAGGACCGCTATTCATAAGGACCACTTATTCATATAAGGACCGCTATCCATAACGTGTGACTAAATGAATAGCGGTTTTGTACGAATAGCGGTCCTTCCGAATAGCGAGCAAACCATAGACAAATTTCCTCGCTATTCATAAGGACATCCATTCATAAGGACCACTATTCATATTACTACTCATAAGGACCGCTATTCATAGCGCGTGTTAAATGAACAGCGCGGTTTTCTATATGAATAGCGGTCCATAATGAATAGCGAGCGGACCCGACGTTGCCTAACTAAAACAGAGTGGGTGAGATAGCAATATCAACCACTGAAAAAGAAAACAGAATATAAGCGAAGCATATTAAATAAAACCACAACCTCATCAAAACATATAGGAGCAAGTTATGTCAAAATACTATAAGGCACTATACAAATCAAATAACACTCGATGATTGTAACAAAGTTACAAAGTTATGGTAAGGACCAAATCAAGGAAATATTACACTGCAGGCGCGTAGCCGGGGGGGGGGGCGTGGGAGCGGTCGCCCCCTCCCCCTAACGCCAACTACAAATTTTTAAAAAGCGAGAGCGAAAATGCGGGGGAAAGCGAGAGAAAAGCGAGATGAGCGAGAGCCGTAGCACCTTTCTCTCAAAATTTGCTAAACCGTCAAAGAAGGGGAAACTCCCCCCCCCCCTCCCTGCGCCCACCCCTGTTACACTACAGCGCAGTACTGCGACCAAATAATTGAAAAGCAGTCAGGGCGTCGAACTAACTTTCCGCCCCCAAAAAGGTGCTACACGAGCCGTTATCTTTTTCTCAAATTTGCTCAAACGTCATAGCTCAAAAGCTCAAAAGTTTTCTCAGGAAACTACCCCCCACCTCCCTGCACCCACCCCCCTGGGGAGCACGCTTTGTGTGCTCATCAGCAATTTCGCACGCTTATAGCGTGTTCACACCCCCCCCCCCCCCCCCCTCCCCCTCTAAAATTAAATCCTGCTACGCGGTTGTTACAATGTATAATTGATTTGTTTTGTTTTATTTCATGCCGCGCCCCGATGCCCCGGAATCCGGCCGGATATCCGCGCCGCCACAAGGCGAACGAAGGGGTCAACCGTCAACTCTTTAACTCTCAAGGCCACGCACGGTGAGTGACTGTAAATTAGTGAAAAGATGACCTGTGCTCTAGTTTCTTGGTAGGAGAAGGGAGAAAAGTAGATTCAGACTTATTTTATAATATGTGAGATAATCCCAAAATTGTTGTCCCGTCTTCACGGTAATTTAGTGATCGCACAGACCGTGTAGAAAATTCGAGTGACCCACATGGTTATTTCTGTGTTTGTTGTGTGTTCCTGTTATTAGCGTTGCTCATGAATGGAGTCGACCCACTCATACACATACGAGGTTATCGTAAGATAACCTCGTACTCCATACGTGTTTTACTGGCAGATTTGAATGTATACTTTACAATATCACCTCCCTTGCAATTCCAAGGGTTTATTCCCTATTTTTGCTGTATTTATGTTGTATGATGTCTATGTATTGTATGTAGATCTAAATGAATTTGATTTTTAAACTTACATTAAACTAATATTTTAACTACAAAAAGACAAAAACTTACCAGTTTGCTTTCCATTCAGCGGAGTTCTCGTAGAAGATGCTTGGCTATGGCGGCGTTGTCGTAGTTGTTTTGGTGCGCTAGCCTAGAATTACAGTCGTTTCGATATATACTAACGCTGATGGCGCTATATAGAAATATACGATCCTGTGGAAGAATTATGCAATGCAAAAATGTTTTTCCCCAAACGTCTGGAGAACAAAGCCAGATGCCGAATCAAGCTTCCGGGGCACTTTTCCCTAGAGATCAGGTGCTCCCGGCGTCAGGCAAACTTCGCAAAGACCTTTAATAGTGTTAAGACAAATTACTCTCTCGTATTTCCGTAGTACATTCGGCAGGTGTATATTGCCGTGTTCAAACGAGACTCGCCTTACGAGTGCACCACAATACGCACACGTGCTTAGTAGCGGGTTGAGCACTCTTCGCATTTATACTCTTCGCTTCAGGTCGAGGCATATAAGCGTACTGTAGATGATTTTAGCTTGGCCCAGTCCCCGCTGCTGTATACACGAGGAGTGAGAAAAAGCCCTTTAAAGTACTGCTTTCCAGTTTTGGAATCAGAAGTCAACATACAAGAGTTGAAGAGTCTCTGAATCAGGTATTCTAGCAAATTTAAGAAAATTAAATCGTGTCTAGAGCAATTTTGTTGTCTGTTTTTGAATGCTGCAACAGTGAATGTTCGACACAGTCCCACATAGGCAAGGGCCTATGAGTGGAGTCGACCCACTCATGGGCCCTTGCCTATGTGGGACTGTGTCCAACATTCACTGTTGCAGCAGTCAAAAACAGACAAGATTTCATTTTCTTAAATTTGCTAGATTACCTGATTCAGGAACTCTTCAAACTCTTACTGTGCCACAAATTTGGGGATTCAGAATTGAAAGTGAAATTTTAAATAATGTCAATGATTTTCCTCTCATGTATGAATGATCTAGACTGGAAAAAAGCCTGCTGATACACACAAAAGCTATTGAAGCCTATTCACCCGTAAAAGTTAGTCTGGAGTACAAGGCTATCTTCAGATAAGCTTGTACATGTATAAGTGCCCACTCATCCTGCTCATACTTTTCATAGGCCCTATGAAAAGTATGAGCGCTTTCTATATGAAAGATCTATCCAATATTAATGAAAAGCATTTAATTTATGATAATTGTGGGAGCAGACACTCGCACTTGTGGAATGCAGCGAGAGAGAGAAAAAGAAGGCTCTTGCTAGAGAGAGCAATCGAGAGAGCAGTTCTGCTTTGGAAATGGAATGCTCCAATTCAAAATAGAATGTAAGAATTGCTCCTGCACCCTGCATGTCCTGCATTGAACTTACATTCTTCTCACCAGAGATTCTATTTGCTAACTTCATTAACTCTTGAAACTTTGTCTTTCGTTTAGTGAGATGGCTAACTTTGATGAGAAGAGTGGTGTAGTACCATGTAAAACTCCATGGGGATGCTGGTATCAGACTATGGATGAGGTCATGATTGAGATCAATGTACCAGAGGGAACCACGTCCAGAGCAGTCAAGGCCAAGTTTGGAGTCAACAGTTTAACCTGTTCAGTCCCAGGAGTTGAAATCAAAGTGAGTTCCTATGTTGAGAAATAAGCAACCTAGGCATTGGACCAGGGTTGTCACATCCTATTCAATTCAATAAACTAGAATAATACATTGTAATTGTAAGACGTGCAGGTGTCTCTGTAATTAAAAAATGGATCAAAATTTTACCCTGATTTGAGTAAGACTGCCATGATTATTAAGTATTCATTCTTTCAAGAAATTTCTTACTCCTGCGTACCAATTTCCTATACCTGGGTCAAAAGAGATAAGGTACATCTGAACAATAAGCAAAGAAAGAAAGAAATTTTGATGGTCGTCATGATGGTTTGTCGAGCATTAGAAAACATGGTTACATGTACATTTATGTGTGTTTATCTTTTCACTGAATGCAATATCGAGCAAGTTTTATTAGTTGCTTACTTCCTGCTTTTCCAAACAATTCATGTATTCCATGATAATCCATTCAGAATTACATTTCTCTTAAAATGCTATTCAATTACTCAAGCTCAAGATTAGATTGTAGCTACATGTATTTAGAAGATAAAATAATAGGGTACCAATTATATCATAGGGTTACTGAAAATATCACTTGCCAATGGACAGTCTTTGTTTTTAGAATTTATAGCTAGATATTTAGAGGTATCATTTTCTTTTTCATTTTCATTTTTAGATTTATAATTTAATTTTTGTGTATCATTTGCAGGGAGAATTATACAGCAGAGTGGTTGCTGATGAGTGCCTGTGGAGTTTAGGTAAGGTGACATCATAGGCACCATTCATCCTCTCATAGTAAAAATGTTATTAAAAACAATTTATCAAGAAATTATATTGAATAAACAATAGCTCTTGGAGATGTCCTGTTTTGGGGAGGGGGAGGAGGTGGAAAGAATGGGTGGAAAGAATGAGTGAGATAGACAAAGAGAGAGAGGGAGAGATGCAAAAGAGATCTAGGGAAAGATGTAGAATAAAATTAGGATCTCTGTACCAAGAAATGAGAGGATCCCCTAGACAGAGTTGCAACAGAGATCTTAATAGAAGGAGTAACTTTATTTTCTTTCTGATAATAATCTACCCATATGTTTAGAATACATCAGTAGTGCATATTTTTATGCTTTCTTCTTTGCTACATTTTGAAGAAGAAAAAAATGAGATTGGATAATAAAAATGGTATATCAATAACCAGCTTACATGTCATGCTCACAAAGATTAATGTTTTAAATATGTCTGGTTGCTTTGTCAGAGGACAGAAAACTAGTGAGATTGGTTCTTATCAAGTCTAATCGGCAAGCAGACAACTGTTGGAGGTCACTTCTTAAAGGTCAATACGAACCCGACCCTTTAACATATGACCAAATGGAGAAGAAGCTTACCTTACAGAGGTTCCAATATGAGGTAAATTATCATTCTCATCCATCCTCTCAGCAGATATTTTTTGAAGGAAAATATGAAAGAATGAAATAGTTTTTTAATCGTAATTTCCCACCTAAACTAAAAGTTTCACTTGAAATGAAGATTTCTAGGAGGAATCGTAAAAGGAAAAAAAATCTAATTATTGAAAATCTTTTGATAATCAACCAGCATGGAATTAGTTCAAACCGCTTATCCGGACAATTTTGTTGTCTCTTGCAAGGAGTATTTCTGTTTTATTGTATTAACAACAAAGTCCTGTATATGTGCTTTTTGATTTCTCATTTCTTAGAAGGAATGACTTGCAAACCATAACAAACAAAATGAAATAACCCATGAAACTATTGAGCTTGTAATATGCATTTAAAGTATGAAGAGGGTCTCTGGAATACCCAAGAGTCAAGTTGGGTACCCCCCCCCCCCCCCAAAAAAAAAGGGACAAAAGAAAATGGTTTGTTAAACCAAGTTTGTGCAGTTTCCATAATTTATTACTTTTTAATGTTTGATGCGTTCCCATGTTTGCAAAATATGAATATAAGCTCTGTAGAAAATTTGAATAGTGCTCTGGAGTGATGGTGTAGAATGTGTACAGAGGATTATTTACATCAAAGAACCATACTGTTTTCTCTCACTTGGAACTATTTCTTAGATGCATGTCTATAAAGTCTGTAAATGTAGAGGTGTTGGAGTGTGGTAAATATGTCCCTTGACTATGCAATAATTGATTCCAGGTCAAATACTGCCTGCATCATTGATGTCCTTTGCAAGCAATGATCTACATGTGTCATTTTAAAACCTAGCTATAATAAATATATCCCAATTAGGGACAAATTCCATGGATGCCTAAGTGCCTTATGGTGGCTTGGCTAAATGTGGGGTTATCAAAGTAATTAACATTTTGTATCCTCAGGAAAAAGAATTTCATGAATCCAGTTCTCATCATTTTCATTGTTGTATTTTTAATAACCTAACAATCAAAAGCAATAACCAAAAAACAGCCATAATATTTCGGTTTACCCCTATTCCACAGCACCCAGGTTTTGATTTCAGCAATGCAGATATATCAGGCAATTATACAGGAGGGGGGCCCCAGCTACCCGGGGACTAGACCAAAGAGGGATTAGATAGCTTCGCAAAGAGTCAGGTTAGAGGCCTTCAAATTGGTCCGTTTTAAATTTTTCAGTTCATGCATGAAGATTAAATGGACAAGAAAGAGAGTGTGTGTTCTTGCTGGGTAAAAGGGTTTTACTTCTCTTAGTACATGTGTAATACAGTGTTCACCCACCAATGTGTCATTTTGATAAAAGTGCATTTTAAGCTTCAAATATCATTAGTGTAATGATGATGATTCACTGCCTTTTTATGGTGCAATATTTCTGTTAACAACATTCAAAGGCGAAGGCTCCTCCAATAAAGTCATATATGTACACACCTGCTGAAATAGGTATGTTTTGATGCAAGGTTTGAAGCGAAGTGCAGGACATAGAGAAGTTTATGTTGTGTATGGTGTTTCATACATTTATTATTTCAACTCCAAATCAACAACAACAAAATGATCTTAACAAGTTATCAAGTTGTGGGTATTTGGCTAAAAATCATGGAATTGCCTGCAACCTGTTTTTCTCAAGAGTGATGGTTTGCATAATGGGCAACCTGGGCCTGTTTCTTATTCAACTTTGTTACCAATCACATGCAATCTGAATGTTTAAAGATTTAGAATGTTGCTCTTTAAATAAAGTGACTGTTTTCATAGCTTTATAGAAAATTTAAATGAGATACTTTTAAAACCAGAAATTTTGGTGTGCATGAAACTTTCGCGAATTTCGCGAGTGGTTGAGAATTTCATAATGGAATTGGAAACAACATAAAATTATTGTAAAATTGCGAAAGTTTCTTGCTGCAAAATTGGCTGTCATTAACAATTTGCTAAAGTTTCTGGTTTTACAAGTATATGAAAGTTTGGTTTAAGATGGTTCTAGTATGTACCGTGCATTCCTTAGAAGCATAAACCAATTTTTCTTTGTGGAAGTTATTACATAGCATGGAATTGAGCAGGCTATTTGAATGTTCTATTTTTGACACAGTATAGTTTGATCAATCTAACACTGAATTTCCTGTTTTTATTTATTTTGTGTACATTCTTTTCTTTAATGCAGCTTGTGGATCAATTTCCTTGAAATAGCACAGTGACATCTGAAGAACCGATGTTTATGACAGGACATAGATGTGTTTGAATCTCTCTTGATCATCTCTATTTCCCTGACATGCCAAGTATCTCCAATGGAAAACCACTTTATAGGCTGATCATCTTTGCTATAACAAATGGATTTTGTTCTGAAGATACAAGAAAAGTGGACATGTGAAAAACATGGATGCAACATCTGAGGAAATTTATCACCTTGTCATGTTTGTGTTCACCAGAAGGAAGATCAACACAAATACTTCAATGTGACCTGTGACGGAGACCTAGTGAGATGAAAGCCCAGTCATGACCATGAAGAATGGAGCTCTTAACCCATTGCACATGGGAACCGGGCAGACCCTGTATTTATCCTATAGGAAATGACAGAATTCAGTAGTCAACTGGTTAATTTGTCCTATCGATCTTTGGTAAGGAGTGATGCCTACTGAGAATGAGGCCGTTGTCATTCAAACTTGTGAATGTTAGTCAGGTTTGATGTCCTTTCTACATTGAATGTCCCGTGATCATCATGACATAGGAGTACATTAATTATGTGGATCCACAACTATCGTCTTTCTGTGACCTGCTCACAACTTTCCCGATCTCGATCACTCTTTCTTCTCTTTTCCTCTTTTCTCTTTCAATTTTCCTTCATGTTTGGAGTATAAACACCGAAAACAAAATCTCAGAATGGTCTGATGTAAGTGTTTAATTTAATTTCATTCCATTATCATCTCTTTCCTTATCTTTCCTTTCCTTTAACTTTTCCTAAATTCCTGTAAACACCCGACAAGTGGGTTCTTTTCACGAAATAATATATCAACAGCCTTTTCACAGAGGCTCCCACATGGTGTTACCAAAAACCTTCAAGTGTGAACTAACGTCCTGTCATAGAATGGATGTAAGAACTATGGACTATACTGTAGATGAAGACAAGCAACCCTCATGGTAAGTGGGATGCATCAAAGCCACACCTACAAACGTTTCACCAAGGACTTTGGGCTTAAAGAAAAGGTTGAGTTCTGGGCTAAAAAATAATTTGTGAACTTTCTCAGTCCTTTTATGTCAGTTTGGAAGAAAATCATAATAGAAATGTCCCCTGAAAAGGATTACTCTTCAAATGCCCTCTTATTAGAATTATGACGAGGAATGTGACGAGAAATAGCCGAAGTGTCAGGGTGAACATTCATGCCACATGTGCGTGCAGTCCCAAATACCCATTTCTGTATACAGTACACGTGCTTTTCAGCAAGATTGGGTCAATTTCTTATCATTTTGATGATTGCAAAACCTCACATTATATGCAAATTCTTATGTAGACATGATCAACTTTTCTCAATTGCTTTAAGACAGTGTCTTTCACAATATAATCACATGACCAGAACTCAACTTTATCTGTAATAAGTTGATTTGTTATCTGATGAATACCATTACAGGGATTTGGTAACTTTGTGGAGGCTTGATTTAATAGATTGCTGAATTTTGATATCTGTCTTGTATAATGATGTCCAGAAGGATAAATAAATAGCCAGGAATACAAAGGTTTTCAAATATATAATGCTATTATTGAGATATACATGACTGAATACTTCCATTTACGAAAGTGTATGGCCATACGCTGTATAGTCTAACACTGAGTCTATGGGGGAAAATGAGTCTGGCATTTCTGGTCACTTCCATATGTTTACCTTTGTAAAGCGTATGATGATTTTGAAGTGCCTTTTTTTCCCCCCTGGGCTTCATTTTTACACCATATTACATACACTGATAGCATGTAAGGCCAGGCAGCTCAGATTTTATCAAGCCTCTACAAAGTTACCAAATCACTTTAACTGTCTTCCGTTCTTGATTTAGTTTCTGTCTTTCTTTCTTTTTCTTTGGGGGGGGGGGGAGGCAAATTTCAAATGCATTATGACCAGTTGCTCCTTAGGGACCGTTCACAATTATCAACATTTTCACGAGCGTACAAACCGTACGCTGGGGGGGAGGGGGTCAACACCCGGCGTACGCTTTCCAATTTATAAAAATGTCGATCCATATTCTCGCGCCCATCCCGTCTGATCACGGCCTCTCGTCTCGCTGGAAACTTTCCCCGCTGACCGTTAGTTCGCGCACTCCATATGTAGAAAACATGTGCGCGTACGTACGTGGAAACAATGTCAAAGATGGCGAACAATAGGGACAATAGAACTACTGACCCGGAAAATCTAACAAAATTCCTCTTTAAGCGAGGGTGCATTGTTCACAAAAATCCTGTTAACAAATATATGAACTTCATAAATGCTTTTGTGTTTGTGAATGAGCACCGTAAACGAGCAGATGCCGTGTTGGAAGGTCAAAAGTCGTTCGTACGGCGTTCGTAAGGACCTTTGTGACCGTAGCTTTATAATGTGGGAAAAAAATCAATATTTTTCTTCGTACACTTTTGGGGGGAGGGGGGGGGGTCTTGAAAAGTGTATGGTTTGTACACTTGTGAAAATGTTGATAATTGTGAATGACCCCTTACTGTCACCACATTATTGTTGTGTATTTTCTGTTCATAGGATTGAAGATGATATATTTTTAAAATATTGTGATTCTATGTAAGAGAGTATTTCTCCCAAGATGATGAAATTAGGAAAATGAGGAATTGGTCTTATTGGTGTTAAATATCATGAAGTGAAGAATACCATTGAAATGAAGTCTACTAAACACATAAGCACTTTCCACAATAAAGCTGATAATTTGATCTTATCTTTGACATGAAGGCTTACAATACCCAACGATATGAATTTTAATTGTATATCCGTGTACAAGATGAACATGAGTCTATGGAATGTACAAAATGTACAGAACAATATCCTACCTTTAAATCTGATGAAGGGAAATAGGGTGTAAGAACCAAATAGG
The DNA here is from genome assembly GCA_025618425.1 of Heliocidaris tuberculata. Lineage (NCBI taxonomy): Eukaryota > Metazoa > Echinodermata > Echinoidea > Camarodonta > Echinometridae > Heliocidaris > Heliocidaris tuberculata. The sequence goes on from CM046846.1 coordinate 8,769,491, forward strand.
ATAAGATTATTTTGGTTTTCATTGCTATTTGCCTGTAGAATGTACAGAACAATCTCTGATAGTCTTAGATTCCCTCTATAAATTCAAATGAAGGGAAAGAAATTCATGCAGTTCTCAATTTGTCTTTGTAACTAGAAACTTATCTGATATCCACCCTTACTCTCCTGTAAACACCTTATTTGTTTCATATGTTATTAACAAAAGTTTATTATGGAGGTTGCAATTTCATTGTTTTTACCGAGTTTTAGATTATAGTATGTTCTTATTATGTTTTAAGATAATCATGTCTCTATTGCAATGACTCCAACTTGTTTTTTGTTGTTGTTGTTTTTTTTTTTTATAGGTTGCCAATATTCATCAAAATCAGTCATACTAAGTTATTAAGTTCGCTTAAGCCTTCAAAACCATTCGCAACATAGTGGATGTTGCTACGGGATATGTATATGATCAATATTCAGTGATCATTGACATGTATTAATGTGAACCAGAAGATATATTCTATAATCTTACCAATTCAGTAATAGAACTAGTATTGTTACTGTTTTGCATTGTGAGTATTATGAATTCTTGTTGGTTTAAAATCAGTGTGCCAAATTTCATTAGCCAGGATTTCGTACTATAAAAGAAGATCTTGTAGCAGAATATGAAACATTAAGAATGTATATACATGTATAAAGTTTCTGTTGTAAATTGTGTTTGTCTTTACATGGAGGTATAGTGAAATGTATTCACAATTCACAGTAAAGTGTACACATATATTTACTTTACGGTATCAATCAAGATCATGCATAAGATGCAACTGTGTTGAAAGTTCAATCAGGCCTGTGGAAAAATGAAGTAATAAAATTACTGATAACTCATACACTTGGATTTAGATGTCATTTGTAAGGTTTTATTTTAGAGAGATGTACATGTATCAGTTGAATATTAATGCTTTGTCCCATCATTTTAGATCAATCACTGTTCCACATACATGGCTCAGTCCGAGAACAAAACTATTCAACATAGTGAGATGGTTATGGATACTACCTAATAACATGCATGTATTTAAAGGGTACCAATCACCCAAAAATATTTTGCTCTGTATGTTAGAGGTTCCATGCCATTATACTATATTCAAAATATGGGCTTCAAATATTACTTATTTAAGGAGATATTGCAAGTTTAATTACACTCTCAATAAGCATAAAAGCGACTCGTGAGTAGACTTCTTGACGCACCCGCTCGCCAAGATAAGGGCTCGCGTGGAATCAAACTCAGAGTTCGGTTACGCGAGAGCATTTTCATGTTATCCTTTATTTCCTTCATACTCCTAAACTGTTGACCTATAGAATTTCAGATAAAGTTCTTTGAGGTTAATTTTATACTTCGTAGCGGTATACAAATTATTTTTTCAGGTGGTTGGTACACTTTAAGATGAAAATGAAGGTTGGTCATTTTGTGAAAAAGTTTGGCCTAAAAGGCAAGTCTTGAAAATATATGTTGAAAAATGACAAAAGGTGGTATTAGTGTGGAGCTCCTTTAAAATTGCTCCTCTTTTTATGATTACATAATTGTAGGGTTAGTTGTTTTGTGGTATGAATAGACTTCTTATTACTATTCCTATCGAAAAAGAATCCTAGCTTTTTCCTGTACCAGATGTATATCATTTCTATTAAGACTTTCAGGATATTTAAAAGAGTTCAAAGCCAAAGAATTCACTTGCTTTCATGACCATGTCAATTGTCAAATTGTTTAATCCACAATGTAGTAAATGTACCTTTAACATGTTCAAAAAGAAAGGACAATTCTAAGCAAATTGATTAATGTTATGAAGTAAACAGCTATTTATTCTCCTTTGTTTTCTTCTCTCGTACACATGATTACAAAATGCACAAAGGATAATTTCATCTTGGAGGAGAAAAGTGTCACAATCTTCCCGTCCGTCAATTCGGATTGATTTTTTTCATTGTACGCCAAAAATTGTATATAACAAATTTATCATATGAAAGTGATTAGAAAACTTATGGTCAGTATATAGGCAAGGAAAAGTTTTATTGTTTTAAATTTGTTTTAATTTGTACCAGTAGAAATTTCTGTAACACAGGATCACATCACCCTTCCACCTCTCCCTTTTCCCTCTCCCTTCCACCTCTCCCTTTTCCCTCTCCCTTCCCCCTCTCCCTTCCCCCTCTCCCTTCCCCCTCTCCCTTCCCCCTGTCCATTCCCCCTGTCCCTTCCCCCTCTCCCTTCCCCCTCTCCCTTCCCCCTCTCCCTTCCCCCTCTCCCTTCCCCCTCTCCCTTCCCCCTCTCCCTTCCCCCTCTCCCTTCCCCCTCTCCCTTCCCCCTCTCCCTTCCCCCTCTCCCTTCCCCCTCTCCCTTCCCCCTCTCCCTTCCCCCTCTCCCTTCCCCCTCTCCCTTTTACCTCTCCCTTCCCCCTCTCCCTTCCCCCTCTTCCTTCCCCCTCTCCCTTCCCTCTCTCCCTTCCCCCTCTCCCATCCCTCTGTCCCTTCCCCCTCTCCCTTCCCCCTCCCCCTTCCCTCTCTCCCTTCCCCCTCTCCCTTCCCTCTGTCCCTTCCCCCTCTCCCTTCCCCCTCTCCCTTCCCCCTCTCCCTTCCCCCTCTCCCTTCCCTCTCCCCCTTCCTCCTCTCCCTTCCCCCTCTCCCTTCCCCCTCTATTCTTTGACTTTGCCAATAAAAATCTGTTGAAGATAAAGCCTGAAAAAAATTCCATGAGATGAGAAATTTGCACATGTATGTAGATGTACCCTGTATAGCATTAAAGTAAGAGCTAAAATGAAGTAGAGATGTGGTTGCTTGTAGGTAACTTATGGATGTGGCTTAGAGAGGACCTGTGAACCGTTCAAAAGGATGCCAATTATGTACGTGAATGCATCAATTAAGTCTGTTTCTAGAGAATCTTGTTTGCATTTCAGATGGAGAACAGACCAGGCTGGGAGATAATAAGAGTTTTGGTTGAAACTCACATCTTCCTGCACAGACTAAATCTTTCACATGGGACTAGCAGGTGTATCTCCTTCTTTTCGCTGTTCGAGATTCACTCTCATAATACTTCTGTATCGTGTTACATTTGTATAACCTTAAAGGGGAAATCACCCTTAAATCAAGTTGTTTTGAATTACAGCAGAAAAATCTTAGAAACGTGGCAGTGAAAGTTTGAGAAAAATCCAAGGACAAAAAAATACAGTAATTTTTTAATCTTTGAAGATTGCTACACAAATTGGCAACTCGGTGATTTTCTTTGCAAGCTACTCTCCCTTTGTTATTTACAGTACATTAGAATATTCCAGTATTGATTTTGAAAGAAGAGAGCAGTGGAACCTTGCTACAACAAACTCCTTGTGACCAATGAAATTAACTCTTAATTGATGACCTTGTTATCTCAGGGCTAAAAAAAACCCCCAATAGAATACAAAGAAGTGAAACTGGCAAAATTACCTTGCTACATGTATAATGAGTGTTTTAACAGTTTTCTTTATAACAAGGATACACGGTAGTTCTATTTCATAGAGGGGTACTTTAAGTGAAATAGTGAATATATTTCCAGAGGTATATTTCAGGCAGTGTTTTGAGAAAACTTTCTTTGGAGAAAAATGAAAACCACTAAAATCTTTGAATGATTGTACCAAACCTACAAAGCTCATGTGCCTTTTAGTTAATATGGTTTGTTCAAGACTGCATAAAAATTGTCTCTTACTTTGCTGTTCAAAATAACCCATAATATAGACCTATTCCTATTTACACATACATCACACACAAGTTGTAATGACTTTTAGGAAGTTTATTTTGAAAAGTTTCTATTCTAGAATGCAAATTTACCTTTAAAGCTACATTGCATCCATTTGCCAGAAGTAGAGGAGGTCTTGTACAGCTAATGGCACCAGTAGAAAACGCATCCCAATCTCTCACTGAACTCTGATGAAATTGAGCAAATCCACGTTTCAATTTTGTTTTTATTTTTTCTCTTAAACTTGGGGGGCTAATTAAATCATATGACATCAGTCTTAGCAGAATATTGAAGGGGGTTTCTTCCTTATCACATAAATGTCTTCAGATGAAAACAGTGACTGATCTACACTCCCACCCAGAGCATGAAGGTATAGGGTGTTTTTATCTGACTGACAGGGATATTGGATAGTTAGAACACAATGTTTCAGAATGTTGGGGTAAAACTATAAATGGTTATATATGTATATATTATTATTCAATATTAATTTTGTACAGCCTTAATATAGCCTTTACACAATGTGCATGTGAGTGTGTTTACATATCTGTTTCCTGGGTAAGTTTGGTGATAATCAAACTTTAAGGTGTGGATTTATTCTTCATGATTTGTAGAAGGTTGTGTCACGTAACTGAAGGTTTCTGTAATTAGTGGAGTAAATCTCTTAAGCTTTGATTGGCTTACATAACAAACACCAAACAATACAACCCAAGAAACATCACACTGTATATGATCAACCCTGAACATCTCATCTATATGAGGGAAGGAGATTGGAGAGCTGTAATCTCTGGTCTGCATCTTGAGAGATTACGTATTTAAGGAAGCATGCGCCTGTGAATAAGAAACGGGTATATATTGGGGTCAGAGGGATAGAAAATGATTGACAGACAGATAATTCAAAAGAGATGGCAAGGCTTAGACAGAGAAAGAGAGAGAAAATGAGAGATATAGCAATAGAGACAAAGAGAGAGGCAAGAGAGAAAGATAAGGGGGGTATTTCTAGACACAGAAAGAGCTAGAATAAGATAGAGAGAAAGCAGAGTATAAGAAGAAGAAAAAAAGAGTGGAGAAGCACAAAATAGAGGGGGGAAAAAGAGATGATTCATATCAACCTGTTGATAGCCTGTGCACCAAAACAATTAATCCATGCCCACTAGGATTAACTGCCCTTTCTCATTTATAAGTAATACATGGAAATGTAAAGCTACTTGGATATTCTTTCAAATGAAACTAATGTCATGTGTGTGTTGTTGAATACATCAAATTGATGATACAAGCAGAACCTGGATAGAGAACGTGAAGGTTGTTATCTAACACCCACACATCATGAATAAACTGACAATAGTTCCCAAGCGGCATCAAAGTAATCTATCTAGTTAAGGATGCTCCATAAACCTGATCCAAGTGTGTCTACAAAATCTGATGTTACATCCATTATGTATGTTGAACGAGTATTTACCCAACACTCAAAGAGATTTTATTCACTGTACAAGACCACAACATACATGAATTCACTTTGTTGGCTAATTGGCAGCATGAACACGTCTTTACGGTTCCAATGATCACTAAGTTAGCTAAGCGAAATGGAGTGGCACAAAAAGACGTGTCCGGAAACGCAAACAGTAAAACTTTTTGGTGATAGTGGTGAATTACAAGTTGTAATTTGACATGTGTAATTACAGTTTGGGTAATATCAAGCCTAATCAAGATAGTAGATTTATTTTTACCAACTACATGTATATGACTTTATGATATGTTTCTACCTCGATGCAATGAAAATTACCCCTCTGGACAACTACCCTCCCCCAGGACAACTTCCCCCTGGACAACTACTCCCTGGACAACTACCCCCCAGGACAACTACCCCCCTGGACAACTACCCCCCCCCCCCCCCCCGGACAACTACCCCCCCCCACCGACAACTACCCCCTGGACAACTACCCCCTGGACAACTACCCCCTGGACAACTAACTACCCCCTAGACAACTACCCCCTGGACAATTACCCCCTGGACAACTACTTCCTGGACCAGTGGCAGATTTACATAGGGGGAAATCTGGCCTGTGCCCCCACCCCCCTTTTGAAACCCAACTGGCATTCCTTAAGTACACAATGAAAAAAATTAGCCCCCTTAATTGTGTACTTTTCCGGCTCTACCATAACCCTACCCCCTGGACAACTACCCCCCCCCCAGGAAAATTACCCCCTAGGACAATTACCCCCACCCTCCCCCCCCCCCCCCCCGGACAACTACTCCCCTAGACAATTACCCCCAGGACAATTAACCCCCAAGGACAACTACCCCCAGGACAATCACCTCCCAGAACTACCCCCTGGACAATTACCCTCCGGACAACTAACCCCGGATTCTGGGGTAGTTGTCCGGGGGGGGGGGCTAAAATTTTGTTGTCCTGGGGGGTAGTTGTCCTCGGTGGTAACTGAATTGTCCGAGGGGAATAGTTGTCCGGGGTAATTGTCCCGGGGTAGTTTTCCAGGAGGTAGTTGTCCTAGAATCGTAATGAAATTATGATTTTCAACAACAAGCATTTTGCGTTCCGGAATCGCCTATTCTTGACACTACATTTTGCTAAGCTACCTGGGTGACGTTGCATAAAACTTGCTATTATAGTAACTTTGCTATTTTAGTAACTTTTCATGGAATACTGGATTTTGATTGGCTCTTGGGCAACGTTACCATGGTAGTTACCATTGATGGCAAAGTTACTATAATAGTAAGTCTTTATGCAATGGCACCCAGAAGGGTCTTTCACACATTACAAGGAAAACTGCACCAGTGGTTTACTGCATCATATGAGAACAAGACTTAATTTGAGATGATGATTATAACTGACTTCAAATTTAATCGTCCAGACATGAAGGCAAATTATGACAAGCAAACTAAAACATTACATTCAGGTTTCAAAACCATGTTTTATTAAATGATAAGGCCATAATTATATCAGAATCATCATGTTGTGAGCATCTATCATATTTTGGCACAATATACAAAAACAAAGTATACAAAAACAAAGAATACAAAAAACTTTATGGTTAACCGTTCTCTCTTATTTGGAAAAGGAATAAAAATATCTGGCAAGGTAAAACAATTTGAAAATCAAGAAAATGCTTTCAGCTTAAAGTTTAAAAAAAGAAGGAATTTAAAATTCCAAAGTGCAAAATCACTCAAAGGTTAGAAAAGGATTGTGACAGGACAGACGTCCCATATTTTACAGGGACCTCTCATATTTTCATCATTTGTCCTGTGTCCAGTATTGAGCCTCTTCAGGAAGCCCTTCGCATTGTATCTTTAAAATTATTTGTATTCTAGCTCAGGGTATTTTCCTTTGCATGGCTAAAATTTCGGGAGAAATAAAGAAAAACTGAATGACATGAAAATATTTGATATCATATTAAATTATATGAAATTGAAATGACTTGTGAAGCCTATTACGATCCAAAATCCACAAAAGATAAGAACCGAACAAAAGATATTATATTTAAGATGATGTGTGGTTTCTCTTTAATATTTAAAAGCATTCAATATGACATGATATAAAAGAATTACAAGTTTAAATTATAACTACATTACATATACTTAATCTAGCAAAGACTTACAATTTCTCAGCTGGGAAACTTGTAATCCACAGAATATGAATGCAAGGTATGAGTCCAAAATGTTCTTGAAGTGTAGAGTAATCCACAATAATAAATCCCAATAGTTAATCCAAATGGTATGGTGTCCAACTGGTAAATGAAGATTCCAGAAAATCTGGCCAAAGAATGTCCAAGATAATTCAGGAAGTCATTGATGTCGATGACGATGTTGATGACGATGTCGATCACGATGTCAAGAATGATGTCCAAGATTAAGTCCAAGATGAGGTCCAAGACGATCTCCACAGGTTGATATCAATATCATCAATATCAGATGGTGATAACTGAGAATTTATGCAATATATGCTTCACGATGTAGTCAGGATATAAATTCTGAAATTTCTGTGGAAGCTCCCAGCTTATATACAATCTCAACCCTTAATTAGAATTTTCTACCTTCTACTACAACATTCATGAAGGTTTGGAACTTTCTTGTAAGTTCCACATACTTCTAGTTGTAACAAACAAAAGAAGGGGATTCCAATGACCTATTTATAGACTCATTGCAATGTAATACACTCTTACTAAGAAGTTCATGCAAAGGTCAGGTAAACAGGTCACAACATGCAATTACATTGTTACTATCATACACTACATCACACATAATGTAATGATCTAGAATGTTCTTCCTCTACTGGATGATCATTATTTAATCTGTAATTAATGATTCTTTCACTGTTACAGAGTACACAGACTTTTTACATCTGAATAATGATTTATCTTCTAGAAATTTCTGTGTTCATAAATACATAAAGAAAACTGGAAAATAACTTCCTTCCAGAAGATTCTTCAATTATATAACAAGCCATATTCAAAACAACAGGGGAGTCTCTATCAGCTCACCCCATTCCTTTAATATGCAGGCCTTAACAAGTCAATATTTTAAATAAAAATCTAGTTGTTATGTCGAAAGGATTTAACTATTTTCATAAAACTGGAAATTGAACATATAGATTTTGTAAAAGTGCATCATTGGCATGAAGGTCAATTATGAAAAGATGTATGAAACTACAATTTTACTGCATAAAACACAGTTTTGATGAAAAATATGGATAATTATACCATTTATCCTAATTTCCTTTATAAGGTGTATATAGTATGACACAAAAACTACTCAAATTAAAATCTTTGATGAGTAAACATTTTTGATCAATAACATTGACAAAAATGAACAGATTTTTAACAAGAGTCAGAACATTTAAGCACATACATACTATAGGGCAACTCTGCGCAATGCGTCCTGTACGACGTATGTCTTTTTTCCATGTATTTCATCCAATAATGAAGAATCTCTCAATATGACCACTGAATTATGGTACTTTCTGGTATCGCCACCTACAGACACGGTCATATCAAGGGATTTTTCATTAATGGTTGAAATCAGTGTTGGGTCCAAGACCAGAGGGTCCGAGATCAAGATCAAGATCAGACAGTCCGAGATCCAGATCGAGATCAAGATCTGCAGCTCAAGATCGAGATTAGAACATCTGAGATCAAGATCAGATATGTCCGAGATCAAGATCAAGATCGAGGTAACTGATGCCGATCTCGAGACTGGTCTCAAGATCAAGATCGATCTCATGGTACCCAACACTGAGTCGTGTTTTCGCCGATTGTGAATGATTTCAAAAGCTTTTTCGTTTGATAATTTACGTAATAACAATGCTAATCTCAAGCGATCTCGAGCGAAAATTCCGAGAACAGAAGCTCTGAGATCAAGATCAAGATCAAGACCTTCGAGATCAAGAACAAGATCAAGGTTACTGATGCCAATCTCGAGACTGGTCTCAAGATCAAGATCAAGATTGATCTCGAGGTACCCAACACTGGTTGAAATATATGGATAAATGTCAAGTGTCGCACAGGATACTCTGCACAGAATCGCCCTATAGTGTTCTTGGCAAGAAATTGCTTAATACCTTCTGTCATATTGAACGAACTGGCCTTGCAGTTTCCCAAGGGAATGGATTGAGTGGAGCAAAGCATTTTTGCAGTTGAAAGTACGTAGTGACATAAATGTTACTCTTGTTAATACCCTTGCCATGGAAATTTACCAATGCCATTTTTTAAAGTCTGCCTTGCTTGGTATAAGCAACAAGCAGGTTAGGTTCTGCCGAAAACCCTGCATCCACAGAAATAAACACTTACAGACATCAGGTGGCCTTTTGTAAGGATTGATGCAACATGTTCTGTATGAGAACCATTCCTTTCCTCGATGTATTCTTTTCATCTTCTAAGACTACAAAATTATTGTTCATCTTTGAAGAATGTTAATTTCTCAACACTTTGGACACTGCCATTGGCTTTTATGTAATCAAGATGTATTTTATAAGAAAATTGTGTCTTTTTGAATGTGTAAAAGCATTATATCCACCCTTAATAGATTGATAGCATGTTGATTATTACTTCTTATGTCAGCTTTGGAATATTTGTCTAAAATAATGATCATTTAAAGAACAATATAAGAAGAAACTTTAAAGAAAAATAAAACAAGAAACTTTAAGGAACAATATAACAAAAACATGTATGTTTCTCAAAAACCCAAATAGAAAAACTCTGAGTAAAATATTTGTGCTCAGATCTGTCATTTCAATTGCCTATTCCTTGCCTGGAAACTCTTGACGGTTTATACTTCTGAGGCAAAACCATGCACCTAAATAGAAGATCTTTATTTGTGAAACCATATATATTTCAATGTATCTCTTTAAAAAATCTAAAAGATCTTCTTTGAAAAACAAAGCCTCACAAGGGTAACACTTGTTACAAAGTCATGTTGAGGTAAACTTGCATACTTTTTGTCCAATTTAAGAGCAGAAAAAAACCCATCAAATTATCCTTCCAAAATAGTCCTAACTTCTGGAAGTGACAAATATACAAGAGAATATGTCCAAAATAATTTTCAACAGATTTCTCATTCTTTTTTCATTTCTCAAACTTATGAGCAGAAAAAAAGTATCCTTCCAAAGTATGTCCTAACTTCCAGTAGTGACAAAAAAACAAAATATTTGAACTTATTTTTCATGAGATTTCATGAGATTTCTCATTCTCAAAACGTCATCCTGGTGCATCTTTTCCACTTTGACCAAAAATGGCTCTCTTCAGATTTGTAAGTTTCATATTACAGGTAATATCAAGTATGATGTAAACCTGTATCTGTAGTCTCTTTCTCAGCCTCTGCAATGCCTCCTGTATCTGTCTTGTTATTGTCTTCAGCTGCTCCGTTAGTTACTATTTGGAAGAAAAGTCCTTGCTCCATGGTTTCACTAGTAAGCTCTCTGTGTGGAGGAGTCTGGGTTAGCTTTGTAGCGACCATACTAAGTACAGTGTTATCTTCCTTTAACAGGACATTCTTAATGGAAGTGATTGATGTAGGGTCTTTGTCCAAGGGGTTCTGCACTGCACTGAGACTTGGTAAAGACTCTACTGTCTGTTCATTGTGTGGTTTGCTTCCTTCTGCTTCACTCTTGGCCTGCTCATTTGGCTGTGGATTCTGCAAGGCAGTTCTATCTGGATTGTCATTACTAGCCTCAGATGACATTGCTCTGCTGGATGCTCTCTCAGTTCTAAAGACAGGCAATGTCTGAGAAGCTATGGTCACTCTGTTACCTCCTGAATGAATCTCTGGACAACCAATCTCACTATCATTGTCATTCTCATTATCTCCATGTGAGGGCAGTGCTTCACGGAACACCTGAAGAATTCTCGCAGCCAACTCCTTTTGTGTCAGGGTCTGGTCACCACTAGAAGTTAGGGCTATTGGTGTTGGCAGACAAAGTGGCCATGATGTATCTTTCAGGACGTCTCTCTGGAACAGATATCCCTCTGTCCTGGGGTTCAACATCACCCTGTCATCATCATCGATATCACTGACCTGTTTCTTAATGACATCATCCTCCACTTGAGCATCTTCCTTTGGTTTTCCTAACAAACCATCACCATCTTGGACACTCTGTAATTCTTTGGCTTTGTCCTTTTCTTGTGGTCCATCTCTTCTCCTCACATGGTAGAGTTTAGTGAGGCCATACTGCGTACTCAGACACACCATTTCTTCATTGATGTCAGCTTCGTTGCTTGGTGACATTATCATGGACTTTGCATCTGTCACAACAATTACAATGATCGCTTGTATTACCACTTTAATTTGTTTGTACTTCTAATCTGGAGGGTGAACAGACTTTAATACATGTAGTTTAACATTTTTAGAAGTCTTCTTAAACTTTAAAAAGAAATGTTGATGCTTCATCGTTACTATTAAATTGAATTAAAATTATACATATCATAATTGGTTATTATGTCAGATTTTAAAGGCAAAAGTTTCTTTAAAGGTACTTCATCCCTTTTGCAACCCTAAATTTGAAGTTGTGTAAGAATGCGATAAATTACAAAAGAATTATACTTGGAAAACTTGTGCGGATTTGAAAAGGATTATAATTTGCTTTTAAGTAAATAATAACACAATTTACCAAATTGTTGGTTTTGATGATGAAACCATCAAAGCCAACAATTTGGTAAATTGTGTAATTTTTAAAATTATTTTTTGACCATTACTAGCACATGTTCTTGCGTTGATTTCTGAAAAGCTCCCTCTGTGACAAAAGCAAGATTTTTATTTCTTAAAATGGAGTTATAGAACTTGTGACCTTGAAATTTCAGAGGCAGTCTCCTAAACCTGTGCAAAGTTTCGCAGATATTTGCATAAGTCTGCAAAAGGAATGAAGTAACTTTAATGATTGTTGTCTTAGCTAGTTTCCATACCTTGCTCTAAATAACACTCTGGTATGTATTACTTAGAATGTTAAATAGTGCCTTTACAAGAAATATGAAGTTTCAGTTGGGATTTAGCCAATAAACTAACTGAATTATGAAAAGAACAAATTTGGTCACTATTGTGCCATTACTGTAAATGATTATCAAATACAGTGAAACCTGTCTATAAAGACCGCTCACGGGAGACAAGGAAAGTGGTCTTTATGAGCAGGTGATCTTTATGTACAGGTTCCAATAATACATGCTTCAATGGGAAACACGTGTCAAGGGTAACAACAATTGTGGTCTTTATAGACAGGTGGTCTTTCTATACAGGTGGTCGCTAAAGCAGGTTTGACTGTAATATTTATATATCTAATTACATAAATCTACAAGACATTGTTGGTTGGTTACCTTGAGGCATTGTGATCTGTAGAATACCGACAGCTACTGCTGGATAACCTGATGTATGACACAACAGCACTGCTTTAGCTACATGACGACCCATGACCTCAGGCTCACCTGAACTTTGACCTAGCAATATCTCCTGTGCAGTATATCTCAACACCTGCCAACATGAAAAGAAATACAGTGAGAAGTGTCATAATGAATCATGATATGTACAACTGATTTGATCAGTCATTCTTCATCAAATATAAATCATAATATAAGTTACCTTCATCACCACGGCAGTATACTGAAAGTTCACTGAAGTGTTCATTTCTAGTTGGCACGGGATGCGTTGCGCGTATGCTATGATGCACGCCCATAGCAAGCCTGTGGTGTATGCGCAGTAGTTAAATTAGGAGTAAAAAGGGGTTTGGTATTCTGAAAATACTTAGCACTCAATTACCTCCCAAAAGATAAAAGACCTAATAGGTCTCTTTGTTTTTTAATGACATAGCAATCTTTTATTGTACGCCGCTTCATGTAAAATAATGGCTGTGCAATTGCAAGGATATTTTATTTATCTTTTCCATTTTCATAATGTAGAGCAGTCTCAAAGTTGATTTTAAACCTTTGGTGGATGTTTGGAATCAAGAAAGTCAAATTATCGCAAGGCTTCCTGATTTCATTTTACAGCTGCTCGCGCAGGCAGTGGTTCACTACACATTTTGCTATGTTAGTTTAGGGCTCATATGCACCATTTTTCTTTGTTGCAGTGCTTTTGATTGGTGGAAATGGACTGCAAAGAGGACTCATATTTTGATGATGCAGGACTTAAGTGAGTGCTAAGTGAGCTTACAGAATACAAATTTGCACGTCTGTTAGTGCTCAATTAACTAGGGCACTTAAGAGGATTGTTAAAAGGATAGTTAAGTGAGCTTTCAGAATACCGCCCCAGAAATTAAAGTACGTTTTGATGGCAAGCACTGATCCCTTACATTTGGAACATCAAGGAAGTAAGCAAGGAACAAAGTCACAACAACATTTAGTAAAACTCCGTAACTTGTAAAAACTGCAATGTTAAAGATCAAGACAAATTGTTTATATTTGTCCAAAGATAGACACTTACATATTAGATTCTTATGGCAGTTAAATAAAAACCTAAGTTTTGGTGCAAATATCTACAGGAAAACTAACTTCATGGTAAATAGGCATTGTGGTCACAAGCAGTCCATTGCCATAGTGCCCTTTTTGTACTGAGACATTTTCTCCCCATCATACAATGCATTCAATACCTTGTTGATATCATGAGCTAAGTCATATGACATCCCATCCTTCAAGCACTGCAGATCATGTGACTCATCACATGACAAGCCCGGTCTAGCCAGCAGTACCTCTACCAGAGGAGCTTCATTGAAGGTAGGGATAGACCAGATATTACCACTATCACTAGGTTCTATAGTGAATGAGACAGACAAGAAAATATTGACCTATTGCATAATGAGCTATAGTTTTATCAAAACTTATAAAACATTTTCATAGCCAACTAGCTTCACTGTTTCAGATTTAACTTATTAAAGTTTGACGAAAGAAATCCATTTATCATTTTTATTCATAGAGTGAATACATGTTCTTGGCCAAACGTACAGTATGGCTTGGCGTTTCCTATGTGTTTGTGTGCTATTGTCAATGCACGTGTGTAACTACACCAGTATACATAGAACCCATCAAATTCAGTGATGTCAAAGTGATGCAACCATCTTTATGAGCAAGATGGCATAGTTATTAATGTTAATTTAAAATGTATAATTTGGGTAAAACCAGTTTTCTAGAAGCCCAAACTTATGCATAGACATGCATGTAGGGCCACAATAATGACACACTGTTCAAAATCCCAATTCACCTCATCGCATGACAGATATTGTGTTATACAAGTACCCACTATTATTACTAGAATCAAGAAATGAGATAGAGGCTTACCCTTCCACTGAATACTTGGAGTGATGTCAGAGTGTATATCAGTATAGCTGATATCATGGTTTGGTACCAGACATCCTTCGTGGATCAAACACCAAACCAGAAGCTCATAGACAAGAACAAGTGAAGCATGCACCTGAGAATAGAAAAATATGGGAGTATATTTGTGTTACATGACATTTAGAACTTTAATTATATTCCAATAAATTTTAAGCAAGCAGAATCTAATTTTGACAAGGGGAATCCCCTAACAATTTATTTCAAGCTTGTTACAGAAGAACATTGTGATTTATTTGCTATTTTGTTTCCATTAGAAGAAACATAGAACTTATACATCTGAAGTATAAAGAAGGAATAATGTTTTTGTGTATATTTTAACATCATTATCTTACCTATTCACTACTGGTGTAAACATTTTGGAATGATACCTTTTCTTTAATTGCTTGAAATGTTCTTTTGACACTAAATAAAAAATATTATGTTCAGCACAACTCTGTTAACCTACAAAGTTAATGGAATTTAAGATTTGTTGTGAACAGATGGTTAAGGCAATATTCAATCAACAAACCATATATTACACATATTCTATAAATGAATTGATAAAAGGTTGACCTTTTTCAGGGTAAAATATCCTCATCTACAAATTTTATATGGAATAAGTATCAACCTGAGTCTCCACTTCCACAAGTGCACTGTTTTCCCAGTACCTGGTATTTCTTGTCCAGTAAGAAGATATCAACAGCCTGCTTCCACTGACCAGTCACTAAACTCAGGTTTAAGAATCTGGTTGCTATGGATACCACTAACCCCTCCTCTGTGCAGCCAGACAAGATGGCGACATGCAGGGCTGTTCCAAGAGCTGCCACATCTCCCTTCCTGGCTAATAGCTTGATAGCATTCATAGGCTGGTTGAGAGCCAAGTAGCTGGAAAGAAACAATTCCAAGCATAATTGATTAATCTGGCAGGCAAAGACAAAAAAATAATGTATTCTGAGAAGAGTATCTTCTTTTTCAAAAGTACTGAACAAATCAATCTTAAGGTACTGAATAGAGCAATTCTCAAACAGTAACAGCCTTACCATCTTGCTGCAGGCTCATAGCTATTGTTGCCTTCAAGTTGATTGGCCCAGGTCAAATAGAGGTCATGAAGAACTGGGTCAGAGGGCAACAATCTCACTTGGGCAAGAGTGATGGCATCCCTGAAAGAGAAATAAAGAAACCCTTCATAAATATGTATTATCCTTGGCATACTGGTAAATAATATGTAAACACAAACATAGATATCTATTATTTATCATAAAATGAATTCATACTGATATGAAGTGTCAGGTTCGTATGAATGCATTTTATGCTCAATGTGCACATTGAGTAGGTTACAGTCAAAGGGTTAGAGAAGAAGAATTACCTGCAAGTAGTTCTCTTTAAGAGCAATAGCTTTCTAGACCTGTTTCATAAAACTTGTCATCAATAACAACTGCCACATTTCTATGACAAATTCGCTCTCTGCCAATCAGATTCATAGATTTCAGTAGCTTATAGCAAATATTGTAACTTGCTATTGAAAACAAGTTTTATGAAACAGGGCCCTGATGACTAAAAGTTTTTACAACATATGCTCCATTGTCAATTTTTAACATTAGTCAAAATCCGAACTCAAACCCATAACTCAACACTATATGTAACCCTAAACTCAACCAAAACCTAACCTAACAGCCAATAAGCCATTTTGTAATTAGTACATGGTACAAATGACACTGAAATGACCCCAATTTTTTATGCGCACGTGCATTTGTTTTGGTGGATGCGCTACTTATTTAAAATGTGAAATCATACTGGTGCACGTATCATGGTACACACACTATGAAAGCATATAGAGGTCAATTGTATTTGGAACGAATGACCTTTATCTGCACATGTGCGAATTGTAATTATAAACTGGCTAATTGCAAAACACTATTATATTTATTTTGACATACAGCAAGGAGCAAATGTCAGATCATGAGCTCAGAAGGTTAGGGTTAGAGTATGAGGACAAGCTTTATCTGAACATAGAGTTCTTATTTAGACTTGGGGTTAGAGGGGCTAGAGGGATAGAGGACACGCTTTACCTGAACATAGAGTTTTTCTTGAGAATAGCAATGGCCTTGTAGACCTGATGACTGAGTAGGTAGAAGGAAACAGCCCGATGGATCTGATCTTGAGATTCTGACTGCTTAGCGTAAGCATCACAGGTCTGTAACCATACATCATGTCCAGCTTTAATCGAATCAAACAATGAAACACATTACTTTGTATATAACAATGCTTGAAACAGAATATTACTGCTTAGAATGTTGATCATACATATGTTGTCTTGAGGTTAATATTATCAAGAAATCTCATTCTATGCCATCACCAATGATCTTTTGACTGTCATGCTGTTTCTTCCTCTTTCTCTATTCTCTATCTTCTTCCTATCTCCTTCACTTCCCTCATTTTCCTGAGTCTCTGCATATTTCCTCTTCAGGTCCATATTGTACTTCCCTATATTTCTTTGTTCTCTACTTAACATCTATATCTCACTCTCATATATTCCTCTGACTCCTATTAATTGTTTTCCTCTTTTATCTCTGATTACTGCCTTCTTTGGTTCCTTCTTTCTTTCATTTATCAATAAAAATTAATTTTACTTTCTTTTATTTGTGCCACAATGTTCAGTACAGTCAATAAACCATTTCCAAATCAAATTAATATTCACAGACCTAGGGGAGCCATTGCAACCAGCCAATCAGTGAGCTGTCCCTTCTTGATGGCCTCCCTAAGAGGCTGAAGAATGTTGCCTTTCCAGAGATTAAGCTGACACCTCTGATCAAAGTTGCCACTTTCTCCATGCTGAGATGCTGCAAAAGCAAAGATTTCAAAGTCAGACTTATCTAAGTAAAAATCACCGAGCTGAAAAATTATGGACATCAATCAGATGAGTCAATGCAGACCTGCAACTTTTTCAAACGTTAAACATTTGTTAAAACCTAATCAAAGTTTTTAAAAGAAAAGTGAATACCCAATACAAGAGACATAGTTTAGAAAAGATTAATGAGTATATATTCACATAAGTATGTCCTTTATTGCTTTCTATGAATATGTGAGTAATAATCCAGGGCCAGTGCTTTTTCCTACAGACAAGCCATTATATTTACAGTTTTCTTAGATGAAAGATCATAGTGAGTTTTCGCAACAAGACAGGAAGACCTAGAATACACAGAAGAAATCAACTCTGACGGTGCCCGCTCTCCAGCGACCGTCCCGATCTCTGTGCAGTTTTGCTTGTATAATGCTGACGGGAACGTTGCTAGGCGCATGTGATAGATTTGCGCTGCATTTGAGTGCTGATTGGCTGATTACATTGCTCAGTTCTCCCTCTACATCAGATGCTAAAAAGGCTGAGAAACCTTCTAGATTTCAACACGACCAGAGGAATTTCGATGTTGCACATGCACAGATTGATTTGGGGCTCAGGCTTACCATTCTCTCCCCTTCTGTCATACTTGCTAAAACTCACTAATGAAGAAATTCCTTCTATACCCATTCTTTACCTATTGATCATTATGATTGTGAAACTGTGAGATGCACTGCAATATGCTGAAAGAAAACAAAACTTGACTGTTCTTAAAGATTGTAGATACACAGATGTTAAACTACAGTAGTGTTAACATGAAATTAGTCATATATGATAAAGATAATCTCAAATGTATTTGTTATAACTGATAGAAACAAGATGAATGCGACTGCGTCTCCTATATGCCTCTGCCTAAATTCCGTTGATGGCTCAAAATGTTCTTGATATATTGTGATAACCAGAATAAAAACCTATGATTACATGTTAGTTGACCTCTTTGACATTGGACCTCACACCTTACAATCCAAAAATCTCATCACTTTATCTCCTCCCAGTCATGAATACAAAATAGTTGAGATACTGTATGGTGATATCAAAAACTTTTAAAAACCCATTAATTTCACATATAATGACATCTCTGACCTGTCGACTTTGACCTCCGTGAACAAATATCTAATCAGTTCATCTCATTATGGTGATGCATACTACAAGTAGTTATTGAAGTTAATGGCTCAAATTGTCCAAGAGTGTTAAGAAGGCATAACCTGAAATTCCATGGTAAATGACCATCATGACCTTTGACCTACATTTGCCAAAATCTAATCAGATCGTCTTCCCATGTCAATACAGACTAGTACTAAGTTTGAAGTTAATGGAACAAATAGCTCTTGAGATATAGTGTTAACAAGGCAAAAACCTGCAATTTCAGAATTGACCTCTCTGACCTTTGACCTCTGACCTCTGACCTACATACCACAAAATCTAATCAGATCGTCTACCTACGGTGATACATACTAGCACCAAGTTTGAAGTTCATACCTCAAATGGTTCTTGAGATATTGCATTTACCAGGCTAACACCTGCAATTTAAAACACTGACCTCTGTGACCTTTGAACTTTGAGCTACGTACCCCAAAATCTAATCAGATTGTCTTCTTATGTTGGAGTTTGAAGTTCATACCTCAAATGGTTCTTGAGTTATCGAGAGAACGAGACCAACACCTGAAATATCAGAAATTGACCTGTGACCTTGACCTTTGACCTATGTACCCCAAAATCTAAGCAGATCGTCTGCCTACGGTGATACATACTGGCACCAAGTTTGAAGTTCATACCTCAAATAGTTCTTGAGTTATCGCGAACGAGAAAGTGGAACGAGAAAGCGGGACGGACGAACTGATGGACGGATGGACACACCTTCGGTGGGTGGAGGTATAAAAATCTTACAATTACATGTTAATTGACCTCTTTGACATTTGACCTTACACATTATAACTGAAAAGTCTGATCACTTTATCTCCTCCCAGTCATGAATACAAAATGGTTGAGATATGGTGATAACAAAGGTAAAAAAAAACATTAATTTCACATACATGTATAATGACCTCTGTGACCTGTCACTATTGACCTATGTGAACAAAATCTAATCAGTTTGTCTCATTATGGTGATGCATGCTGGTTCAAAGTTTGAAGTTAATGGCTTAAATTGTTCAAGAGAGTGTTAACAAGGCAAAAACCTGAAATTTTCATGGTAAATGATCTACATGACCTTAGACCTTTGACTTACATTTGCCAAAATCTTGTCTGATCATCTTCCTATGGTGATACACATCATATAAACACAACACAAAAAGTAAGTTCCCCCTATATCAAAATAGCATAACTTTTTAACGAAAAGGTTTTGAGCAAAATAACTTGGTTGGAGTGTTCCTACACTTATTGACTAAGTTCTGTGTGAAAATGAAATTGATCCATCAAGTCATGCATGAGTGAGCACACATTAAAGGTAAAATTATCACTTTTCAAAAGTCACAAGAGTCATTTTGGGGGGTCATTTTGGTGAATTCTGTTTCTGGTGTATGTTCAAGTGCTATAGTTGTTTATCATCCATTGTTAGACCCCTTCACACCTATCCTGATACTTTTCATGTTTTTGCACAGTTTGGTGAGCACAATTTTAGTGGAAAATTGCGATGTTCAACCCTCCTAAATTTGAAATTGCAAAATCCATTCGGATTATTGAAAAAATCAACTTCAGATATTGCTACCAAAGTGTGTTGTCAATTGTTGTGGAAACACAAGAGGTACATGTAATTGTCGTGTCATGGTTGAGTGAGCACACTTTAAAATAAAGCAAGAAATGCTACAATTCACTGTTAATATGGCATAAAAAAATGACTCCTGTGACTTTTGAAAAGTGACAATTTTGCCTTTAATGTGTGCTCACTCATGCATGACTTGATGGATCAATCTCATTTTCACACAGAAGTTAGTCAATAAGTGTAGGAACACTCCTGCCACGTTATTTTGCTTAAAACCTTTTCATTAAAAAGTTATGCCATTTTGCTTTAGGGGAAACTTACTTTTTGTGTTGTGTTTATATAATATAATATATCAGTGGTAAAAACATCTCCATGCTTTCCTCTGTCCTTTTCCTTACATGTACATATTAAACATCTATCATCTCATGTCTAACAAAAGTTTGAATTAACCACCTGTAATCACTGCCCTCTTTAGGCAATCACAGGGTAAGTATATACACGATCATACGTCACACTCTACGTCACATTATAAACTCCGACTGGATACTGTAAGATTAGAAGGTTGTGACAGAAAGCTGCTGAAACTGTTGTGAAATATTAGACTTTGAAGCTGAGACACCCCTGACCTGTGATGAATTAAGGTAAGAGCAATATTGACACTTACTGTCAATATCATATTTTTGGTCATTCGCCAGCTCTAGACTCTTCAAATGACATACAATCCTTAGCACCATTATATTGTACGTACAATACGCACAGAGCATACAACTAAATGGAGCACACACATTACAGCATTTTGCATGCTTCATTCAACAACAAGTACATAATTTCACACAAACTATTCTTTTCTCAGCAAAGCTGCATTTATCAATCTCTCTCGCTCTACATTGTATCTCTCTATGCTTCAGTGACTTCTATTTTTTTTTTGACACTACATGCTTGTCTCGTATTATCTGAAATTAAGCAATAACAATAACAATAATACAATAATACTACTACTAATAACAATGATGATAATAATAAGAACAGTAACAACAATTATAACCACAATAATAACAATAATAACAACAACAATAATAATAATAACAATAACAGTAATCAAACTAAATACAAAAGATGACATCTTTTTGACCTGATGTAGGATTTACTTTTGAGAATGAATAACATGGGGGGGGGGGGGGGATCTCAGATATACATGTATGTGGACTTCTTGGAGGTGTGAGTGATGCAGAACTTTGAAATACATGTAATACGATTGGCTTTGTCATTGAGTCTTCCTGATATAATTTAAAAATTAATTATACAATCACTCATTCACTTTTCCTAGGGGGAAAAAATCAGGAAATTGCTCAAAAGCATATGGTTACATGAAGGGCATTTATTTCAAACTCATTCTTTTGTATATGATTTTATAGTAGAAAATAAAATGATATCATATTAATTGTATGTCTCCTATAGGTTTCAGACACCTTACACTGCTGATACATGAGGTGCTGCTAAGGAAAAGCTTTCAGCAACATTACACAATAGATAAAAGACGTGCTGCTGATGATAAGATTTCAGACACCTTAAACATTGGAAAAAAGACGTGCTGCCAAGGGAAAGGTTTCAGACAAGTTACATTGTGGATAAAGGAGGTGCGGCTAAGGGAAAGCTTTCAGACACCTTACACTATTGATTAAAGACATGCTGCAAAGGAAAAGGTTTCAGACACCTTACACTGTGGATAAGAGACGTGCTGCCAAGAGAAAGCTTTCAGACACCTTACACTGTGGATAAAGGAGGTGCTGCCAAGAGAAAGCTTTCAGACACCTTACACTGTGGATAAAGGAGTTGTTGCCAAGAGAAAGCTTTCAGACACCTTACACTGTGGATAAAGGAGTTGCTGCCAAGAGAAAGCTTTCAGACACCTTACACTGTGGATAAAGGAGGTGCTGCCAAGAGAAAGCTTTCAGACACCTTACACTGTGGATAAAGGAGTTGCTGCCAAGAGAAAGCTTTCAGACACCTTACACTGTGGATAAAGGAGTTGCTGCCAAGAGAAAGCTTTCAGACACCTTACACTGTGGATAAAGGAGGTGCTGCCAAGAGAAAGCTTTCAGACACCTTACACTGTGGATAAAGGAGTTGCTGCCAAGAGAAAGCTTTCAGACACCTTACACTGTGGATAAAGGAGTTGCTGCCAAGAGAAAGCTTTCAGACACCTTACACTGTGGATAAAGGAGTTGCTGCCAAGAGAAAGCTTTCAGACACCTTACACTGTGGATAAAGGAGGTGCTGCCAAGAGAAAGCTTTCAGACACCTTACACTGTGGATAAAGGAGTTGCTGCCAAGAGAAAGCTTTCAGACACCTTACACTGTGGATAAAGGAGTTGCTGCCAAGAGAAAGCTTTCAGACACCTTACACTGTGGATAAAGGAGGTGCTGCCAAGAGAAAGCTTTCAGACACCTTACACTGTGGATAAAGGAGTTGCTGCCAAGAGAAAGCTTTCAGACACCTTACACTGTGGATAAAGGAGGTGCTGCCAAGAGAAAGCTTTCAGACACCTTACACTGTGGATAAAGGAGTTACTGCCAAGAGAAAGCTTTCAGACACCTTACACTGTAGATAAAGGAGGTGCTGCCAAGAGAAAGCTTTCAGACACCTTACACTGTGGATAAAGGAGTTGCTGCCAAGAGAAAGCTTTCAGACACACTAACAATAAAGGACGTGCTGCCAAGGGAAAGCTTTCAGACACCTTACACTGTGGATAAAAGATGTGCTGCCAAGGGAAAGCTTTCAGACACGTTACACAATAAAAGATCTGCAGCCAAGGGAAAGCTTTCAGACACCTTACACTGTGGATATGAGACGTGCTGCCAAGGGAAAGTTTTTAGACACCTTACACTGTGGATAAAAGACATGCTGCCAAGGTGAAGGTTTCAGACAGAGCAGAGGGAAGTTATTTCACACTTACATCTACCTTAAATTTAAAAAAGAGTAAGTTAAAATCTATCCTATGTACTCAAGTAATTGATTCATGAATGCCCAAGTACAGGGGAGGGGGTGAGGCAGAATCACCCCGTCTCATGCATTTGATGCGATATGTTTTTTGAAAAAAAATGTTACGCTGCAACTTTTCAGGACCTTATAGCCTCGCACATCATTTGATACCAGATTTATAGAATTTCAGATTGTTTACCATGCAGTGTCAAAAAATGCTGCGCTTTGTATACAGGTACAGGAATATGAATAATCAACAAGTGATCATTTTAAAACCTATAGCTATTGATATCAAACTTCATCGCCTTATTTTTGTTCTATTTTTTTTTTTTTTTTTTTTGTCGCTCTGCAACTGAGATCGAGGGGGGTGGGATCAGCCTCTGGCTCTAAGATCACCAAAATAACCTGCTCTTTTGGGGGGTTAAAAATGGAATAATTCTATGAGCAATTACATTAATCCCACCAAGGAATGGGAGTGTTGAATGAGTTGTTTCAAGCTAGAACTGCAAGTTCTTTTCCCAAAAGAGTTTGCCTCATTTAGAAGTTTACCTTCATGGAATGTACTACTTTAAAGTTCGTAATGACTTTTGACCAGCACTGTAGATTTAATAAAACATACTCACATTGTAGCCTTTACTTTGTTTCCTTTAGTTTGACACCCTGATCTATAAAATCAAACCATGGACAGCAGAGCGTTTAAATTTTTCCTTATTCATGTCAAATTTGCCTCTGCCCAAGTTCTGAATGAAATGGATGGTCAAGAGGAAAGAGGAAAGAGAAAAAGAAAAGGAGAAAAGAGAAAGGAAAAGAAAAAAGAAAAGGGAACTAAAAGGAAAACAAATACAGAAAGAAAAAGAGGAAAGGAAAAGAGGATGAAAGGCATCCCTCTTCGGCAATGGGCTGCAGCCCCCTCCCCAGAGCATTTTCAAAGGTCCATTATTCAGGCAACCACCACTTCAAATTTGGGTAGTGAGGTGCAAGAATATCCACATATTTGGGCAGCGAGGTTCCCAGATAATTATGTAACTTCTTTACATTTTCACTACGAAAAGTGTTGAAAATTTAGAAATTGAAAAGTTGAAATTCGGGCAAAAGGCATCAGCCCCCACACTTGTGAGATGGGCCTGTATGATCAAGATCTCTACATCTGCAATTTTCTTTTTATTAACATTTGTGGGGGGAGTGCAGTATTTTTGTCGGCAAATTTGGGTGTCACACCCCCCCCCCCCATTCAAAATCTTCTAGCAATGCCCCAGGGTGGAGCTCCCCCTTCAACTAAAATTTCCCTGTAAAATATTTTCACTGTGATACCACTATGATATAGGATATGTAAATCCAGTCTCCCCTTGCGGTGGGGGGGGGGGGGGGGGGATGAAGAAAAAAATTAATCCAGTTGGCTCTCCGAAGACCCGTAAGGGGGCCTGCGTGGGATCCCCCGAAAAGAAAAGAACCCAAACTGTATGTCATGAGTAAGAACTACAGAAACAAGGCAAGATCAAATCGTTCCTCAAAAAGTGTGAGAATCCTAGACGTGAAGTATGAGGTTGTGGGTCGTCCACAGGCCATAGGGTTGACATAAATAAATAACTACTGGGGCCATTCATAATTTAGCGCTAAAACAATCGTAATTTACCATACTGTCACCAGTCATCACGCACCCGTGTAATACAGCTTCATTGCTGCAACGACCTATGTCAACTGCCCCATTCTCTCTGGTGCATAACGGATGGATGCGATTGGCTAACAGATAATGTACAAAAATAAATAAGGAACGACTATGTGGCATATCAGCTTGCTGCCGATCGAGCAAAGAAGGACGGCAGGTCAAGTTTATTTCCAAAGAGATTTATCCACGGGGCTTTTTAATGTTCTGCTAAGTTTTTAGTAAAACAAGAACTTCCTCTTTAGCAGACTGAAACAAAATAAATAATCTGTACCATATTTTCTGTTTTCAGTGTAACAGAGCTTAAGTTCCATAGATGTTAGCGAATTTTTTTGCGTGAAAAATAGTTTGAAAATAAGTTATCTTCGTTCAAAGTTGGCTGTCTTGCCGAGAATGCTATGCTCCAGTCGTGACGCGCCATTCCTACAATACACAAATCATGATGAAGGCAGCCCGACAAGCGCATTACACAGTGTGCATGCGCAATCCCGCAAAGACAATGCAATAGCCAGATATGGTTTTGTAGCACGCCGTGTACTAAGTGAATATTTTTACAGCAGAGTGATTTATCCTAGATTAATCCTTCCTTCGCAATATCATTTGCGAAGGGTGAAGCACCACTGGTGCAATGTGCGGCGACACTGGAGCAGCAGAAGCCCCGTAGAAGCAAGATACAATGTTTTAGTTGGATGTTACATGTATTCCAGGGTTCCTGCACCTTTTACGAAAATAATTCCATGACTTTTCCATGACTTTTCCATGATAAATTTGAGAAATCCAAATTTTTTGCACCGCAACTTCATGAAAACTTAAGTGGTTAGTGTTAAATGAATGGAAATTACTACATTGTTTTTTGAGATAAATAGTATAAATGTACAGTGTCAGTGTATATACCATATTTTCTGGCATAAAGGCCGCAGTATTTTCACCCAAAATATGATTGCAAAGTCTGGGTGCGGCCTATCCGCAACGGCTTCGTATGGTCTTCCAAGGTTGACAAAGCACTTGTATGAAGCTCAATTGAGCTTGAGTAACCTGCTGAAATCAGCCTAAAATAATACCCAGATTTTCTTCCCGAGTATATCATGATTTTACGGTAGTATCAAAGAGGCAAATTTATTTTCTGTACTATGAACTATTATAATGGATGTTACAGCACTACATAAGCGCTATGTAATGCGTAGCGCACCCCTCGTAGAGATCGATAATACCCCGCCACCTCCGCGCTATTTCAGCGCAGTTGTATCCTCGCAGGATCCTCTACGGTGATGTGTGTATTTTGTATGGAGAACGGACAGTCATCGCAGTAGATTTTCATAGCGCACGTGGCATGAGCATTAGATTGACCTCCTAGGTCATGTCCTAGATCATGGCAAGGACATGTTTCAGCATGCAAATCGTTGTGATAACGTTTTCATTTTCCTATTCGAAACCATCACACTGTAATGACTGTATGTATTTTTCTGTCTTGCAAATCACTTAGGGAACTTTTGATGGAATATGCACCCATGTAAGATATCTCTCAATGATTTTTTAGAGAGGTGGAAACATTTCCTTTCCAATTTCGTTTGTGATTGTGCCTCAATTTGCGAGTTGCATTCACAGCAAACGGCCCTGGTACAGCCCTGGTACGGCCAGTGTCTTGCTCGATCAGAGTGGCTATGTCGAGAGTTGTGCATGAAGCATGATTTAAAAGAGAGATCGGGAGACCGATGATAGAAATAAAGACACACCAAATGACCAAATACACTGTCTGTGGCGGACGCGTTAGTCTGATGTTATTCGATGAAAAGTATTTCCATTTAAAAAAATTACATTGTAAAAAGAAGATCATTAAAAGGCAAAAAATATACAAATTTATAAAATTCCATGACTTTTCCATGACCTATTTATTATGCATTTCCCATGACTTTTCCAGGCCTGGAAAAACATTTTCAAAATTCCATGACTTTTCCAGGTTTTCCATGACCGCGGGAACCCTGTTATTCACAAGCATTTTCGGCATCGAATGGTGGGTGATCCTCAACAAATATGGTATTTTCTGAAAATTATTAATCCAAAACTGTCAAACCCCTCCATGACTGGTGAAAGTACAATAATATTCATCAAGAAGAAAAGGTATTTTCTTCAAAATTCATGCAAAATTTGGATGAATAACACATACTAGCATGTCACACATACAGTACATCTTGGTAAAAAATACCACTTTACCCAAAAAATACATGTATGCCATATGTACACTGTAGATATGTTTTTTTTCACCTGAACTAACATGTA
Source organism: Heliocidaris tuberculata (assembly GCA_025618425.1). Taxonomy (NCBI): domain Eukaryota; kingdom Metazoa; phylum Echinodermata; class Echinoidea; order Camarodonta; family Echinometridae; genus Heliocidaris; species Heliocidaris tuberculata. Next base: position 8,796,537 of record CM046846.1, read on the forward strand.
TTGTGACAAATATGATGATTAATCATAAACAAAGCTAGCACCCGTGGATGTCCATGGGCTGCTTCTGCTAGTTTATGCATGTATATACATGTACAGATGGACTAATATTTTTTGTATTCTTTCTTTAATTTTTCACTAGAATGGATTACTCCAGCCTATGGCTCTTAATCATTCCAATCCTGCATATTGTCGGCAAACTTATGGTCGCCCATCTAATAGAAATTACAGAACAATACATACGGAATCAGAGATATAATAATCTCCCCTACACAACACAAGTGAGCAGAGAGAATGAAGATAATGAGGATGATGATGACGAACAAGTTGTATAGGAAATTTATTGCATTTGCTCAGACATATACCTGTGACGCATTTGTTGAACAACGACAGCATCATTGCATCGTGTACGTAAGACTTACGAGCCAGTATACAACAAAGATGGGACTGCAAGGTGCTATTTTCTAGTCCTTAAAAGAAAAAAATATCAATTTCATCCAGACAGAACTGGCAGAAACAATGCTAGTTTCAATGAAAGGTCTTGCCAGACTGGTGCTCAACAGCATACACAGAGTATTTTTACATGTATATACAGGATTATTTTTATGCAATACCGAAGATGCAATAACTATATTTTTCAAGACGGGTGAGTTATTGGGTCTTTACAAGTGTGTGTATGCAGCTACCAAATACATTGCTTAGCATATATAGGCAATACTATTGAACGGAACTGGGCTTCATAATTGTTATCAAAGAGGAGGTTCAGTTACAATTTGTGAGCTTTCTAATTCCTATTATGTCAGTTTGGGAGAATATCATAGAAGAAAATTCCCCTTCACATGATTGTTCTTCAAATGTCCCGGTATTCGAAATCTGATGAAAAATAGCTGGAAAGTTTGGATCATACTTTCATGCCACATGGGTGTGTGCAGTCCCATATACCCATTTCTGTGTGCAGTGCATGTGACTTCCAGCAAGAATGAGTCAATTTCTTGTCATTTTGTTGATTCCAGCAAGAATGAGTCAATTTCTTGTCATTTTGTTGACTTCAGAACCTAACAGTATATACAAGTCCTTATGTACTACATAATGAATCTTTCCCAATTGCTTCTAGACAGTTTCTTTCACAAATGTAATTGCATGACCAGTACAATACTCAACTTTAAATTTAGCTCCTTGTACATAGCTATTTGTAGGGCAGGTAAAGATAACATGATATTAAAATACGTCTAGAAGAGATTCATGATACTTCTTGCAAGACAAGTGTAAATACTATAAAATATTTATTGGACAGGGTGGACGCAAGTGCTTTAACAGCATTTAAGTCCTTGAGCAGATTCACACACAAACCAGGGTTGGGCCTATATTCAATGTACTTAAGTATGAGTACCGGTATTTAACTTAGTTTTTGGCTGAGATAAAATACTTAAGCAACTTCGGTATTCATTTTAATCTTTTGGCTAAGTATTTTACCCTAAGTCTAAGAAAGCTCACTAGCAGACTTTAATAAGCCCATTACTTTGGAAGCCTTGACTGACTGACATGTGGCATTCATACAAACACTGTGTGATGAAACAATGGCTATCAGTAAGTATTTTGCCCTAAAGTTGGCTTGCTAAAGCAAAATACTTAATAATTTACTTAGTTTACTTTTATTCTTATTTTGAAATGAATACCAGCCCAGAGGTACATGTAATAATTACAAAAATTACAAAAACACTTTAATTTTCTTTTTTGAATAATAATTGTATTACAGCACTTCTTTGTGTTAATTTTTTGTGTTAATTTGTATTTTGTATAAGATCATCTGTCTAAAAGTTTTTGTAACTTTTTGTTGATTCAACCACTTCGTAATTTCCTTTGGTGTGCTTCAGCATTATCTGTACTATTTTTGTATGAAATTCTGTATCCTTTTCATTGACTTTGCATGTTTTTATGAAAGTGGCAATTAAATTATATTTAATCAATTCAGTTCAAACGATCAGCTTTTGGGGGTAATACCAACTTAATGTGCTTTAAAAAAAAAGAGAAATAGTGAAAATAAGCCTATTACATGTAGAACCATATAATGATCGTATTATTTCAAAAGACCACATTCATGTGTTTAATTGTTACAGATTTTTGATGTATCTTAGTAACTATTTTCCCTTCACGATAGGACATGTTAAGATTGTGTAAACATAACATCATAATTAAAGTATTTTTGCATTCATGTACAGTTACAGTATTAAAAGGGGTTATTGCAGTGGTCAGTCACTGAGTCTTTTAAAGACAACATTCATATGTCAAAATGTTACAGATTTTTGATGGATCTTAGTTAGTTTTTCCCTTTGTGATAGGACATGTTAAGATTGTGTAAAGATAATATAAGAATTAAAGTATTTTGCATTCATGTACGGTTACAGTATTAAAAGAGGTTATTGCAGTGATTCCCATTCTATTATGACATGCATTCAATCAGATATTCATAAAACACGGGTAAATGTCAATTTCGAGTGGGGAAGGGGAGTAGCCCCCATCTCCAAATCAATAAATATCCCTCAACAGATGAAAAGTGCCCTTCATGTGATGGTAAACGTGCCCCTCTTGAAGTGAAAAATTGCCGTAATCTTGATACTTTGATGCCTTATGTACCCTTCATAACTTGTATCTTAATTCGATGACAATGGAAAGTGCCATTCACTTAAATTTTGATAAGACATATCATCATTCTTAAAGAAGTTGCCTTCTGAAAAATTCTAAAATCCCCTTTCATTGTGACTGCAGGTAACATTACAGTAAAAAAATAGGCCATTTCTGTACCCCCAACGTCAACAAAACATCGACCATCCTCATGATCCGTGGGTGTTTATCATTTTTATTATCCTTACCCTTATCATTCAAGGAAGCACATTAAAATAGTTTTCTTATAGGATTTTAAAAGTCATGTTTCCTTCGGGTCATGTTCACATGTGATCCTGGTGTTTTCACTGTTTTACCAAAAAATGGCACAACTGAGTTTTTATCGGTACATCTCCTTTTTAAAGTGCTGCTGCTCAATAAAGCATGTACAGATGGATGCCATCAAGGTATCATTTTAAAGCACAATCTTATAATTTACGGGAAATAGATAATTATTGTCATAGTATGGTCACAATAATCCTTTGTTTTAGGGTTTTGTTTATTCTGGGACGCACTGTATAGGCCTCACCTAGAAATCAATTCATAGTAACAGTCAGGTGAATATGTTACTTACAGCTGAAAATTGTGCTTTCTTTTTTCTTCCTTACCAGTACCTTGAAATTTTTCTAAGCATATTTATTATATGCATTTATACAAATATTACACAACTGCCTGTCACTAAATGAAGCATTATAGATTGCCATATCAGGTTAGATCTTTTATCGTGGCAGAAATTTTATGTAGATGCTGTAGTGGTTGTGCTAATGAGTGTGTTGCATTATATTATTTTCTTGTGTATATCTTCCTTTTTTCTAGGCATTGAAATTTCTGTGCTGACAGAAAGAGTTTGTGGGGACGCTTGTATTATTTTAGCTCCCATTATTACAAAACCTGCTGGCAATAAGCCTAATTTCCCGTTATTTTTAGGCAGTAAGTCAAAACCTGTTGTATTTCTCGTGCTTTGTTCCTTAAGCTTCAGGTTATATTGTTCGATTCTGGCTTTCTATTCATTCTTGCGGTATACTCTGATGAGTGCAAGACGAAAAGCTTTAGTATGTCTCTCTTCAATTTTCCGATTCTGTAGTACCAAACATCTTTTCATTTAATTGGGATTTGTGATCATTTGTAATATCAATAACCTAAAGCAAATTCTATGCATCACAATCTTCAAGAAATACTAAATTGAATAGCAGAAGAAAACATACTGTGGAACGTCATGGCACACCCTTGTAATACAGCTTCAGTGCTGTTATCTTAGCACTCCATGAACTAAGTGAACATTTTTACGGTAGAGTGATCTATTCTTGATATATTCTTCACTTTACATTTACAGGCTATCAAGCGCTCCTACTTCTCCTACTTTTTTCCCCCAATTCTCCTAATATATCCTACCTTTTTTCAGTTTCTTCTACTTTTATCAAAACATATTTGAGATACTTATGCAAGGCTATCATGCATGAGAATCTCATTGTAGCTCAGTTATTGCAGGTCGTAACAAGCAAGTGTGCATACAAATTTACGTTAGTGATGTGAATATGACCAAGAAGACCCTTGTTACACTGACAAAATTAGTCTTGGCCCATTAAGTGTTAATCAACAACAGGTCTGAGGCTGACCCTCCTCCTCCCCTCCCCCAAACTAACTGCTTGCAAACTCCTTTTTTTTTTTATCTATGTTTTACCCTTATCTTCTCTTTTTATCCATTTTTTTTTCTGTTTCTTTCTGCTTCTCTTCCTCTATTTCATTATGTATTTATTTGTATTTCTTTTTCCTTATATATTCGTCAGTTTTCACTTGCCTTGTTTTCTATCTTTTCTTATGTATTTTTTGTTTTTCCTTCTTTCTTTTTCTATCTTGCTCTACATATTTCTTTATTTTTCCTGTCCTTTATTTTCCATTCCTATTCTTCCTTATGTATTTTTGTTTTCCTGTTTCATGTTATCTTATCATTCTATATTCCTTATGCATTACTTTGTTGTTGTTTTTTTGTCTTTAAGTTTGTATTTTTTATATATCTGTATTTCTTTGTTTTTTCTGCTCGTTTTCTCTTGTTCCTGATGTATTACTTTGTTTCCATGTTCTTTAATTTTAATTTTCTTTAGTTTCTAATCCTATGCATTTCTCTTTTTTTTTCCTGCTTTTTCTATCTTCTCTTTTTATATTTCCTTTAATACGTAGTTACTGTTTTTATCTTTCCACCTCTCTTTCAATATTGCCCAATGCATTTATTTTTATCCTTCTTTATTTTTTCTAAAATTTCTGTCTCTGCATGTGTATTTCTTTGATATTCTCTTTCTGTTTTTTCTTCTGTATTTCTTTGCCTATGTCAGCCAAAACCTGAATTGTGTCAAGGGCAACCTTATCATACTAAAGTGTAAGGGGGGGGGGGGCAAAATTAAGGGCCTGCTTTTGTCCAGTTAACAACCCAGCCCCCAAAGGGGGACAGCCTCAGACACTGTTTTAGGGTCTTAGACTACAGGACTATTTAATCACAACAAGATGGAAGTGCAGCCACACCCACTGGCCCAATGCTCCCTTGCATCCCGAAGAGAAGGAACCTGGCAGTGTAGTCATTCCATTCCTACTTTTATCCTACTTTCTCTCTACTGAATCCTAATTTTCTCCCTACTTTTTCTGAAATGACTTTTGAACCTACTTTTCTCCTCCTTATTTCCTTGGGTGTGCTTGAAAGCCTGTTACAATATATTTGTGAAGCAGTGCATCACCACTGGTACAATATGCAGCGAAAATGGAAGAGCAGATGCCTAGCTAGTGCTGGTATCGACACGCCTGATGTCGCCACTATGGCGACAAAAGTACTGGTTTTGGACTTTGCCGACATGTCAACACGTATGCTCCGATGGCGACAAAAGTACTGGTTTTGGACTTTGCCGACATGTCAACACGTATGCTCCGATGGCGACATAAAATGGGTCTTTTTACATGTACCTCGCCGTGGCGTCGTGCGCGCGTACGTGATTTGTTTCACATACGCATTAGCAGCGCGCGCGCGCGACACGATCGCTGCGTATCTAGCTGCGACGACCGGTATACATTACGTACATATGTACATGCCTAGATATGCGACACTAGCTGACTCGCACCGCATGACTTTCATTAATGCTTGATAAATTGGATCATACAAAACAAATTTTGGGGCAAATAGTTGACAGTGTGCATCTTTGAGAACTGTAAGTGAGTATGACTGCGAGTGTGAGCCCGTGAGGACATAGTGCATGTATTCCATGTAAAGCTCTTGTGAATTTGTGTCGGGTAACTCTGGTTTAATAGTGTACGGTCACTACGGGAGCGACCCGAGTTTAGACTTGTTTGACTCATGTCCAGATGTAACATCGGCGTTAATTTTATTGCGACACGGCGACATAGATTTTCCATGCCGATACCAGCACTATGCCTAGCGGAATCCTTGCAAAAGTACTACATTAGCATCCGCACAGTACTAGCCAGATGCAAAGTTTAGGTAAACTTGTTCAAGAGCATTTTTGCCATTGATTAATTGGTGTTTCTTCAAATAATATAATATCTGAAAATTATTAACCCATAACTGTCAAACCCTATCATGACTGGTGACAGTTAGGTACTGTACTTTTACATCAATAAGAAAAGAAAAAAAAAGATAGTAAAGTAATCATTTTCTTACATGTATATGTATATACCGCTTAGTCTTTCTCTTCAAGGTGTGAATGTATTTTATACTATTGATATTTGTACAATACGCCATAGTGCTTTGGTAATGAAGTGATGATACCACCAATTGACAAAGAAATGCAACTCTCTTCCATCCAGTGAACATATTACAAGTAAATTTATCTTAAAATGTTGAATACTCTATCTGCTGTTTCGTTAGTTTGTTAAGAAAGATATCTATGTGAAGTGACAAAATGACACACATGAAATCATTTGTAATTCACTGCCTACTATACAAATTTGTTTGAGTGAAAAATATATACATGTAAGTACAGTAGTATGTTTCTTGCAGCCACACTTGGAGTTATTGCTTCATTGCAATTCAACTTGTCAGATTGAACAATTAAAAAATGATCAATCTAATGAGAATCAAAATGCAACAAACTAAATCAATATATAACCTTATTACGCAGATCTGAGATATATTTTATCAAATGAAAATATAAGTATAAAAATTTGTTTAGTAAGATGTATGGTAGTCCGACATACATGTATGCCCCAGTGGCATTTGCTCCAGCCTTTATTTAGTCAAAGATGTGGCCTTATAGGGACAAGGTTGCACCAGGGTTTCAGGCTAGGCCTAAAGTCTAGTCCAGGGTTGAAGATAAGAATTCAGTTAGTGTACAGTAATGATCACTGTGCTATTGTCACCGGAGCATATGTCATACAACCAGATGTATATTTCAATGTACATATTAATAAATGTACAACATGTATAAGCTGATAAGTATACATCCTTGTTACCTAATAAAAATGAAGCTGTACATATAATTACTGAAAGTACATACTGTAATCCTTTTTGTGAAACTGAGGTGAGTTCCTGAAGTCCGCTAAATAACCCCATCTAAATAAAGAGGTGGATCAGGTTTCTCCATGTGAACGATTATGGCAATGTTCAAATTTTTCCTGCTACCAGTAATTCTAATCACTGTTATAATGAAACACCATTATTAAAGTCACTGTCAGGAGTAGCAATTCCAACATTATTGACACTGTGAAAATCTTCAGACAAATTGAAGGGCTGCCTTTACGACGACGATCATATTTTCAAGCTATTCTTACAGGAAATGAGTGGAATGCAAGTAATTTTATAATGTTAGCAAGGTTCATTCTTCTAGCTTGTACACCAAAACACAGATTTCTGTCGCTTGACTGTCATCTATTTTGGTTTCACAATGACACAAGCCACTGAGCAACACTTTAGTATCACTTTACCACCCACTTAATGGTTAATATGGCATGTAAGTGTATAATATGGCATTTTAGTGCCTACTTTAATACCACTCATTCTCTCGTAAATCATATTATGTGTAAAAGTCTATGTCTCAAGTGTCTCCTGTAAGTTTCACTCTCTCTCTCTCTCTCTCTCTCTCTCTCTTCTGTCTTTCATGTATATCCTGTCTATTGATTTCACTCTTTCACTATTTGTTTTTTCTTTCTATTATCACATATTTTCCTTGTATTTCTTAATGTTTCTCTGTTCATTTCACTCTTCCCTTCTCCGTCTTTCCCTATGTCTTTTTATCCATATATTTCAATTTTCCGTTCTGTCTTCTCTGTCTAACGAATTTATTTTGGCAATTTTTCTGGTCGTCTGCAGATTACTCTGCCTTTTCTCTGTCTTCCTCTGACTAAATTACTCAGTCTTTATTTCTCCTTTTCCTGCATTCTTTTTCCCTCCCCTCCCTTCCCTGCCCCTCTTCTCCCCTCCCCGCTTTACAAAAATGCCATACTGTGTACTGTGCAAGATTGACCTAGTGACTTACATCTGATTGGAGAGTTTGTTGCTCTCATACATGTACTTAATAATTATCCTATGTGTGTTTGTGTATGAATTGTGACTATAGAATGAATATCTTATTCTAGAGGGTGGAACATACAGTGTAGCATGCACAATTTGCAATAGAACCAAACATTGCTCAAGTTGCAATTTGTTCCAGACTCTGCCTCTATGAGTTGACATTAAAATCCCACAAGTTTATATTGGTTTAGTCAAGGCTTCAAGACAATAAAGACGCATATGACAAAATTATTCCAAATCAACATTTTATTTCATAGAGGAAGAACCAAAATAATAGAATGTAGAATTATTATTTACCTCTTTGAACACTTTCAAGCAAAATAATATGAAAACTTTTTTTTTAGAGATGTCTGATTCTAATTTTAAAAGCACAGACAAAAGAAGCAATTTTCCTCTTTGCGTATTTCCCGCGTCTTTATGCACCACTGTGTTTCACTAAGCTACTCAATAAACTGACATTAGTCCATGCATATCTTCCTCTGCTGAGAGCCAAAAGGGCATTGATTCTTATCTCTTTACATTGACTGAGTTACACCAGAAAATCAATAAATTCAGTGGATGGCTTAAATTGTTCTTTAAATGCTGTGATGACCAGAATAAAAAGCCTACAATAAAATTAATTGACCTCTTTGACATTTGACCTTACACCTTATAACCCCAAAGTCTGATCACTTTATCTCTTCCTAGTCAAGAATACAAAATAGTTGAGATATGGTAATAACAAAGCTAAAAAACATTTCTCAAATACTGACCTCTATGACAGGTCAAATTTGACCTAAATGTGAACAAAAATCTCATCAGTTCGTCTCACTATGGTGATGCATACTAGTTCGAAGTTCGAAGTAAATGGCTCAAATTGAGCTCAAGAGAGTGTTAACAAGGCAAAACCCTGAAATTTAATGGTAAATGACCTCCATGACCTTTAAACTTTGACCTACGTACCCCAAAATTAAATCACATCGTCTTCCTATGTTGATTCATACTAGCACCGAGTTTGAAGTTCATACCTCAAATGACTCTTGAGATATCACATTAACGAGGCTAACACCTGAAATTTCAGAAATTGACCTGTGATCTTTGACCTTTGATCTACGTACCCCAAAATCTAATCAGATTGTCTTCCTATGGTGATACACACTAAAACCAAGTTTGAAGTTCATACCTCAAATGGTTCTTGAGTTATCATGAGAAAGAAAAAGCTGGACGGACAACCCGAAAACATAATGCCTCCGGCACCACCTTCGGTGGGCGGAGGCATAAAAAGATTCTCATGTTCATATTACCTTCATCATTGAGCATCTTCATGGCCATCTTTCTATCAACAAACGAACCCAGCTGGAGAGGAGGCTGTCCTGGGCTCTCATCTACCCTTAGACCTACATGTACAATAAGAACAAAGTAAGATAGAGTTAGATAAGGTGATTTATCAGGCACATAAAAACAACATTCCCATAAGACTATTTCTGATTTGAAATCTTGTCTTTTGGCAAACTACTACTTCGACTCATCACCAATTCCATATGACAGGACCGAGAGTTACAGGTTCCCTAGTTGCATACAAATGTACATCATCCTAGCTGATTATTCAAACTCACCTTGTTTGAGCTTGGCTAGGTCTATGCAATCTTGCTGAAGGAAAGCTTTGCCTCTGTTGTCCTGAGAGCTACTCGTTGGGAATAACGACTTGAATCTCTTGTGTCTCCCTGATGATAAAACAATTGTGGTATATATATTATTCAATACAGTAAACATCATACATCAGGCAGAAATATACTTTGGGCTAAACATCATTTGATCATCACTGAAGGGCCATTGTATCATTCATGGCTGCTGATCATTCCATAATCGTAAATGAGGCAGAGACCCATCTCTGAATACTTATGTAAACTGCTAATACAGATCAGAATAAGTCTTAGATAGCTTAGCGAAATGTGATGGTGCAGAAAGATGCATAATTATGACAAAGTAATTCAAAATAAAAAATTTTATTGTATAGAGGCAGAACCAAAATATAAGGATGTAGAATTAATATTCAACTCTTTGAACATTTTAAAGAAAAAAAAAAGAAAACTTTTATTCAGGTATGTCTAATTCTAATTTTAGAAGCACAGCCAAAGCTGGCAATTTTCCTCCTTGCGTCTTTATGTGCCATTGTGTTTGGCTAAGCTACCTTATGAATTCTTTTTCTAATTCACATGTGTCATGACTTGCTCAAATGTACATTCAAGTAAGTTTAAACATGAAATCAACCAAATAATCACTTCATATTGGTGATATCCAATAAGGTATATTAAAAAGAATCTTGCACATGGTATAAATCCCTTGAAGTCTCTTGAAATCAGAATTGATTTGGAAACTCACAGTACAGTGGAAACTTGGTATAAAGAGCTCCGATATGGCAAGATTCCTGATATAACAAGGCAATTTTGCTGCTCCTAGGCCTTTATGTTCTTTTTTTTTGCCCCGATATACAGAAATTTCTGATATAACAAGGTAATTTTCATGGTCCCAAGGTCCTCATTCTCCCTGTTAGATTGCAAACTTGTCATGGTCGGGGAGCTTGTGTGTCTCAGTGATCCCTAGAGCTATGCCAGCTGGAGATTTATCTCCTGGTAGGGCCTCCCATGCTGGACAGGTCTAAGGAAAGAGGTGAGACGAAAAGCAATCCACTGGTCTTCCAGGTTGGGGGTTGAGCACAGGGCTAACAACCCTGTCACGTAAAACAGAAATTGTTACGGAAACAGCAACAGAAGGAAACGACACTACTGGGTGTGATGGACTTCCAGGGCTATCATCAGATGCTAGGATGAATGCCAGTGGTGAAAGCCGAAAGGAAGCCATTGGCAGGAAGGTGGAAGTTCTGAATGCCAAACATAAAACAAGGGCAAAACAGCGCTGGAACTGGATTGGTCATGTATTGAGAAAAGAGTCAAACAGCATCCCCAAAGTAGCCCTGCACTGGACACCAGAAGGAAAAAGAAAGAGAGGACGACCCAGAACCCCATGGCGTCGAACTGTAGAGGAAGAAATGAAAGATATGAATCTGACCTGGAGAAGTGTCCAGAAAACAGCCCAAAACTGACAGGAGTGGAAGACCTTTGTTGCTGCCCTACATGCCAGGAGGCATAACGGGCAGTAAGTAAGTAAGGTCCTCATTATAGCAAGTTTCCACTGTATCTGATTTTATTTGTCTCACCTTTCTTTGTTCCAGGAACGGTCATATCCTTGAAGGTTCCTTTATCTTGATCTCTCTCTACTTCTTCTTTGGGAGCTAACCGATCTAAAATGGCTGCCAGAGCATCATTCCTCTCTTTAACAGGTGCTTCCTGTTGGTCAGACTTTCAAAATAGAGAAAAATTTATGAATGATGCCTTCGTTTCATAAAGTTTCATGAATTTCTTTGCTATTCTATGCTACAAAAAGTAAAGTATAGTTTCAAATTTCATATAGTTATTAAGTACTGTCATCCATAAAATCATGTCTATCATCATTTGAATTATCATCATCTCAAGTATATATATATATATATATATTTTCAATTTCATTCTATGGAGCCATCTTTGATTGACCTTTAACCTCATCAAAGTTAATTACACAATAATTTGCTTATACAAACATATGCAATAAAGTCATTTATCAAAAGAGACAAGTATTCAGAAATATAGTATACATAATCCATTAATGCAAATTAGCTATTTTCCGGCAAATAACTATTTCACGCACTTGTTATTTCCTTTAACAAAAATGATGAAACAAATCTTTCACTATTAGTACCTCAGAGATGGACAATTCAGCAGTAGTGACTTGGTCGTCTTCATATTCTGCAGTATTAGATTCCTTTTCTCTTTCAATCCTTCCCTGAATCTCCTCCACTTGAGCTAAAAGCTCTCTTTTCTTCCTCTCAAGTAACTGTTTAGCATCATCTATTTCTGTGTTCCGTTCTTCTCCTGCTGCTTGATTGATTGATGGAGTGGAATCACTTATCTCTGTTTTTGCTGTTACCATGTCAATCTGTCATGTCATAAGATTGAAATGTAAAATGACAGTCTATCCTTTTTTTATAAATACTTTGATAAATTACCAGAAATATTTCTAAAAATGTAACCATTATTCTGAATTCAAGCAAAAAACATATTCATTTTTGTTGTGTAGATGGTTTGCACTTCCCTACTAATTATGACTGAATTTTAAAAATGATGAGATAATGACAATAAAGTTCTCATAAGCCAACTGCTTACAATCTACATCTGGTGGATTATGTCATGGATTTGAGCAAGGTCTCAAATGCTAGTACAAGTATAACAGCATAATGCTAACATGGAAGTAAACATTTCTATACGAGATACTATTTCAGCACAGAGAAATCATGTTAACATTTCTTTGTCATTTCATTACTAATATGTTTCACTCTAGCATAATAATTTGTTCTTAAATCTAATCAAGTACAAATCAACCAAACATAGTTCAATCATGGAGGGCATCCTTTTTTCCAATGGATTCCTCAGCTTCAACAAAACATCTTTCCTCATGGCATTCCACGATCATCTTTAGAAGCATTTGCCTTGACATACCTCTTTTTGTTTCTCTCTAACATCAACTGATGATGACTCTGTTGTCATGACAACACCATCATCATTAGCACGCTCCTCCTGGTTGTTCTGTGACCGTGGTTGGGAGGTTTTCTTGCCTTTCTTTCCTGTTCTTTTAAAAGGCTTTCTGCTGCCTGAAAGGTAGAGTATGAAAAAAGTATGAATTGCACTAAAATAAGACTTTGCTTATATCAATTAAAAATACTCCCTGTGAAACTCAAGAATCAACATTATACATGCATCTCAAACATCAATTGGAACTTTAAATTAAAAAAAACTCAGCACATATGTCTGAATCACATTATGTTCATCTCCATCTGTGGCATCTGATAATCTCTCTCAGGCAATGCAATGTATAGGAACATTAAAGTTTTAACAGAGGAATCACGATTTATCCTGATTGTCTAAATACATAGAATTTAGGCATACCGTGGTATTTCACTCATAAAAATTAATGGTAGGTATTATTTTACACATCTAGAACTATAAGCATCAATTTTCCTACATTCTGTCAAGTCATTCAATTTTATTACATTCTGCTACTATATTTTGAGCCCATATTTGTAATTCTATTTTTTTGTGCTGAACAAATAAATGTGTAATAAAACAAGTGAATGAGTAAATTACGCAATGCGTAATAAATGTCCCCGCCGGAAGTGCAGATCTGTGGAAATTAACTAGCCTGAACCTTAAAACTTCAGTGAAAAACTTTAGTGAATAAAATAATAATGTTACTGCATGCAAAAGAAGAGAATACCAACAATGCATGTATACAACTGAAATATAAAACATGAAAACATTATGAACCTTCAGCCATTTTGAATAAATTTGCATAAATTTGCATGAATAATGAATTTCAAAATTCTGTGCAGAAGTTTGGAAGCCCCCACCCAGCCCTATCAGATAAAACAATCGAAATCAAAATCCGAGTTGAAATGGAGAAGTAGCATTTTTCGTCAATTTTGAATAAATTTGCATAAATTTGCATAATTAATGAATTTCAAAATTCTGTGTAGAAGTTTGGAAGCCCCCACCCAGCCCTATCAGATAAAACAATCGGAATCAAAATCCAATGTGAAATAGAGGAGAAGTAGCATTTTTCGTCAATTTTGAATAAATTTGCATAAATTTGCATAATTAATGAATTTCAAAATTCTGGGTAGCAGTTTGGAAGCCCCCACCCAGCCCTATCAGATAAAACAATCGGAATCAAAATCCGATGTGAAATAGAGGAGAAGTAGCATTTTTCGTCAATTTTGAATAAATTTGCATAAATTTGCATAATTAATGAATTTCAAAATCCTGTGTAGAAGTTTGGAAGCCCCCACCCAGCCCTATCAGATAAAACAATCGGAATCAAAATCCGATGTGAAATAGAGGAGAAGTAGCATTTTTCGTCAATTTTGAATAAATTTGCATAAATTTGCATAATTAATGAATTTCAAAATTCTGTGTAGAAGTTTGGAAGCCCCCACCCAGCCCTATCAGATAAAACAATCGGAATCAAAATCCGATGTGAAATAGAGGAGAAGTAGCATTTTTCGTCAATTTTGAATAAATTTGCATAAATTTGCATAATTAATGAATTTCAAAATTCTGTGTAGAAGTTTGGAAGCCCCCACCCAGCCCTATCAGATAAAACAATCGGAATCAAAATCCGATGTGAAATAGAGGAGAAGTAGCATTTTTCGTCAATTTTGAATAAATTTGCATAAATTTGCATAATTAATGAATTTCAAAATTCTGTGTAGAAGTTTGGAAGCCCCCACCCAGCCCTATCAGATAAAACAATCGGAATCAAAATCCGATGTGAAATAGAGGAGAAGTAGCATTTTTCGTCAATTTTGAATAAATTTGCATAAATTTGCATAATTAATGAATTTCAAAATTCTGTGTAGAAGTTTGGAAGCCCCCACCCAGCCCTATCAGATAAAACAATCGGAATCAAAATCCGATGTGAAATAGAGGAGAAGTAGCATTTTCTAACATTTGAGCACACACGGACAGACGGACGCACGGACGGACGGACGCACGGACACACACACGCACACACGAATGGAGCCCGTTTCATAGTCCCCTCGCGAACTTCGTTCGGCGGGGACAAAAATATATATCCATTTGGATATATCTAGGAAAACACTGACTTACTTTTTGGAGGCTTGATGTGATTGACCTTTGACACTTGCCATTTCATGAGACAGAAGTCTTCGCCTCCTGTCATTATGAGGTCAGAATCAAAGCAAGACCATGCACAGGAGAATACACGACCCATGTGACCTCTGAAGTTTGCTAATGGCTCTCCTTTCACTACATCCCAAACCTATGAAGAATGAAAATACAGTATTAGGATCAGAGCAAAACCACACACACACACACATGAACACACCCCTCTGAAGTCGGCAAATGGTTCTCCTTTCACTACAACCCAAACCTAGATGGAGAAGAGATGAGATTAACAACATCAGTTGAATATTCTGACTATCATCACAACCATACATCTGGAATATCACACTGACTGACATGCAGATGTTACCACATACACAAATAATCAGATTACTTTCATGAACGATCCAAAAACATATAGCCTTCTGTTGCATGTAGAAACAAAATTATTCAGGTAAACATTTTACACATTTTGGAATTACTTTGTTTTTAGTCCTGTAATGACCCAGTTATAATTGGACTGAAAAAACCCCATATTTGTTGTATCCTGTCTCCATAATTGTGAACGCAGGGATGCCACTGGCAATTGTCTCTAGGGCAGGAAAAAATTTTGGGGGAGAGACAAAATGTGCGCAAAGCGCACATTACGAGCACGAAGCGCAAAGTCCCTTGCGGCCAGGGTCCAGGGCCCTTGAGCGAGCCCTGGAAGCTGTGGGGTTTTAGATGCTCCCTGGTGCAATCTCAGCCTTATTTTGCACCATTTACAATGTTTTTTGAAACTTCATATTTTATATCTTTACAGCATTATTTTATGCAAGTGATCTCACTTAATTACACCCAATGAGTGACTTGCCAAGATTGAAGTTCAGGTTAATCCAAATAATTTCCAAGTGTCAAAAAAAGTCCCATTAGCGGTGATAAGCGTACTGCATAGAATTCATTTAGTTTATAAAAGCTTAGCTGCCGCTGCGCCGCTTTATCACACAGTAGCTACGTACATGTGTACATGTTTCATGCATGCATGCATGCACTTGAGCTAGCTAACTGCAAGCACATGGATCGCAAATCGCAACGTGTGTTATCTCGCTAGTTTCCGATCCAGTTGTTTTGCGATATCCGCACGTCAAATACACGTGGAACGTACTTTAAAAATTATGAAAGCACTTGTCCGCAAATTTTAGATATAGACTCTTACACCAGCAGATTTAACAAACAATTTGCATCTTTCATACACTACAATACATACACCGTACTGAAAATCACATATCGAAGTCTATTCGTGTGATTTTTTCTGGTGCTCTTTCAAGTTGTAGAGAAGGGCGGAAAGAAATACGAGGTCGGAAATTTGACACCAAAAATATAAAAAAGCCGGAATTCTGGCAATTGCCGGAAAAGTGGCATCCCTGTGAATGAAATGAAATACCTGAGCTGAGTTGTCATAGGATGTAGAGACCAGTCGGCCATCACCATGTGGGCTCCAGGTCAAACTAGTGACCCTTCCAGTATGACCGGTCAGTGTGCGATAGCTGGATGTTATGGGAACGGTCAATGGTTCTCCTTTATCCCCTGAAACAATGATAAAACTCTGTATTAGACAGCTGTCTTCTCAGTTATGAATTATTCAACTCACTACAATTCTTACAAGTGTTTGCAATAACAAAACTTCCAAGTAAATTGGCCTAATCATAACAGTAATAGTAATACTAGTAATACTGTAAAAGCTATATATAAATCACTTTTGTAGGTGTTTAAATTTCTGTTGCGATATCTATTGCACATATTTATAAAAATATTACTATTGAAGAAAATTTTAATTTCCTATTTACCAACGGTATTGCAGAATTTGTGAAAATTACCACAATGCACAGCTGGTATCATTTTATCACAAAACCAATCCTTTGAAAGATCACTGTTTTTTTCTGATTTTTTCCTTCTCAACATTCTTAATGAAGCAGGACTTAATTGACATAATTATACTTTCATTTTTTCTTAATTGATAAATAATAAATATATTTGGGATTGCTTGTTCAAATGCACAGGATACTGTTTAGTGTGTATGTACACCAAAATATATTGAGGGGCATGTGTAGTAATGAATCATCTCCTCTACTCACCAAGAACATTTGCTAAGTCATAGATCTCAACTTCATGATCATTGGACCCTGATGCTAGCCAGTATCTCCTCTCTAATGCATTCCTCTCTGCATTCACACCAGTCTTCTCTGATAAACCATTACCAGTCTGTTCAGACAAACTCTCACTGGTCTCCCCAGTTAGATTCACACCAGTCTGCTCGGATAAAATGGCACTAGTCTCCTGCAGCAAACTAACACCAGTCTCCTTGGACAGGCTCACAGGCACATCATTTGCACTGTCTACTGCTACTGTTGAAGAACAAAGGTCTTCATCTTCACCTTCCCCTTGAGGTTTTTCAGATTCTGTTTGCTCAGGTACTTCCAGTGGTTTACTTGATAAAGAATCCTGCACTTCTGATTGGTGGGATTCAAATTTCTCAGGCTCTGATGGGATGGCTTCTTCATAGTCTGGATACCAGTTGAGACAATTGATGATCTTGCCTTGGACATGTACAGTACAGAGGTGATGAAGGTCTGGTGAAGCAAATACTTCAATTGATCTAAAAAGATAAAGAACATTTGTAAATATGTTTCATTAATATTTCACATACAAAAGTAAAGTTTCTTGAAAGGGTCGACCATCAAATTAGTGTTAATTTGGGTAGTGATAGAAAAACTGGGTGTGAAAAATTCAAGAGCTATTTTAGAAATTCTTAAGGTGCAACAGAGTATAATGCTACTTTTTGATGAAAATGTACTTATACAAGTAAACATACATGTAACTGACAATGTGATCTGGATTTAAAGAATAGGTAACCTGGTCAAATTAATTATTTTACTATGTGATCATGCTCTGTTTCATCATAGGTGAAAAAAGAGAATAGTGTAAATTTAGTTTACCCATCTTCATTCCCGATGGCAACAGCTCTTCCATCTAACCTCCAGGCAACATCAGATCTCTGAGGCAAAAGATGCTGGAAATACAGAATGAAAATAGTTTCAATTGAACTGAATACAGAGTAAAAGTGTGGAGGGTTAAAAGGACTAAGAACTTAAGGTTTGATATATGTCAGAAGACATTCGTTATACTGCAGAACCTGTTCAATGGCAGAAAACAATGTGTTTTTACTGATCACAGATCACATAATTAGCATAAGCAAACTTGTTGGCTAACCTCAAAACTTCACACAAACATGAAATGGAAAATTACACCTTTTCCTGATCATGATCTTGATTTACCAAAGCAAAAATATTGATGTTGCATGATATTGATTTTAGTAAATAATTAGCCAGTATCATTTTCTTGACTAATATCAAATTGCTTACCTAAAGGCTTTCAAGAAAATGCCACTGAGAATACATTGTACAGCATGATGACAAAACCATCATTCTACTGGATACTTTTTTACTTGATATTTGATTAGCAAGTATATTATTTCATTAAATCACACATTCCAGTAAAAAACATCTTTGCATGCCTTACCTTGTAGTTATTAGTCTGTTTGATGAGGGTATTGACATTGGTACTCTCCTGTTCAAGTTTAGCAGGGTTATGTTGATAGACTATCCCTTCACCTCCACAGCTGTATACATGATGAGACTGAGAGTGGCTGCCATCTTGGAAACAAACAAACAGGTCATGATAACAGGTGAATTGAATAGAAATACTTTCATACAGTAGCTACAGTCCATGGTAGCTTTGGACAAGTTTAGCAGATATCTTAAAATGTCATACTAGGCATTACTTCCAACACAATACACAACAAGTTCCGAAATTCCACAACATCCTGTCTACCAGGTGGAATAGGTTTTCAAAAACCCCAACTGTGTTTGTTTTTGCAAAGAGTCTGGAATAGGTAGAATCATCCCAGCAAAGTCAGGAATAGAGGGGGATTATTCTACTTACTAACTTAAAGTGTACCAACCACCTGAAAAAAGAATTTGTATATCGCTAGGAAGTATAAAATTAACCTCAAAGCACTTTATCTGAAATTCTATAGGTCAATAGTTTAGGAGTATGAAGGAAATAAAGGATAACATGAAGGTACTCGCGCGGAACCAAACCTCCGAGTTGGGTTCCGCGCGAGCCCTTATCTTGGCGAGCGCGTACGGATGCGTTGAGTAGTCTACTAATGAGTCCCTTTTATGCTTATAGAGAGTATAATCAAACTTGTAATATCTCTTTATAGAAGTGATATTCGAAACCCATATTTGGAATATAGTAGAATGACATGGAACCTCTAACATATAGAATAAAATATTTTTGGGTGACTGGTACCCTTTAATGCTAAGTACAACTCAGTTTCACTGAGAGCATGTAAGCACAGTACCATCTCATTTTCTTTTACAGTAGAGGAAACCCATTCCACTTAGAAGCAGACAAAAGCTTTAGACTTTACTTTGTTATCACAGTATTGGGCACCTAGCATTAGTATTAAAGAAAATAATGAACATATAGACATGAAAATAAACATCGCAAAAACTCATTGCCTGAAATTTAAGAAATCTGCAAATGCTCACTATCAACTGAAGGTAAAAATACAACTATTCTTGTAAACAAGGGACTATCCTTCAAGCTGTATTGCAACAAGTATCCATTGTACATTATCAAAATTAAATTGACAGTCTTACCTGGTTTAGGACATGGAGGTCCCCAGCATAGGGAGTAGATTGTCTTCTTGTGAAATGTCCAGAACTGCTGCGGAGGTTTACTGAAAAGAAATAAATATTCTTATTTTCATCGTTTTATAACATAAAGACTGGATACATAATTGGCTTGCACTTTTCTCATGAAGCAATATAGTATTTGTTTACACATACAAAATGAGTGACAAAGATGTATAGATTTCTTTAGGACTTTTCTTTGAAAACTTTTAAATGAATCTGATGCAAGCAAAATGCAATGCGATGCAATGCACTTCATAACCCTCCTTTTTAGTCTGTGGATAACAAAAGGCCATTGAAATGATTATCATTTTCATGAAATCATTTTCCTCTTATCAGTATTTTATATGAAAGTGAAAGTCAACATATTTCTAGAAATAAAAACATACTTAGGGACTGAAACATTGAAGATACCAACTCTTCCATCATCTGTTCCATAGGCTAGTGAATTCTCTCTGAGTGGATGCCAAGATACCTACACATAAATAAAGCATTGGGTTTAATGTTCAAGGGTTCTAAACTAATGGTATTTGAAAATCAACTATCAATCAATACATCTGGAACCTGTAGCATGAAAATTTGCACATGTATGCAGGTGCAAGGAATTGCAAGAAATAATTTCTGAGCAAGCCTTAAATTATTTTCCCTCTATACTCTTTAGTCCTTAACCATTTGAATGTTCCACAAAGTTTATCTTGTGATTTTGTGCCTTTTTATCATACACAAATAATTTTTTCGGGTAGTACATGTAATAGCCATATCAATCAGAAAACACTGTAAATGCTGGAATACAGATGACTTTGGAAACAAGAAAGTTCAAGGGGTCATGTCCCCTGAATATTTTGACTTTTAAAATTTCACTTCAATCAGCAGTATCCTAAGAAAGAGTTTGCCTATCTTTATTTCTTACTAAAACTTAGAATCACACAGACATTATTTAGCAAGAAAAATAAAAAACAGAAGTAGAAAACAAGGGCATTCATAAACTATCAAATTATTTTGCACACAATGCAATTCTTTACAGAAATGAAGGATATGATGTATTCTTACCACTGTGACCTTTGACTTGATTCCCTGCCACAGGGTGATGACATCATACATCCTACCCCGGGCTCCTGTGTTCCACACCCTTATCATGTTGTCTCCTACACCAAGGGCAAGTCTAGCTGGGTCCAAGGGTGAGGGTGATATACAGTAGACAAAACCACCCAAGGTTGGAAGACTCCATTCTGACTGAAGGGTAGACAGGTTCCAGCAAATCACCTTTTATGAGGGGAAATGGGATGACAAAATACAAGATTGTTTCATCATAAAATAACAAAGATTCTTATGACATAAGCAACAAATGGAAAGAAGTTAGTTGTCACTAACAAGCACTACAATAGTGCTTCTCAGACATCCTTTACTCAAGACAATGATTTAAATACACATGCAAAAATTAAAAAACTTTGTTTATAATGAATACCATCATTTATAAAATATTCACAAAACTGTCATTAGTGGAGGTGCTGTTGCCTAGTGGAGAAGTTACCAGACTGCAGATCACAAGGTACGGGGTTCGAATCCCAGCCCGGCACTAACGTTCTTTGGCAAGACATTAATCTAATTTGCCACTCTCGACCCAGGTGAAGTAAATGGATACCAGTAGGAATTTTATTCCTTGAAGCTTTAGCGCTTTCATTAGGGCAGCTAGGCTGACTCGGTGTAATAATCCAAAGTTCTTTGGAAGCGCATAAAGACATTGATAAATATGTATTATGCGCTATACAAGAACTGAATATTATTATTATTATTATGAAGTCAATAAAATAAACAATTCTTAAACAAAAAACTTTTTGCATAATGAATACCTCAATATATATTTCCAAAAATCTAATGAAATACAGCTTTTGACTGCATCGTTACTCCGGTGATTTATAGCTGGTTTTGAAGGAAAAGGTCATATTTCTATTGTTAAAAAATGGATAAATGAGAGCAAAATCAGAGCACTGATGATTCACCTGTCTATCCATAGATGTAGTGATAACCCTGTCAAGGTCACCTTGTCTACCAGAGATGTTGAAGACAGATCGTTGATGGGAGGAATCTCCTGGTCCTCCTAATATCTCCCATCTAGGTTGGCTTGGTTTGCTCAGGTCCCAAAGGATCACGTCACCCCTGTCAATAAAACATTTATTGATCGATAGTTAAATAGATAGATCTCCTGATCCTTAAAGAATTTGTATCTAGGCTGGTTTAACAGGATTACATCACCCCCAGTAACAAAACATTGATTGATAGATTGATTGATTGATTGATTGATTGACTGAATAACATATAGACTGAATAATTCATACACAGATTAATTTATTGATTGGTTAGTTGGTTGATCAAAGAATGGAAAGATTTGATTAACTGATTAATTGGTAGATAGAGTGATTGATTAATTATAGAAGTGCCTGCAGTGAAACATATGAAAGAGGTTTAGTACAAGAGCACTTCAAATTTTGTATCAATGTGCATCCCTTCGCTACATGATTATCTAAAATAAAATTATTACTGAAGACAGATTTTTCAATGCATTGTTCTTAACTGTATATTACTGAAATTGCATTTTGAGATCTACTTATTGGGGTCAAGGATTCGCAAATATCAAATGAACTTACCCATGAGAGCTTGAAACAAGATGTGTAGGTCTATCCTGAGGCCAGTACAATGCAATCCAAACCCTTGACTTCATGACCCCTTCGTCTCCTCTATCTCTAGGTCGCTGACCTCCCCCTCCCCTGGGAGGAAGGTTCATGACCTTTAGAAGCTTGCCTTGACCCGTGCTCCACATACGAATGGTCTTGTCTCTACTCCCTGGAATGGTTTGAAAACAGAATAAAGAAGAGTGTTAATAGCCTTTCTTGTATTAAAAGGGATTCAAGAATTCCTGGTCACAGCACTCAATTCATCACAAAGTACCATCAATGTTCCACACAACAAAAGCATGTTTAATGTACAATTGTACATGTATATACAAAGACCATTATGATCCTCAATGGTTCCACCACATATGATACATAAGTTCTTGAATGAACAAATAACAGGTATACCTCAAGATATATTACAACTCCATCCCAACAGAATAATTTATCCATTATTTCTGTCTTTGTTGCTGTTACTCCGACACATGAAATGAAGATTTTACAAATTACAATCAATAATATTTTAAACTTATGAGATCAAAAGTGACAGATAATACTCTACTAAAACTACTGGGAGAGAATGATTCTCCAGTCTCCAATTATACCTGAAACAAGGAGGCATCCAGGTTCTACTGGCTTGTCAGTATCCTCATCCTCTGGTCTGTTCTTCAGGAATTCATCTTCACCAAGA
The DNA here is from genome assembly GCA_025618425.1 of Heliocidaris tuberculata. Lineage (NCBI taxonomy): Eukaryota > Metazoa > Echinodermata > Echinoidea > Camarodonta > Echinometridae > Heliocidaris > Heliocidaris tuberculata. The sequence goes on from CM046846.1 coordinate 8,819,555, forward strand.
TATGGAGCCCAAGTCAAGGATTGGACTTCATCATTATGACCTCTTAGATGGTGTAGAATTTGATTCTTCTTGGAAAGGGCATCAACAATGAGAATCTTCCCATCTTTATATCTGTAAGAAATATGAATGGAACTGACTCATTATATTTTGAATTAAACTGTTGAAATCTACATCTTGCAAGTGTATTTGAAAGAGTGGAAGATAACAAATATTTACATTTTCAATGGGAGACTTCACAAATAATCAGTGACATAAATTTCCACTTTTTTTTATTTGACACTTTCACTGATATGTGTATCTGATTTTTCTTCTTCCCCCCCCCCCCCCCCCCCCCCAGCCAACTTTCCTTGAAGGGTTGTTTCCCATTCAATGAATAACATTTGTATATGATCTAATGAAGAGTGAGAGTTTAAGAGTGAAAACATACCCTAGTGCAACTATTCTGCTATCATGAGGGTTGCAGGCTAGGCTGTAGATACAACCTTTATCAGGTTTAAGAAGCTTTGTGTCATCTTTCTTAGAAGATTTGATGTCCCAGTAGATCAGACAGCCTTTCTCATCTCCTGCTACAACAATGTCTGGATTAGCCCTGGACCAGTCCAGTGATGTGATTTTATTCTGTTAGAATCAAAATTAATTCAAGACATTTTGTTTAGACTACACTTTGTTTGTTTTAAGGGGGTAATAGGCAATTTCCACACTCCTGTTTGCTGAGAAATACAGAACTTCTGTATTTTGCTGTATGATACCTCAGATTCAGAACATCAAAGATACAGGTGCAGACATAACTGTCATGTAATGGTCATCAACAATGTCAAGGGGTTCGTTTGCAAGCTATTAGTGACTTGTAGAATATACAGGCAGCAAAATACTGATAGAAAGAATGAAGAAGAAAGAACATGAAAATAATTAAGTAAAATAAGAAGTAAAATAAGAAAATAAATGAAACAAATAATTCTTTTTTCACATTATTTTACCTTCTAGGCTTCTAGACCCTAATTCTTCTTCACATTATTATACCTTCTAATTCTTTATGATAAATGAAATGAATTTTTGAATTTAAATTGAACTTTATGTAATTTGAACATCAAAAAAGTGATCCCTGCACCAATCATGCCAATTTAATTTAGCCATTAGCATTTTGTAAGAAAATAACAGCACTAGCAGTTTATGAAATATTCTGAGTGAAACAAGAATGACAGTAATAAATTAAACAAGAAAATCTAAGTTACCTCTTGACATTTTTTCTCGCTGAAAACAGACTTGCTTTTTGTGTCCCAAATCTTGATGAAGCCATCGTCTCCACCAGTAGCACACAGGCGCGTGCCTCCATCCCTGCCCCCGGTGGCTCGGCAGAAGGCGACAGACGTCACCCGCTCCGTGTGCCCACTCAAATTTCCAGCAAATGTCGGAGGTGAAACGGTCACGTCAAGTAGCAAAATTGACGATTTTGTGGCAAAGGCAAAGATACCGTCTTCACTACAAGAACTTGCACTTGATAGATACCAGTTAGGTGACGGTGGTAATATTTCTAACGCCATTATGAAGTATCAAATTGCAATTTAGATCTACTCCTGAAGAGAAACCTAACAAGTAACAGTTCCATGTCAATCATGTGGAAATAGAGTACACACATGGAAGCTGCCATGTTGAGTCTCTGTCAGTATTATTCACAAAATAATTTTGATAAATTTTCTATAATAAATCTTGAAGAAATTTAAAGAATAAAAATAATTAAAATATTATAATATAGAATTAAAAAGATTTTTACAGGGTAATTAAATATAAAATTAAATATTTAACAGTGGATCACATCCATAGATATTTCAATTTTTAAGATTGGCAACATAAAAATCGTAACAAGGTAATGCGTATATGATTGGCGTTGCGGGAACATTCGAATGATTGATGAATGATGACAAATGTACGATCAAACAAAATCCACCTTGAAGCAGGTTGCCTAAAGATTGACTAGTAGATCTTTATTGGTAAGCCATCATTATTTCTCATCATAAAGTTTGTTTTAATCACGATTTCATTCAAGTTGTCTAGTTAGACTAGACTATTTGGCGCTAATGCACTTTCGTATCCATCCGCATTGGGTACCCTACCCCTACCCCTACCCCTAACCCTAGCCTAGGCTAGGGTTAGGGGTAGGGGTAGGGGTAGGGTATGGATACGAAAGTGCATTAGCGCCGACTATTTATACTAGTCAAGGATTGTATTTCCAAACAGATTTTATTACCGAACGTGTACAGTTAAGTGCCTAAAATGGGTTTTCATACGCGTGGGACTACGCGTATGAAAACCACACTGACTATTGAAACAAAGGTTGTGCCTTTTTCCCATAGGTTTCACAAGTTCGGAAATACAGTACCTTTTTCAAGGGACCAAAACGCCGTGTCGTTGGGAAGGGGTTCACTCGGAAGGGAATATCGTATTAAATTTACTTTGTCTTTTAAAAATTCCATCAACTTCTTTTTCTGTAGGACTCTTGAGCATTCATTATGTATAGTCAAGGATTGTAATTCCGAACAGATTGTATTACCGAACGTGTACTGTTAAGCGCCTAAAATGGGTTTTCATACGCGTGGGATTACGCGTATGAAAACTACACTATTGAAACAAAGGTTGTCTTTTTCCCATAGGTTTCACACGTTCGGAAATACAGTACCTTTTTCAAGGGACCAAAATGCCGCGTCGTTGGGAAGGGGTTCACTCGGAAGGGAATATCGTATTAAATCTACGTTGTCTTTTTAAAATTCCATCAACTTCTTTTTCTGTAGGACTTTGAGCATTCATTATCTAAGTTTGACAGATATTCGTTTAATATATTATTTGCTATCGTTGATTTTCTGAAAAGTGTTCGGACACTGGATCCACCACCATAATACCGTAATGGACTAATTATGGAAAGAAGACCCAAATCGTGTTCACTTTAGAGAAATTGATTAAATTAAGATATTTTATGGCCCAATTTTTAATATTTATTCATTAAAAGATACATATAATATCATTCATATCAAAGCATTGCGTGAAAATGGAAAATATAGTGAAACTACATGTATACATGATAAATTGTCGTTCACATGGGTCTGTATAGTCAAGGATTGTAATTCCGAACAGATTGTATTACCGAACGTGTACAGTTAAGCGCCTAAAATGGGTTTTCATACGCGTGGGATTACGCGCATGAAAACCACACTATTGAAACAGAGGTTGTGTCTTTTTCCCATAGGTTTCACACGTTCGGAAATACAGTACCTTTTTCAAGGGACCAAAACGCTGTGTCGTTGGGAAGGGGTTCACTCGGAAGGGAACATCGTATTAAATCTACGTTGTCTTTTTAAAATTCTATCAACTTCTTTTTCTGTAGGACTTTGAGCATTCATTATGTAAGTTTGACAGATATTCGTTTGATATTTTATTTGCTATCGTTGATTTTCTGAAAAGTGTTCGGACACTGGATGCACTACCATATATACAGACTGTTCCGAGTTCTGTTTTCGACGCTGATTCTATGGTAGATGGATGTGGGTATTTTTATTATTAATCTCATTTACATGTTGGGGGGTCAAGAAGCCATAAGAACATATTGTCCGTCTGTACAATATTATAATACGAACATTAGTAATACTATTTGATAAAGGAATGATAAACGATAGTGCTTGGAGATCAGGAAATAAATGTTCTCTTAACCCTTTCAAGACAATTGACCACATTTTGTGGTTTGGTTCAATAACTTTTGATTTAGAGCTCTAAAAAATATACCAGATGTATGAGTAGAAAGAGCAAAAATTTCTGTACAAACTATGTCCTTTTTGTTGCATGACCATTATTGCGTTTAATGCTGGAATTTTAGAAACGAGAATAAGGTTGAAAATCCTTAAATTGGCAACACTTTGAGAGGTTTAAAATCATTGTTTTTTTAATCAAAATTGGCAATTTTTTCAACTTTTCGATAAATTCCTAACCATATATTTTTTTCAAGACGTATTACACCTTATTAGAACCATGTAGCACTAAAAGAAAAATATTATTGCCAATTTGAAGAACAAAATGTGATCAATTTAGCCCTTAAATAATTCCTGTCATGAAAGGGTTAATTTGCATTTCTTATTTTTTCGCAGCCCATAGACTAACTAAAAGCTGGCTTGTGATGCCGTTCTAAAAAGATATGACAGGTTTGGTGTACCGACACCATTTAACCTACACCATGTACACATATTTTTCACAGGCCATGTTTCATTCTCGAGGAGGAAGAGGTAGAGATAGCAGTAGCAGCAGCAGTACAAGAAGCTCATTCCATACTGCTAACGATAGCTTGGAAACTGATGATGAGATCAAAACTATCATAGCATCGTCTCCATCAGAAACTTCTGAGATCCCCTCTCATGTACTAGGTCAAGCCCAAGGGTCAATCTCTTCGGGAAGAGAAGCATCAAGCTTGGTTGAAGAAGACTATGAAAGTCATTATTCTACAGCAAAATCTTCATTTGGTAATAAATTTGTACTGTAGACTGTATAATGTACATTGAAGGAACATTAAATTTTACTACTTTTTTTTGAAGATTAGTTGCTAGAAAATAAATTGCTTCAAAAATTGTAGATACAAAAAATTCTGTTTTTGTTTTTAGCTTTATATAAAATGGGACACAAAATATATAAGTGTTTTGAGATATGATAAATTTGTGCATTTATTTTAATAGACAATTTTAGACAATTTTCATTTGTCTTAATTAGTAAAATGTAGTTAAATCTATTTCATAATCCTTTCATATCGACTGATTGTCATGATTTTCTCTTTGTATTTGCTGCTTCAAATCATTTTTGTCACAAAATAAATCATATACTAGCCCGAGGCAATAGTCTTTATGTAGAGATCTCTGTTCATTATTTCACTGAATACACAGTGATAATTAAAAATATGTGTTGTTCATACAGATTCCAGATACCAATCAGATACATTCTACACAGCTACATCTCATAGTGGAAGGAGGGATAGCTCCTCCCAATACAGCAGTGAGTTTGAATCAGATGCCAGTGCATCACACACTGAGAGCAATGTGGTAGGTTTTATATTGTTGCCATTCAAGCTCTTAGTTTTCATGATATATGACAGCAAAAATGAAATATGTCTATTTGTATGGCTAATTACTTTGGTAAGGCAGGTCTCATCATCTCAAGTTAAAGATGAAATGTTTTTCAATGGAAATCCATTAGTTTACAGTGATAAGGCATGAAATTTTCACATGTTGCAAAGTAATCACAATATTTCTGGAGCATCTAGCATGATGCTCTTCCCCTGCCCCTCTCCACCGATCTTTTTAATTGTCATGATCATTTGCAGAACTGCAGTGTATATGAAGACAATAGTGTATAGGATTTATGTGATGATATCGAGATCTACCAACTCCTATTGATGATACTGGGTACTCGGCATATCCCTTTATTACAGGAACAAGAGTTTGAGAATTACGAGGATGCTGAGAGGCATTTCTTCAAAGCCAAGCTGAAAGCACTTAGAAGAGGGCAGCAAGAAACCAATGATGTGGAACCTGAAGTGGATAGAGAATGTGAAGCAGAGGAAAACAAGTTTGTTCAAATGCAACTTGCTGTCCTGCAACAGAGAAAAAAGGAGGGTATGTGTAATCCATGCTCTTGATGTTTCATTAGGATTATTTATTACTCTGAGGAATGGAATCTAAAAAAGGCAATGACAACTTTTGATTCCAGATAGAAGAGCAGGATGCATACAGTCAACCCTGCATTTAATCTCAAAGTCACATAAGTTGAACCAATTTTTTGGACCAAACTATGTAAAAAAATGTTATTTACATCTCCTAAGTCAAATGTTATTTGTTTATTATGTATTTATTCGAACATATTTAATCAGGATGACAAGATCAGTTAAAAAGTGTTTTACATCATGGTACTGAGAACAGCATTCAATGTGAACTTAAATCATGTCCTTCATTATCAGTATTTAAACGAAAATTCAAGTCTTATATACTGCAAAAAGATGTTTAACACAATTTACATTAGCATGCTATAAATGTTCAACCTCCCTTTTTCTATCTACATGTAATTCTCAACCTCAATGCTCATCCAGCTCCTAGTTCTCTCTCTCATCTCTCTCTCTCTCTCTCTCTCTCTCTCTATCAATCTCCCTCATTCTTTCCCTTTCCCTCATCTTTTTGTCTTTTTAAAATGTTATTTTTTACTTCCTATATCTTTGTATTATCATTACTTTGGGATTACCCTCGATAAGCCTCTTTGGCTTTTGGTAATCCCTCCATATTCAATTATATATATGTATGTGTGTATATATATACATGTATATATATATATATATATATATATATATATATACATATATGTATGTTGCTTTTTTGTTGTTTTTTTGTTGTTTTTTTTTTCTTATTGTCAATCGTCACAAAATGTATTTTTATCATGCTTGTATTTGTTCTCGTTTGTATTTTTCATGTTGTTTTTATCTTTTGAATTTGAACATGGAAATAAATGAAATGAAAATGAAATGAAAGGTTGCGTTTGATTTTCCTGAGTTGTGTTCAAACGCAAGTTTTATGCAACGGGCCCCAGGTCTGGCATTGTATAGGTAATCCTTCCAACTTTTTAAATGAAATCATTTTTAAATACATTTTTAAGAAATATTCTCTGATTGTTTTTTTTTTAAACAAATGTGGGTCTGATCTCAAGTATCATCCTGCATATTATAATAATTTAATTTCTTTTCTAAATATTTATACAACACTACAATATAAGAATCATTCAAGAAAGAGCCTTGCAAACCTTTGTATATAATTTTGTGTACAAATCATAGCATGGATGGTGTGTTTAATTATGCAATGGCTGATACTTTAAATGGTATGCTTTGGTGGTATGTTTAACTTTAGCTTTAAAGGGTGACTAAATTAAAAAAATGATTGCCCATTTTTCGTAGGAAGGAGTCATCAGGAGCCAAAAAATATCTATCACACACTTTTTTATGCATTCAGTCGTATTTCATAATCATTTGAAACGTACATTTTTGCTGATTTACACAGTCATAAGCCCCGCCCCTAAAAAAAACCCATCGAGCGACATCATGATCACGTGATCTGTGACGTACGAGAAGTAAGGGAAAATATTCCACCAACCTATATACCGTGCGCGCCCGCAGGCCCCGGCAGGCCCAGCCCGGTGCCGAGCATGACATTCACCGCATCGACCATTTGCATCGCATATTTTCGTGTGTTTAATTCCTCACAATAACTTTGATTTTGGGACACAATTTCATCAGTAATGCCAAATCGGTGTATAGTTGCAGGCTGTAGCAAGACCCCTAGAGATGATGTAAGCCTATGTACATCATTTTCCTAAAGATGAAAATCTACGGAAATCTATTATACGTCTATGGTCGCAACAGTATTCTCACGCGGGCAGAGTGGCAAGGGCCAAGCGAGTGGAGTACAATTTGCAGTGATCACTTTTCTTCTCCAGCAGCTGCAGCAGCTTCACCCGCGGCCCCTTCCCCCGCGACCCGTTCACCATGCCCAGGCGCGTCTTCTGCGAGGGGTTCAAACATAATGGTCGAATTCCCCTTGCCACTGCACTTGAGCTTCTTCTCTTTCGGTATCGATAAATCATCTGATAAATCAGGGTTCGTATCTGGCTCAAAAAAAGTCCTCCAAATCGGACTCGCGATCACTATCCATCTCTCTAAGTTACTCGAAGAATTCAGCCAAAAATCTAAGTCAGTACTACCGTATTACATGTAAAGCGAAGTAAAAAAAGGCGAGAGTGAAAACAAACCAAACAAAAGCGTTCACCAGTCGCTTAGTACGAGGGGGAACATAGTTGCCGTACTAAAGATGTGTAGTACACTGCACAGACGCATAAGACGGCTGTGTACGCGTTTAAGACCAATGCAAAACTATCGTTCGGCAAGCTCAGATGGATGAGAACATTGTTCAAAGAAAAGTTGAAAAAACAAAACAAGAGCTGTATATTTGGGCAAAAGTGTTCACTGATCTTAAAGAAAATATATTGATAATGATTATTCACTCCTTAGGCTGTATTGATTAATTTCCCTTTTTCATAAATTGTCTGTTGAACAGAGGGGTCAAATACCGCATTGTGTGTACAATGTTACATTGCCGCAGCCTGTAGATCTTGTGCCTCTTACTCTTCATACGTCACTTGGGGGTGTGACGTCAATTAGCCAATCAGCTCACGAGTTTTAAGGAACGGTCCCCGAACCTCTACTTTTCCCCCTTTTTCGCCAAAACGAGACATTATTTTGACAATCAATTGCCAGATTCGTGATTTGAATGCAAAAATACATGGAAACAGCACCCTTTTTTTCTCTAATTTAGTCACCCTTTAACCCAGCAACCAAAGAGGGGAACAGACAAGATGAAAGAAAAGAAGATATCAAAGCAAAGCAGAGGATCTGATATCTCTTCTCCCTTGATACCACGTGGAGTGGTGGAGAAGCTCAGGATTCAAAACTTGTTACACACCATGAAAAGGGTAAGACAATCCTAGTAGATAAGGAGTTCAAAGATATATATCCTTGTATTCTCACAATTTGAAACCTGGGCTGTGTAGCACAAAGAAATGCAATCAATTGCAAAATGGCAAAATTGTTGCATGCATAACTTGCTCAAAAGGTTGACCACGATTGAAAACCTTTGTGTGATGCAGCCCTAGCTTCACATGGTCATCTTTATTATGTACAAATTACTTTAATTCTGTAAATACATGTGATGTCAAAGCTGTATATATTTATCTCTGTCAATATGCATATGACTTCACTATATTTTTTCTGTTTTTCTTCTCCAGGTATCTCAAGCACCCATTCATGAGGTTGATCAATGTGAAAGTTGCAGGTATGGTTTTAAATTGGAGATGTTGACCATTGTATTCAAGTGTCTCCAATACAATGCTCCCATCCTTCTAGACCCGGTATTCTTTCAAGTTTACGACTTTACCATACTCCATGTGCCAAGAACGAACAGTGTAGCTGTCAGCATTGCTATTCATGCATCAACACCATGACGTTTCATCAAGAAAGCCAGGGAAGCGTTTCATCAAGCGTTTTGTCAGTGATTTTTACTGACAAATTTGCTCTCAGCCAATCAGATGCAAGGATTTCAGTAGCTTAAAACAGTTGTCAGTAAAAATCACTGACAAAACGCTTGATGAAACGCTCCCCTGGCTTCCTTCTTCTTCAGATGTTTTTTTTTAAGAAGACTCTAAAAATGTTCTTTTCAATAATGAACATTAAATCTATTTTATGCTAATTTGTTTGAATTTAGAACTGTTAAGAAACAATATGATATATATGAGTAAGAGCACTTTATAGATGAATTGATTGTATTGTAAAGAAACATTTTCCTTATCTGCCCTTAGGAAGGTGAAGGAGTCAGTGATTGAAAAAGACTTCATAAGAACAAAGCACAGACATGTCTACAACCAGCTAACAGAAGAGAGATATAGACAACATATCGTCACCCATGTAAGTATGGTTCATCTCAGTGTGTTTTTGCTTATACAGCTGCTTGCAAGTTTATTCTTCACATTGCACGTCTAAGAAATTGGTAAAGAATTCTTCACAGTAAGATTACATTAATATTTGTATATGTGATTGAAAATAGTTGGCAACTGAAATATACCCCTCCCCTCAAAAAAAGATAAAAATGAAATGAATAGCAAAGTTAAAATAACATGCAAAATACAAATGTAGAGAGCAAGTGGAGCTGTACATATATGCATCTTTTACAAGGTTTTTAGACAACTATGGGGCAAGTCTTTAAAATTTTTAAATTTTTTTTTTGTTTGATAAATAACTTTTTCAAAATGATACAAAGAGTTCTTGACACAAGTGCATAGAACAAGAAGGATGTAACAAGGTCATTTATGCATTTTTCTTCGTATCAGATGTATTCATGCAGTGCATGGTATCGATGCCAACCTATCCTTTCCTTTGATTTTCTTTTCATTTAGGATCCACTTTGTGAGATTGGTAATCTAGCATCTGAATTGCCTAAACTCAGCAGTGATCCAGAAAAGATATGGAACAATCTTCTACAGAATGGTATTACTTGAATGGACCTATAATTTAGTTTTTAAAAGTGAACAGTTGATTATTCATGGCTAGATAATTTAGTAACTGGACATAATGCATGTGATTAAGCATATCTTGCCAGTAGTCATTTTATACAGCTTAAATTCAGAGGATGGAATAAATTCATGCAACTATATTTTGTGCGATTTTACTTTTGAATAATGGTTATATGAGATATTTGTAAGAAATGCAACAAGAATATGTTTTATCTGTGCTTTGTCACTCAAAAGTGTTGACTTCAATTCAATTCAGATTTTTATGCTGTAAAGTTGGGTGTTGTAAAATTTTCTAGTGCAATTTGACTTCAAATCCTTTACCATAATCAGCTATTTAATGAAACCTTGTTTGATTTCTCCAGAGAAAGCAAAAAACTGGACCATGTATTATATTACTCAATGTACAGGAGTCAAAGTCTTAAGTGCTTAGTTTCAAAAGCAACTGTTTCACTGGACAGGTGATCACATGAATGTCTGCTGTCTTATACACGGTCATAGACTCCTACTAAACATTGGGTGAATTCAAGTTCGGTGTTGAAAGCTGGTGTTGGTGTTGGGGCAAAACTAGCACCAGCCACAACACCGAACCTGAAATGAAGCTGGTGCTGGGATTGACTTCACTAGGTGTTGAGCTATCAATAATGTGATTGGTATTATTTCTATAAACCCGAATTCGGTGTTGGGGCTAGAATCAGCAGCCCAATTCACGCTCTCAACACCGACACCAACACCAACACCAAACTTGAAATCACCCATTGAGTAATAACTTACAGGTGAGAGTGAGACAAAGAGCTAGAGAGAGAGAGAGAGAGAGAGAGAGAGGGGAGAATGGGCTTAGGAGAGCAGGAGTTAGGATGAAAGACAAAAAAGATGCTGTAAGAAAAAGAAAGGAGACAAGTAGGCTAAGTAAGAGCGAGGCTTATGATGGGAGATAAAATGAAATTGTGAGAAACTGACATAAAGAAAAAGGATATAAATGGCCGGAGGGAGAGTGAGAGTTTGGCTGAAAGAGAAAGCGGCTGGGAAACATAGAAAAAGACAAGATGGACAAGAAAGAGGAGAAGAGGAAAGAGGGGGGGGGGGTTGAAAATGGACAGAGAAAGAGAGATTCATGCTATTAAGAGATATGTCCATAATTCATTTATAGGCCTGTAATCCTAAAAGTAGACTACCAGTAAATAAAACCTGGTTAAATCTGGTCGACTGTTTATGAAACAACTAAGTTCATCCTCTTTATTCCTTACCAACTATGTAATTCTGTAACAAAATTTCACAAAACTTCACAGTCACTACTGATTACAAAACACCATGTATCACACAATGTTGATGTAATGTATCAAAATAAAATTCTTTTATTGATAATGGCCACATCTTAATGGACAATACATCTTGAAACATAATCAGGAATTGTAATGACTGGTATCAAGAAATAAAAGGCAAGCACAAAGACCATCATAACAAAATTAAGTGTGACATACACGTTCCCTTATACTATTTTCTAGGCAGCTTTTGAGTTGTGCCAGATAATTTATTTTTATAAATCTCACTTTGAATTTTCTAATTTTGCTAAAAACAAAACCTAGGTACCATAATAAAGTGGGAGAAGAGAGTTAAGTTCCTGATTTTCCATTTTAAATAATGAAGGATAAATAGAAGAGAATTCATAAAATCATCTGATTCAGGCATGCTGATTGTAATAATGACTTGTCAGAATTTGAGAAAAGCATACATATTTATGTGATTGTAAGAGGAAACAAAGAAATATGATATATATATATATACAATTTGAAATATTGTAATACTTTCTATTCACATTATATATATCAATGGAGAAAGAGGATAGTCTCCATACTTCACTTAAAGATATCAAACAACTTTCTTGCCTTTGAAAATGGTTTTGCATTGTAGACGTAACAAACAATAAATGAGATCTAGGGGTCAAAGATCAAAGGTATAGTTTTCATCACAATAAAAAGTGTTTTATTCATATTTCCAACATGAAAAAAATATAAACCAATCAAAACAAAAATGACTGGCCTAACAAATGATGACTGAACAGAAATAGAATATGATTAATGGTGGAGGAGAACAATTAATATTGCATAATTTGGAATTGGTATATAATCCTTCGAGAACATAAAATGGGAATCTTCAGAAAAACAATTGCACTTTATAGGGTGAGAGTAATAGCACCAATTTCAACTAACAACATTTTTGGCACATAATTATTTGAATTTACCTTCAGTATACATCAAATGGAAACATAAAGTGGGGGAATGAGATGAACATTAAATACATTATACACTCTGCTTCAGAGAGTGCTATTCACTGATATATTATGTCAAACTTTATGATTCTTTATGTTATGTCAACCTGGGGTCCTTTGCGTTAAGGATAAGACAGGTTGTCATGAATATCAAAATATTGGGAGAAAATGGTTATTCCCTTTCAGTTTCTAAGGCAAATATTAAATGCAGCACAAACATAATGTCACGGAGTTAATATGAAATATTAAAGATGGACAGAAAAAAGTGGTTGGAAACAATAAGGAATACTCACTAAAATGAATCCACAGAGCCTGAATCTACCACATACTGGCTGATTGTGAGTAATGGATAAGTGTTTCAGCCTTGTCAGTTTGGGAATACAATGTATAACAAAAGCGTACAAAGAAAATCTGTCATAAAGTGCATGAATGGAGAAAAGTTAATACCTTCTAATATTTTGGTTTAATATGTAAGGCACAGTGATAACTGGCAAGATGTAATACAGATGGCAGTAAGACGTACAAATACATGAATACATCTATCAGACATGTGGATCAATCTCATCCTTAACTTGGCAAAGCATATTCAAATGCAAAATCTATACATTCCATTACAAACTATCTTTGAGTGTTAAGGAATATTTGCATTTCAACATACATGTACAATAATTTGTTAAAAGAATTTGTACAGTGAAAGAAAAAAAATGTTGCCAACTTGAAGAGGAATTACTGATTTTTTCAGCCCTTAAAAAATAAATGTCCTTGATGTATTGAAAACAGCCCTGCTCATTCACGCAGGAAACATATAAGCTTCTATTTACACATTGACTAAACTTACACATGGCAAGAACACAAGAAATAGGAATCTGGACTTACAACCATATCGCAGTAAAGAAAGTCTCACATATATACATAGACATACATTACATTCCATCCTTGTGTGACAGATATTACTAGTCTGAATACTAAAGTGCACTACTATGTTACACTTGTTTAATACTACATAAATATTTACATAACATTGCTAACTTCTGGCTATGCATACATTTACACTACCAGGGAATTGGGGGAAATTCCCTTTTTCCAGGTAGTGAGGGAAATCCCCTCTCTTCCAGCTCTGTGAAGTGAAGCATCTCAAGAAATTTACCATTTTAAGAGAATTAAAAACGTTCATTTCTCTTGACTGCATTTCATCTAGTGCAGATAAAATATAAATGAAATGAGAACCAAAAAATGAAATAACATGCACATATTTCAAATATATAAAGAAAGATTAAAACATGCACTATTTTACTCAGACTTTTTTGTTAAACATTTGTTAACATGTCATATTTAGAAATTACATGTAGTTAACTGTTAATTAACAATGTAACCATACTACATGTCGCTATATATATATATATATATATATATATATATATATATATATACTGACTTGAAATTATATCTCACTGATTTAGTGATTTATACTTAAAATCCTAAATTATGCAGAAAAAATATTTCTCTAAGATTTTATTAGCCAAACTGAAATATCCACTGACATATTCAATGTATATTAAAGAAACTACCTACATTTTCATTTGTTGTTACTAGAATGATAATCAAACTGATTAATCATTTCTGACTCACTAATCAACATGATTTCTAGATTCCTTTTGTATGTGAACATGATAGCTTCATATTATGATATGAATCCAATCAATTTCCATGATTTCAGTGAAAACTACAATTTCTAATCATAATCACATACATTATTTTGATAAGAAATTAAAAACTTAAAAGCCATATACTATGTTTAGTTCTTTATATCTAGGCAGTCCAGTGTAAGGCAATTAGTAGCACAATTTTCTGCCTGTCGGCACATAGCACACAATTGATGAACATATAATATATCATTAAAATCTTTTTATCTCTCTTTCTATCTGTTACTCTCACACAAACTCTCTCTCTCTCTCTCTCTCTCTCTTCTCTCCCTTTCTCTCTCTCTCATTCTCTCTCTCTCTCTCTCTCTCTCTTTCTCAGTTGCTCTCTCAAATGAGAGTACCAAACTGAGACACAGTAATGAGGTATATACACAAATAGATACAGCATTCACATTTTGTACACATTAATACACGGGATAATAGAAGATACACCAATATACAATATTAAAATCAATTTCACATCATGTCACAATAAAGGCACCTTCGTACAATCTCTTTTATAGTTATTGCTCTTCAAAAAAGAATTTTATCAAATTCATTATTCTTTCTGTTTACTGTTATCAGAAAAATTGATTTTGATCAAAAGCATTATTACCAACCTGTACATTAATGATGTTCCAAAATGGTCTAAATTATCTGAGTGATAATAACAGAGGCTGTACATTTGTGACAAATCTCTCCCGAATAGTTGATAGTGGCACTACAGTCTAAGGTCTGTTCTATCATGGTATGCACTGACTGTCTCTCTTTGTATTCATTGTCATTACTATTGTGCTATTTCATCACTGTCCATTTGTACTTCTTGGCCAAAACACTGAAGTTTCTTTGTGCAACGCCACTTGCATGACTTTACTGTATTCTGGAGGAGGCTCATCATTGACGTCCGACCCATAGCCACCTGACCTGAAACCACTAGAGGAGTCTGAGGACACTGATTCCTCACTCTTACTGGTGCTGTTATTGCCACGGTTATGATGATGATGGTTGGATGAATGGTGATGGTGATGATGATGATGATGGAAGACTGGGTTGTTCATTGTTTGCTGGAGGCTGTCTAGCGCAGACAGGCTGTTAGGTCTGTGCATCGGTAACCTCGCAGATGTCGTTGAGGACTTTGTGGATTCTCCTCCTGTCTCGTCCTCCTCATCGCATGGTTCTGATGATGAGATGTCAGTGAGGCTGGCATGGATGGATGATACTGTCCTCCCCTCAATGCTGGCACAGACAGGTCTCTCATCCTCCAGCTGGAAGGTAGATGATGTACTTGGGTGGTTGGGCTGATAACCTGAGGTACTTGGTAATGAGATGTCTGCTTCAACCTGAAGGGCATCTTCACCCAAGGTCACCTGACCCTCATTAGAGGAGGATGCTTCCTCTTCATTCTCATTATAGAAAGATATTGGTCTAGATGCCACCTGCTCATCATATGCAACATCAAGATCAAGGTACTCCTGCAAGTAGACAAAATATGAACAATTATCAAAAATGCAGCAGAACATCTTATCACCAATAACCAAGATATACCATGTCTGAAATCAAACTTGATAGGCTCTTTACATGACTTCCTATACATGACTTCCTTGTAAAGATTATATTTGAATGAGAAAATATATTGAAATGATTTCACCTTTTTAACTCTTCTACTTTACTCTCTATGTGTTTTTTTTTTCTTTTGCAGTCTCACACTCTTTCTCTTTTTCTCTTTTTTCCTCCTTTTTCTTTTTCATTTTCTTTTAATTTCACATGTCTTTACTTTCATCTTTCTCAAACATTCTCCTACTTAGTGATTTTTTTTGTTTCATTTCGAAAGAAACTACCACCACCCTCACCTGTTTGACATTAGCTGCTAGCTGATCTCCAAGTTTGTGAACCAATTCACTGAAGTGAGGTCTTTCCTTGGGTTCTGTGTGCCAGCAATCCAACATGACGTGATAACTGTAGATAACAGATGAAACACAAACAACGATCAGATATACTTGTATGCTGTCTGCCAACAATTCAAAAGATTTCATCAAGATGTGACTCACAATGATTAGAATATTGTTTTGGTATCAGGAGTGGTATAATGGACATCATCATACATGAAACTGCCTTTTGATATCACACCGTAACAGTTATTTCAGGCAAGTAACCAAGGCATTCCTTTGTTATGACGGAAAATAGTAGTGAATATAATGTCAGGAGAGGGATATGGTAGACATAGCATGAGTAACTGCATTTTTCAGTCATAAAAATTTCATGCATGTATTCATGTTCATCTCCTAAATCTTGCATAGTATAGATATATAAAGGAAGGAAATTGTAAGCTCAAATACTGAATTGTAAATTGAGGACAAAGTAACTGAATGCAACCTGTACAGAGCATGTTCACACTGATAGGAAGATCCAACCCTACAGGGGGTACATACATGTACATGTAGTATCTACTTACATTTCAATTGGTGCATAATCGGGTGTGTACATCCTATAGCCACTCTTGAGACGATTGTAGAACTCTTCATCTACCACCACACCAGGGTATGGGGAGCCACCCAGGGCAAAACATTCCCACATAAACACTCCAAATGACCAGCTGAAAGATGAATAACAATGTAATTACAGACACGGAACTTGATAAAAGTACTAAGTATAATATGTGACCAGGCACCACAAAACCACCAAAAAGGCACCACAAAACCACCAAAAAGTCGCCAGATATGAATTTTTAGTTAAGGTCTGATTCTGAAAGAGGAGATTCTCAGCTTTAGAATGATATATAACTCATCAGCATTGAATGTTCCTAACTCACTGTACAAAGAGTAGAATGCACATTCCCTCAGAATATTACTTCTGAGAAATAAGGGTTTAAAATTTGCAGTCTATTGAAGCACTCTGCTTGCAAGGTCTTGTGCTAAGGTGACAAAAGGAGGATAAGAACTCAATAGAATTTTCTATGAAGAGATTATCAGATTGTCATAAAACTTGGCATACTAATTAGGCACATCCTGCCCATGATAGTGCGCAAGTATCAATGCAAGAACTTACTCTGTTTTAAAGTTATGGGAGATCAAAATGAGACAAGTATTCAGGGTCATAAAAAAAGAAAAGTAATACAACAAAATCCGGAGAAGACAAACATAAGTCTAATAAAAAACTGTTAAAAATACCACTTTTAGATTGTTTGGTGCCTCCAAATTTTTAGATTACTTAGAAAAAAGTATACTCTTTCAGGAAATACCCAAAACTAAAATTTGACCATGCCAACCAAAAACACATTGATTGAGCTCTAACTGAAAATCACACAGTGCGACTTTTTGGTGGTTTTGTAGTGCCTGGTCACATATGTCACTATGATATATATACACACATGTTTATACAAATATACATGTATGAGCAACATGTTGCAATCCACAAACAAACAATATGCAAATGAACAAGAGAGTAAATGAGATATATAAGACAGTTTTATATTTGAAAAAACCAGCTGCATAAAAGCAAAATTTTGATAGATGATAAATGATAAGATTTATGAAATATGAAAAGCATGTAGGTGGATAAAAAAACACAAGATGGACTCTGCTTATACATATACATGTAGTACAAACCATTTCTATGAAGCCCAAGCTTTGCAAGGTGTTAATTCACACACATTTTTGTTATGGCACACAAATATCTGAATTTTCAAATTATAGTCATTATGATTGAGAATGGGTGAATACTCACACATCACTGTAGATGGTGAAGACCTTGTCAAAGATAGATTCAGGAGCCATCCACTTAATAGGAAGTCTTCCCTGTAAAAAAACAATGCAAGCAAATAATTTATTATCGGCATCACTTTACTCAAAAAAATAAATATCTAATCTTTCTGTCAAAATTATGAAAACAGTCTGAAGTATGACAGGTGGAAAGATTATGAAGAAAACAAATGTAGAATGTAATATTCCTCCACAAAATGAAAGTTGTAAATTATAACAGCATCTTTAACACAATTCCTAAGGTAAAAAGGGTTAGAAAGAATGAATTTTTACAGAACTACAGAATAGTAATTTTGATTTAACCTTTTAAGTATGTTACATTATCTGTAAGTAAGAATCAACAAATGTTTATTAATGTTTACAATTAGCATTACACTATTCATACCAGACATACCAATTAAATACATAAATTTTACATCAGTCATTCAATTATCATAAAAATTAATTGCCATGTGTACTCTGATATTAGCTATTTTAAAAAGAATAATCAATACAGTGACATTAAATATTATAATGAATATCAAAATTAACTGCTTGTCAGAAAAGATAATTCATTAGGAAACAAACTTACCCCTGTTTGTGTGACATAGTCAGGATCAGAGTAGATATCTCTAGCTAGACCAAAATCACAGATTTTCACAATGTTATTCTCTGCTAGAAGGACATTTCTTGCTGCCAAGTCACGATGAATGCACTGTATACAAAAGAAAAAAGACAGGAAATTGTTTTAGCACACATCATTTCCGTAGTATACATTTTATTAAAATATTAAGTATTTGATATATCAGCTAACCATTTCTAAAGAGTTCTACTTGTCATTTGTAATGATGAGCAGAGAAGCATACAATGAAATTTGTTTGCATGAAAACCCGATAACATTTGTAATTATTCTTTTATAGCTAAAGTAATATACTATTTCTTTAATTGTTCAAATCAATGCTTCATACAAATCCATTCATAACAAAGTTCTATAAAATATAGAAGCCAGACATTTCCTAATTATTTCTTGTACTTGAAAGAGTGTAGCTTTACCACTGACTGTACTACCTGACCACTGATTATCCATGGCTTGACCACTGATAAACCATAGCTTGACCATGCATTAATTGTTGCTAGAGAACTAATTAACCATCATTTGACCACTACATGACTATTTCTTGACCACTGATTGACCATTACTTGACCACTCACCTTCTTAGAAGCCAAGAAGAACTAATTAACCATCATTTGACCACTACATGACTATTTCTTGACCACTGATTGACCATTACTTGACCACTCACCTTCTTAGAAGCCAAGAACTCCATGCCCCTAGCAACCTGGAATGAATAACAGATCAGATCCTTGAGAGTCAACGGCTCTTCTTTCTCCATGTATTCAAACACATCATCATCTCCGACCTCCAAGGTGGATCCACCTCTAGCTCCCATGTACCCGTCTCCACCTCGACTGCTCCCTCTGGAGCTCCTGTCTACGGGCCCCATGGAGGCGATAGCCAGGAGGTCTGGCTCAGCTACGTAATTCTTACGCTTGGTCTTGAGGTAGTCTGACAGATTGCCAAACGGGCAGAACTCGGAGATGATGAAAAGATCTGTGAGCAAAGAGATAGAAAGAGGTCATTATCATCATGATACTGTTATTTTTCTATGGAAGGGAGCACTGAAGGCAAATTACTGCATCTGTTTTATTTGTTTTCGCCACTGAATGAATAGATTTGTGATCTACTATGAAAATAACCTGTCCATTCTTCACAAAGGTATGTATACTATAGCACATGCTAACAAAAAGAACTTCAGCTGCTTTTTTTCTTTCCACAATATTTGAATATTCTTGGAAATATCATACTATTTTTGATTAAATACCATTAATGAGTACACTGACCTTTCTTGGTGCATGCTCCCAGTAAGTTGACAATATTGAGATGTGGTCCAATGTGTATCAGCATCTTGAGTTCAGTTAACAATGCTTTCCTCTCAGAATCTGAAGCATCCTCTGTAGATAAAGGGTGGGTCAAAATGTCAGTTTAATTACTTAGCCTTGGAAAGAATTATTTTGTAACAAAACATTATTTTCAAGAAGGCATTATCTGTCAATCCAATGCCTATCAGAAATGAAAGGTTTCTGTATGAAGCCTAGAAAATGAGAGAAGTCTGATGTCATCAGGTCATATCATATGTTCCTCATTACAGAAGTTTACAACAGTAATTAAAGAGAATCCATGTATGAGGCAATCCAATCTAAAATTGTATTAATTCTATTTCCTTTGTGTGTAGTTTTCCAAATTGGATGCATTTCTTGAAAGTTACAGACTTCTATAGCAGGCCCTTTGACAGACGTTAAATACTGACTTCACTGTCATCAGCTATTGACTCATATGCTACGAATTGATCCAATCCTTTTCTTTTACACTCCCAAAAGACCATATAATCAACGATAAATGGGAATACACCTCTATTGTCACCCCACTTACCCTGGGGGGCACAATTCACCGGTGTACAAATACCCCAGGGATAGTGAATCATAGAGAATTGACCTGTCCAATGAACTGACCAATCAAAAGATATCGTGTGGGTATTATCTCACTGTCATTTTATATTGCTAAAGGTTGACCCATATTGACTCATTGAAAATACTAAATAAGGAACAAAAATACAGTACAAGTGAAAGAATTTCACTGTTTCTCTCAATCTGGCTAGCACCTACATTTATCAGTCACTGGGACGCTTGGACACATCATCTCAATTGATATATATTGTTTTCTGGATTCTAAATATATCTTTAAATTATGAAAATGTTTGAATTGTCACAAAGAATGAAAAAAAGATGGGTGTCAGGAGTGAGATTTTTAAAAAAAGATGAAAAGGATGAAATTTAAAAAAAATAAAAAGGATAAAATACTACAGAAATGGATATGGGGAAATTGTATACCGGTAATATGGATACAAAGATCTAAAGAAATCACTTAGTATTTCCTAGAATAGTATCCTCTCATCAGGGAATGATATGCATTTCTCACCTTTCAACATCTTGACAGCGACAGTGGTACAAGTATCCATCTTGTCAATGCCAAACGCTGAGGCTCTCATCACACGACCAAATGCTCCTCGACCAATCACAGGCCCTGATGTATGGGTGAGAAATGTAAATTAGGATAAGTTACAAAAAAATAAGTGTTTTTGTCAGATTTTCAAAACCTGCAGTGCATGACCTATAGCTGTGCTTGATTTAAAGGTGATGAACAGAAAAAACAAGTGAATGAGTAAATTACGCAATGCGTAATAAATGTCCCCGCCGGAAGTGCAGATCTGTGGAAATTAACTAGCCTGAACCTTGAAACTTCAGTGAAATACTTTAGTGAATAAAATAATAATGTTACTGCATGCAAAAGAAGAGAATACCAACAATCGGAATCAAAATCCGATGTGAAATAGAGGAGAAGTAGCATTTTTCGTCAATTTTGAATAAATTTGCATAAATTTGCATAATTAATGAATTTCAA
This sequence comes from Heliocidaris tuberculata, assembly GCA_025618425.1. NCBI lineage: Eukaryota > Metazoa > Echinodermata > Echinoidea > Camarodonta > Echinometridae > Heliocidaris > Heliocidaris tuberculata. Next base: position 8,840,888 of record CM046846.1, read on the forward strand.
AATTCTGTGTAGAAGTTTGGAAGCCCCCACCCAGCCCTATCAGATAAAACAATCGGAATCAAAATCCGATGTGAAATAGAGGAGAAGTAGCATTTTTCGTCACTTTTGAATAAATTTGCATGAATTTGCATAATTAATGAATTTCACAATTCTGTGTAGAAGTTTGGAAGCCCTCACCAAGCCCTATCAGATAAAACAATCAGAATCAAAATCGGCCAAGAAATGACGGAGAAGTAGCATTTTCTAACATTTGAGCACACACGGACAGACGGACGGACGGACGGACGGACGGACACACACACACACGCACACACGAACGGAGCCCGTTTCATAGTCCCCTCGCGAACTTCGTTCGGCGGGGACAAAAAAACCTTAATCATAATACTGATTGATATTCTACATTCAGACAAGACACCATTTAGCTGTTGTTGGGGATATTGAAACACAGTTACATAATAAACTGATTATAGATAGAACAAGTGAATGAGTAAATTACACAATGCGTAATAAATGTCCCCGCCGGAAGTGCAGATCTGTGGAAATTAACTAGCCTGAACCTTAAAACTTCAGTGAAAAACTTTAGTGAATAAAATAATAATGTTACTGCATGCAAAAGAAGAGAATACCAACAATGCATGTATACAACTGAAATATAAAACATGAAAACATTATGGACCTTCAGCCATTTTGAATAAATTTGCATAAATTTGCATAATTAATGAATTTCAAAATTCTGTGTAGAAGTTTGGAAGCCCCCACCCAGCCCTATCAGATAAAACAATCGGAATCAAAATCCGATGTGAAATAGAGGAGAAGTAGCATTTTTCGTCAATTTTGAATAAATTTGCATAAATTTGCATAATTAATGAATTTCAAAATTCTGTGTAGAAGTTTGGAAGCCCCCACCCAGCCCTATCAGATAAAACAATCGGAATCAAAATCCCATGTGAAATAGAGGAGAAGTAGCATTTTTCGTCACTTTTGAATAAATTTGCATGAATTTGCATAATGAATGAATTTCACGATTTTGTGTAGATGTTTGGAAGCCCTCACCAAGCCCTATCAGATAAAACAATCAGAATCAAAATCGGCCAAGAAATGACGGAGAAGTAGCATTTTCTAAAATTTGAGCACACACGGACAGACGGATGCACGGACGGACGCACACACGAACGGACGGACGGACGGACACACACACACACGCACACACGAACGGAGCCTGTTTCATAGTCCCCTCGCGAACTTCGTTCGGCGGGGACAAAAATAGGTAGATAGATGAATGTATAGATGAACATTAGATGATTGGAGATAGAGTGAGAGAGATTTAGAGAGAGAGAGAGAGAGAGAGATTTAAGACAAAGAAATTAAAGTATTCTAAACAATGTAGCAAATAAACAAATTAGTGAGAAACAAAAATTATGAGTATAATTGTACTGACCTATTTTGAGCCTCTCTCTAGGGAATTCCCATTTGGGGTCATAGGGGAGATGTTCACATATGTCTAAAAGATCATTGTACTGTCCAAATGAGATTGGTAACAGCATGTCATCTCCACCAGCAATGTACTTGGGTCTTAGCTGTAATACAGAGAACAAATAGACATATAATTATATCATCAGCATCTAAAACAGCTGAGCTTCATGATTGCTTTCAGGCATCATAATTCAACCATTAACCATTATGAATCACAAGTCAAAGTGACATCAAAACAAAAACCTTATTGCTGAAAATTGTTTTTCTTATATTACTCTATGTCACTGATGCAAATTTATCATTCATTTGAAACGCAGTCATTTACAGCAATATCGTTATCAGGAATATAGTTTTTAGGGATGGAAATGGTTTTCTCACCTTTTTGATTTTGAAGATAATGATGATGAGAATAACAACTACAATCAGAAGCACAGAGACAACACCGAGGGCAGTATTTCTCTTGACATCATCACGTTCTGATATGGTCTGTGGCTCAAGGGGCATATCTGAGAAATGAAGGGTGAATAACAAAGTATGTATAAGAAATAATCGATTCACATTACTTATTTCATCTGTTAGTTTGGTGCTAAAAAAAATTGGTTGATGTTAAAGCACAAAGCTCTTTTTAATACCTTACAAACAAACTCACTTTTAGGGTATTCTGTTTACTCTAATCTTTTATTTTACTTTGAAATTACAAAAGTAAAATGTCGTCTGCGGAGAGCCAGAAGGGCATGAACTCATATGCTATTACAGACAATATGTTTCATGTTTTATCTGTGATGGTATTGTTTTCAAAGAGAATGGATCCCTGTGAAGAATTCTTGGTGGCTTATGAAGATATTGCATCCCACTCCTGCCACTTCCTAATTCTTGATTTGCATTTGATACCAGATCAGATTGGGATACGGAAATAATGATATGAAAGAAACTTACCCAGTTTGATACTGACAGTACGTGTACTACTGCCAAGTCTGTTAGTGGCATTGCACAGGTAAGTACCCTGCTGGTCTTTCTGAACGTCATGAAGCACTAGAACGCCCTCAGTGTTGTTATACATCTGACCTGGCAGCCTGTACATGTCAATGGCCTGGTCTTCAGGTTGATGATACCAGACGACGGTAGGCTTAGGGTTACCACCATCATGACATGTTAGGTTTGCTGTACCTCCCATAGCAACCAACTTGACATCCTCTTTCACTCTCATGTGTGGTTCCTCTGATGGGACAAATTACAAATCAAAATAAAATTTGAATGAAATGAATATTAAACACAACTTGCATTTTTATTAGTAAGTTAACAGCCTTCATCAGTCATCTCAAAACACTCAACAATCTTTTCTCTGTCTGTACAAAAATGATTTCTTGATTTATATTGTTTATCCATAGCTGAAAGTCTATTTACCTCTACACCCATTCTCTTATTGATATTAACCACTATGCATTGCTGCATGATAGACTGAAGACAAGTTACAGAGTCACCACGATGATGCTGGAGAGCGTTTCATCAAGCATTTTGTCAGTGATTTTTACCGACAGTTGTTAAAAGCTACTGAAATCCTTGCATCTGATTGGCTGAGAGCAAATTTGGCAGTAAAAATCACTGACAAAACGCTTGATGAAACGCTCCCCTGATCATACTTCATCTTCACCATTGAGAAGAAAGTTCACTGACCTAATATGATGATGATAGCTGAACTATTGACCTCTCCTCCGCCATTGCTAGCCACACAGCAGTAGAACCCACTGTCCACCATGTTGATACGAGTCCTTCTCAGCGTAGACACTGCTTGGCCATTAGGTAGTACCACAGTATTGACCTGCATCTCTAACTTGCTGTCATCTTTATACCAAGTGAACTTGGGTGAAGGGAAGCCAGAAGCCTCACACTGGAGAGTGAAATCTTTCATGTTCTTATCGATCTCCCTCGTCTCTAAGCCCATTTCCATCTCAGGAGCTTTGATAGCTGGAAATGGATCAATTGATATGAGTAGAATTGATTTAATTTCATTTGATTTGAGGTCCACAAGTTACAAAAAGCATGGTTCACACAATCTATTAATCCTTTGTAGCCAATCTTCAATGGAAGCTTGTCATGCCCCCCAAAAGTGTGGAGAAATGCAGATATCAACCTCAGGGCAGGGCTAAGATACATGATAGAAATATTAATTCCATACTAAATATTGAGTGCGAATCAAGTCAACTTCTTAAATCTAGAGTTTATATAAATCTTATTTGTGATTCTAATGGTGAGCCAGCATACCTCGTACTTGTACGGTAGCATGAACCTCCTTGGTATCTCTGCTGTCCAGAATACTATGAGCCAGACATGTATAGATACCATCATCAGAACGTCCCATGTCCAGGACGTGTAGCTGGGAGATGTTGAAACCACCTTCGGAGTAGGACGTGATGGTCACTCGTCCTTCCCGAGGTCGGAGCAGTCTGCTCTCGTTGCTTGAACCATGACTTCTACGGACAAGCCACTGTGATTGAAAAAGGAGATTATGTAATCATCCAAGATGCTGAAGCCAGGGGACATCCTAAAGGCTCGTTCAAATATGCAGCGTAAAACCACCTCGAAAAAAAACCACTCTTCACATTTCTGTATCTTATAATTAAGTGAGTACACACAGGACCTTTGTTCGTCATGCATCCCCATTTGCCATTCATTTGATACACAAAATCCGCCGCAGCATTTTTGCAGCCGTTTACTGTGGCATATGTGAACAAACCTTAACAAAGGTATTATGAAATCCATATCTATCAAGAATCCTCATCTAATAAGTCAACTCATTTTGAAGTGAATAGGGATATATAAGTTATCTCTCTTGAAGTCTGTAGTAAGAGAAACATTCAGATATATAGAGGATTATGCTGGACAGAATGAGGGAGAGACAGCATGAAAGAGATTTACCAAATGAACATTTGAGAATGTATACATGTAGTGTCAATGAAACAAATATTTTTAAAAGGCTGGCTATTCAACAGGCAGGCACATAAATGTAATTGTATAGTAAGAAATATATATTATACACAATCAATCCTATACTACAACTGATCTTATTCTAAAATATTGCTCACTCTTCAACATTATGTGCCTGGACTTACCTTGTGGACGAATAAATGTATAAAATGACTGAAAGTTGTGTTTATTCTTACCTTAATGTTATGAAATATATGTGAGCTGCTCTTGCAATGGAGTGTAAGATTGCCTTTCTCTGCAATGATACTGGTCTCCTCCTCAATGGTCAGGCCTTGTTCAACATCTAAAGAAGATAGCAGAGAAGAGCTTCTTAGGTACCTCAGAGAAACGTGACTGATATCATAGGTGGAACATACACACATTAATAGAATCAACAAGATCTTTTTTTAAAATGGTCATTGCGTCATAATTCACAAATCAATACAACCAATAAAGTGTAACAAATTAAAGACAAGCATACATGACCTGGGTCATACAGAAAATGCACAATATAAAAAAGCACATTATTCAAATTCAGGAATATCACTTGGTTTTTGAGCCCAACAAAAGGGCCATTATACGTTGGAGTGATTTAGCCAATGAAGCCCGAAAAAGCCTGAAATTGGGTGGAGTCAGGGCCTTAAATTCAGACAATTGCCTGAATACTGAAATCCCTGACACACTGCAGATTTAGAATGGTTGTTTGTTAAGAAAAGCAAATTATATCCTACCAACAAAAAAAAAGGAAAATGATTTTGTTCTTACCATGAACAATTACTCTGATGGTGACACTCTCCTGGACCTCTCCATTGTCTCCTATCAAGGTATAGTTTCCTGCATGTTGAGTATTGATGTTACTCAGCTTGACCAGTGCAACGTCCGGCTTGATACGACTCCTGAACAGATGCTGATCAAGGGCGTCGACCTCAATGCCGTCCTTTAACCAGGTGAATTCAGCGTCGGGGAAGTATTTCAGATGGACCATGATTTTACCACGGTCTTTGGCATGTTCCTCACCACTTACAAGTTGTATCAACTGACCTTTCAGTGGCTCCATATGGATATAGCCTTTGTCTAAACAGATAAGAGAGAGATGCAAAATACAGTCAGTCCCGTATATATAATCCATATATGGGAAACAGAAGAAGTGGCCATTGCAGAAGGTGGCCTTTCTAGCCAGGTCCTAAAACACATATATCCCTCATGGGAGACAATTTAGGTGACCTCTATAGACCAGCAGCTTTAACTGAGACCAAGATTCCAGAATACATTAGAACCCATGATAAAGAAAGGGCATTTACAAAATTCATGTACCTTGCTGGCTTGATATCATTAGATATCAAACATATTCCAAGAAACATACAATTTGGCAGCCAATTTTACCACATGATCTACAGATTTTGAGAACACTGAACAATTCAAGACAATAGAATCAGACAGCCAGTTTTCTTCCACTCCTTGTTTTTTTCTCTGTTCGGTGTCACTGATCACCAGCACCAAGTTGCCTGTTTTGGACATACTGACTGTAAAGGCTCATTCCTGGCATAAAGATTTATGTAAATGTATCATGTGATTTTGAAGAATAAAGTGGAAATCAGGTTTAATTTTACATTTATAAGTATTCCAGCAACACTTCATACCATTCAGTACATACCTAATATGCTAACTGCATGAGTGCTGCTTCCATTGCCATTGTTGTTGATGACAGTACAGGTATATGTCCCATTGTCTATAGCAGTGGCCTGGAAGACAGTCAAAGTCCCGCTGAATTTCCTGTAGGCTCGCGTGGAATCTCCAACTTCTGCCTGATGTTCTTGTGAACTCTTCTCAGTGCGATAGTTATTAGGATCTGCATTAGGATGCTATTAGGGAGGAATGGTTGAAGAAAAAAATATGAAAACCTCAAACTCCATGCATATAGTGTATAAGTCACTTTTTCTACAGGATAAAAGCAGAAAGATCTTTCTCTCATAATCAGCATGGAGTCCCTATTATTCCAGACATAAGAAAATTTAACCAAGTATCACAGCAGGCTTTCCAAGATACAGAGAATTGTATCACTAACAAATAGAAAACTAAAGTACAGTGCCCTTAGTGATGAAGGAAACTATTTGATAAAAAAAATGTATATTTCGACCATATATACACATGTACATCAATACTGTCTCCTGAGAGCTAAATGGGCATTAACACCCCTGTACCACTGTAAACAACATAACATCCCCCCCCCAGATAATATCTGAAGTATCATATTGTGATTCAGGGCCCTCTTTCATAAAACAAATTGAAATAACTGATATAAGCTACTGAAATCCTTGCATCTGATTGGCTGAGAGCAAATTTGTTACAGAACTTTGGCAGTTGTTCGATAAACTAGTTTTATGAAACAGGGCCTAGGAGTCAGGAATACTAATCCAACCAGTTTCTGAAGAAAAAGTTCTTAATCAAAGTTCAAAACCTGTAAAAATTTGAAAGGATGGATAAATGAAAGAAGAGGAACATTAAGAGTCTTAAAAGAGTGTTTTTGATTCCTAAACTTACATGAAGAGCTGGGTAGTCCCACTTCCACTTGATCTGTATCCCCAGAGGGGAGTCTACATTACAGGTAACATTGAATGTATAACCTTTGACCTGCTCAATCGGACCGGAGATCTGAGGAGCTGGGACAGGTGCCTTGGCTGAGAGAGAGAGGAGATAATGGTAGTTTTATACAATCCTTGTTTGAAAATAAACAATCCATGTTGCCTTAAAGGCTGTAAAGATATCTTAAGGGAATAAATGTAAGCATGAGAACACTACTCTTGAGATCATCAGAATTCTTGACCTTTGGTCAAAATTTCATATAAAACTGTTTCTCATATCTCATAAATAATACAAAAGTAAAACTGAACTAAGGATAAGGAATGTAGTCCTTTTCCAAGCAGGGTATGCATCATTATTTTACCACACACTTTCACGACAGCTTTGTATCAATGGGTAAGTCAGGGGCTTATCCTGTTCTATTTCGCTTACACCACACTCTGTGCCAGGGTCTGTGTTTGTTTATGTACAAACAACCACTGTCTTCAAAAGCATCAAAATTGAACAAGAATCTTTTGACTGATTTGGGGATAACCACATCATAAGTAGGAACAGATCACAAAAATCAATCATGATGAAGTCAGTTTTGGCAGCTAGCAGAGATGATATCTAGAAACTAACTACTCAGGAAATGTGAATTACAATGCAATTAAGGGCCCCTTCCTAGTTTAAAGCAAACATCTACAGGTATCTTCATTTGGCATTAAATCAACTTTGGGGATTTTTTTTATTGTTCCTGGAAAAGCTGACCCTGATGTGATTGACAATTGAGTGGGTGAGTTAATAACAGAACTTAGATAAGTTCAAAGAACAAAGTAAAAACTATTTTTGATTTGTCTTCTGGCTTTAAAAAATGAAGTTAACCCACAAATAAATCTGAACTCACTTTAAGATACCTGATAAAGAAAGTGCATGGCAATGACAATGACAAGATAATGGAATAAAAAAAGATGTGTTCAATATGACTAATTACAGCATTGTGGGAGGTTCTCTTTTAGGAATATTATTCTATCTTACCCTATATGGTTAGAGACAAAACCAATTTTAAGATTAAACCATTTAAAAGCCCCCCCCCCCCCCCCAACAAAGTGGAGAGAAATGGTATGTAAAAGAATATGAACTTTTAGAAATTTCAAGAACACTATTCAAAATGTAAATGGAATATTGGATATAATATTTTGTACTCTAAAAACTTCTTATTCTTTTTTCTTTTCACTAACTCTATTTTGAAGAGTGAATTTCATCTTCTCTGTCTTGAGTCTCAGACTACATACAACATCATGTTCTCAAAACAGCAGGGTGAAATTCAATCATGACAGAATCAGCTTAGCTTATATTATTAAAAGGTCTTAATATAAAGCTATTTGCTAGGAGATATGACACTATGTGAATTATGTTACTGTTCTATTCTATTACTACTCGGTGTCCTGTCACAACCTCAAAGTAGGTCAACTTTTATAAGTCCTATCTTTCCATCAAAGGACAACCTATTTCAGCACCTTAGAATTCAAACCTTCCAAGGATATTAAATACGTGTTTATCATCTATGATGTCAGACATGTTGTCATAGTAACAAGACCCGACCATATACACTCAAAAATACACACCTCAATTCCTTTGCAAAAACAGAGTTAAGGAGATTACTTCTAACTTCATGTGTTGAAAACTGACTCTGACATGTCTGCGAATAGAAGTCCAGTCAGATGACAGGAGTATCAATAACTATGACTCAGAGACACTAGTATCACAGGCTATAAAAAATCTAGAACATTACTGTATACTTTCCTGAAATGAAACTTTGATGAGCTGCAAATATTAGAGGTGTGATTCAATCATTTTGCGGCAAGAAACTTTCTATAATCTGAACCACTTGCAAACTTTGCAAAAGTTTCTTGTACTATAAAGCTTTTCTATATTTTGTATCTCCTTTTTTGCAAGCAAAAGTTTCTGGATTTACAGTATTCTTAAGAGAATATGAAGGCGAGAAGATATACTCACGTTCAAAGTTAAGAAGTACACTCTTGATCTGAGTAAGGTTTCCCTTCCTGGCCCTGCAGATGAGACGAGAATTATACTTGGTATAGTTGCCAGGTACACGAAAGCCCACCTTAGGGTCGTAGGTGATGACTGACCCCTCCCCGGATAGGATCTTATTGTTTAACTCCAGGGTGACGTTGATACGAGGGTCAGTCACGGCGCAGGGGATGGTGTACGATGATCCTGTGATGACGTTGGCCCAGTATAACCACTTACGATCGGTGAACAGCTTGGTGTTGTCCACTGGAAAGTACAAAGACAGACATAATACTCATAAATTAAAATGTATTATGCTGTACAACATGAATTCTATATAAGCTACATGTACACATATGTCAAGTATATATCACACATTATACATTTACAGTACTGGTCAAGCTTCGGTACACTCTGGATTTGAGATGAATTTTTAGTTCATTGTATATTCCCTTGTAATGAGTTAGTGTGGGCACAGACGAATGTGCTACAAGTTTGGGTACACATTATATGAATACTATATAGATACTTCCAGGTGTTATTTACGTTAAGTGTGTTTGGTTGGAAATCCTCAACTAATGTAGAATAGCATAATAATTATCAATACAATAGTCAGAGGAAAGAAACTCAAAATGATATTAATATCTCCACACCATGCAAAATGATGCTACATTCTTATGATTCTCAGCTTACAAGATGCAGTTCTTATTTGTAACTTACCATCAGATGTGATATAGGCATAGACCTCTGCCCTTGTCTCTGGTGTGAGTCTATCTGAGAAGCGTGAGTAGAAACATTGGTAGTTTCCAGTATCTGAGCTAGTGACATTGGTCACCCTCAGGGTACTGGTAGAACGCAAGGCTAGAGGACAGGTTGGACATTCAATGGATCTTGGTTCTACACGCTGGGTGGCATCCTTAGGCCAGGACCACTCTAGCGTTGAGGAACCTGTACAGTGGAGTTCCAGCTTCTGATACTCATTTTGAATGATGTAGGAATTGTTGACATGGATGACTGGAGGACCTTCACGGTGTAACTGAGCATCTAGTAAGATGAAGCAGGCATAACCAACATTTCAGAGAGTAATTTGAAAATCAGATTTTATATATCATCTGTGTAAACAAGCCAGGCATTAACAATATTTCAATATGTGGACTTTCATTTTATACACAAGCAAACTCAACAATAATTAAGTCTAAGGAAACAGTCAAAACATTTATCATACAATATACATTGTAACACAATTAAATACAAGTAGAAGCAGAAATATACTATCTCTGTAATGAGCAGTACTCAATGACCAAAACTTCTGTACATGTTTTAAAGTATTATTCAGCTTTTTTCAAATAGACTTGATTCAAATTGCTCTGCCTTTGACTGATATGAAGGAGATATTAGTATAAAGATTTCAAAGATATGTCAAACAGAGTTTTATATGAAAGCCTGTTGCTACAGTCAACTAAAATCAAGCAGTGTCTCAGCAACAGAGTCATGCTTGGAAAACAGAATATGTGTAGAGAAACTAGACAGCTCAACCAAGAAGAAAATCAAGAGCTACATGTAGCCTGGAAGAATGGATTAAGACTCAAGACTGAGCTAAAGTAAAAGAGTGCCTAAAAATTTCAGAGACAATAAAATGTATAGAAATATTACTATCAACTTCTGGACCAGGAGATACAATGTAGTACCTCAACAGAAGAATACAAGGGAGACTCACTCTCTGCTGCAACAAAGATGTTGATTTCTGCTGCTGTAGCATCATTCACATGATCTACATAGCGGCTGTAGATGCACTGGAATTGACCACTGTCCTGTGGTCTGGTGTCCCTAACGGTCAGTGTACTAGTAAAGTGGGCATTGCTGTCACATGTTGGACAGGCCTCAGAGACTGGTCTGACCCTGGACCTCACAGCTTCAGGATATGTCCATTCTAGAGCTAACCCTCCTGTGCATCGGATCTCTAACGTAGTGTTCTCATGCAAGAATCGCTCTGTGGTGTTACTCTGTATCCTAGGAGGTCCAATTCTGTTGAGATGAGCAACCCCTGAAAGGAAATTAGAACAAAATTCGGTTTTGATATCCCAATGTGGATCTAATTCAACTGCACTCCAAAAAGGTTTCTCCAATCAACCGAAAAGAGGTTACTTGAAGTATGAAATTAGGACAATGGTTTTCAAATCTACCATTACTTCATAATGTCTTTGATACACACTGAATTAAATAAGAAAGATTTCAATGGTCTTGTTTTCATGCAATACCCTAAATTGAAAAAGATAATAGTATATTTTAGTCTTCTTATTCTGATATGTACTTCCATTTCATATAAAATAATTCGAATTCATTTTGATCATAATTTTATTCCTAGCTGGATATCAATATGGCTTAAGCCTTATGGTCAGGGGTCCTAAACCTATGCTGGTCCTAAAGCTACGCACCACCGCAAATATGTGCAATAGGACGCGTTCAAAACTTTTGGTGTGACTGAGCAACGAGATTATCATTTACGTTTGCCAAAAAGAATGAAACACGATAAAAACTACTTTCGAAAAATAAACTCAATAGCCCTGTCTATCACCTTTAGAAATGTGCGAACATTACAATGGCGTATTACGTAATCAGAACAAAATTTCTATGGGCAGTATGGTGGTTGATCCAGTGTCCGAACACTTTTCAGAAAATCAACGATAGCAAATAAAATGTCAAACGAATATCTGTCAAACTTACATAATGAATGCTCAAAGTCCTACAGAAAAAGAAGTTGATGGAATTTTAAAAAGACAACGTAGATTTAATACGATATTCCCTTCCGAGTGAACCCCTTCCCAACGACGCGGCGTTTTGGTCCCTTGAAAAAGGTACTGTATTTCCGAACGTGTGAAACCTATGGGAAAAAGACAACCTTTGTTTCAATAGTGTGGTTTTCATACGCGTAATCCCACGCGTATGAAAACCCATTTTAGGCGCTTAACTGTACACGTTCGGTAATACAATCTGTTCGGAATTACAATCCTTGACTATACAATAGGCCTTTGAAATTGCCCTTGAGTTTATTTTTTGAAAGTAGTTTTTATCGTGTTATGAGTAATTTTCCTTTATTTTTGTGATGTTATCATTATTTGGAAATCGGGGTGAACTTCACATTAGCCAGCTTCAAAATCAAGATTTGCATTCATTTATTATGTGTGCATAGCTTTAGGACCCTTTCATTTTGTCGACCAAATTTGACATGGGTATCGACATCGACTTGAAAATTAATGTTATTGATAATTGTCCGTCGTAATTTTCTCAGGGATTTAATTTAAGAATATGTAGAACCAAGATATATGAAAGAAATTCGCATTAATCATTGAAAGGTGACTTTTTAGCCGGTGGAAACAAAGTGCGTAGCTTTAGGTCCCCCATGTTTGCTCCAAAACATGCAAAATTCTCCTTACAGCTTAAAATAATTAACATATTGAATGCTATACTGTCATGAAAGTATAGTTGATATTGAAGGATTCCCCAAATCTAATATCTTGTTTACTTCTATTTCTATAGGATATTATCTTACCTAATACATTGATAGATGCCTCAGCGAAGTAGCTATCCCAGAAGTTTGTAGCAATGCAGACATATGTTCCATTATCATAGCCATGAGCACGTAGGACATGAAGGGTACTCACATACCTCCGCGTTGCCAAGCTAGAACCTCTTACTGATTCAACACTGCTGTCAGTCACTATTCTGTAGTTGCTGTCTTGACGCTCTCCGATCTGTAGTGGAATTAAAGTCAAACATTGTGAAATGCAATATAGGCCTATGAAATGTATGAAAACTTAACTTTCCAAGTTACATCTCAGAATTAGGTTTAATTTCAAATGAATAATACTTCTCAGTGGTGCATTCAGCTTATCGAAATGGATTATGACTAATCAGGGGTGATACTCCTCAGAATGGGGGGGGGGCATAATGTTCACCAATAACAAATTGCACTGATTCTTTTTTTCATGGGAGAGGGAATTCAGTTTGGTCATTTGTAGCTTCAAAATAAGCTGGATACATCACTGCATTTTTATAACTTCAGAACGTTGGGACATTAGAACAGTAAAGATCTTTAATATTTGAATTTGTAACCAAATATTATTGGTGCATGATAGGTGAAGTGACCATTCATGTTATTACAGCTTCTTATCCCACTCCCCAAAATAACTTGCAAACATTAATGAACATATTAAATATAGTACATGTTATTAAATTTATTAAATGTTTTTATAAACAAATTGCAGAGTTACCGCCTATGTGAGGACCTGGGATACTTGAGGAGTGGATATAAACTACACTCTTAAGCAGCTTCTTTGAAGGAATCACACTTCCTTTATCTGTCTTTGTCTCTACTCCTCTTGAGTAATAAGGAAGAGGCCTGGATTCTCATCATTAAAAATAGAATCCATGTAACCTTTCATCTCATTCATGCCACCTGATGTTGGCTTTGTATGAATCATGCATCTCAGTCTAAAACAATCATTTTACGCAAGGACAGCATGATTTCCTCAATTACAAATTCTGTATGATTAATACCTCTCAATTTAAAAGACGGTACACATCTAGTTATAAAACTAAATCTTATTGTATAAGCTTTAAAAGCTATGACACACTTGTATTCAATCTGATCAGTCAAACTGATCTGTTCATTCAACTTATATTTTCCTGACTGACTAAATGTCGTAGGCCTTCAAAGTTTCAATATGATAGACATTAGTAACATAATCTGTAAGTATTCTCTGCTGTCAAAAAGAAAATAAAGATTAACAATGAACATACCGGTATCACATTTTCGTTCAGAAAAGGGGATGAGAAACTGCTTAATGCACAAACTATTATACAATTAATAAAATCTACAATGTATCTCCACATTCCACTTTATCCTACGTAGATGTAGAATACTAGATTCATCCTTTCTAGTCCCTTGTTTATAGACCCACACATATGGTGGCAAGCTGAACATCTGATTTGAAGGCATGAAAATTCTCTATGTTTGAAAAAAGTCTATCTGGGTGCTGGAAACTACATTCTTTAAGTTGGGAAAATCTAACCGGAGACTAGGGATTATGATTTCAGACTGTTTCCTGGTTTCCACTAAACAACTCCGCCCACTAAATGTCTGGTAGCTGTATGTCAGCAACATGAGATCATTTATAGATCATATGAATGTGTTTATAGTTCAAGTTTCTGATATCAAGATAATAGGTATGTGTACTGAATGAAAGATGTTGCTTACCTATAAAACATACTGAATTGAAACCAGCCTGCAATTATATCTCAAACAATGAAACAAACACATAGATTAAATTTCTAATATTTGGGAAAGCTCAATATTTTTCAATTTCTATTGTTTGGAAGATACATAGTCTAACTTTATAGTCTCTACAAGGTATTACTCTCTTGCTATTTGAAGAGTTTGTCTGCCTAAACATCACACTCATATAGATCAAATCGTACTTTTAATGCATTGATTTTCCTCTTTGCCATTGCCCATCTTCTAAAAGTAAACTCTACATCTACTGCTTGTCACAGCGACTCACTACCCTTGCAATAATGGAGGTACTTTCATGTAAGTTACAGGATACAGCCGCTAAATGCCATCTCTACATCTTTTGCCAGTCATGGCTACTCACTACCCTGTACTAATGGAGATACTTTCCCATAAGCTACAGAATACATGCCACTGCCCTTACTAATGGAGGTACTTTCACATAAGCTACAGAATACATGCCATCTCTACATCATTGGCCGGTCACAGCCACTCATTACCCCTGCATTGATAGAGATACTTGCAAGGAACACAATCTTGTAAATTGGTCAATGTAAAGCTCTATTGTGCATTCATGGGCAATGTTTTCATTCTAGTTTCATATACACATTGTCGACATGTTCATGTATGACAGTTGATTGATGTGCATGGTTTGTAACATGATCGATTAGAGGAAGTATTAAATAAAGATATCTGATGTGCCAGGTAAGGTCACATACTTTCAAACATGGACATCCTGAGTATGTTTCTCACCACATCCTTGAAATATTAGGAAGTAATGTTGCTACTGGTAACTGATGCTACTGTGGTCTCTAAATACACAGAGGAATTGCTCGCATCTCATGAAGTTTGTTTATGTACATCAATGAACATCACGTGTCATGCTTCAAGGTATTTTTAATGACAGGGATGCAAAATCAGTCTACATTGCTATGAACAGGAAGATAACTATGAAAACACAAAAGGGAAAAGTTTTCAACTTTCTGGGAGGCTGAATTATTTTTATTTTTAATTATTGCTATACATGTATATCCAATGAAGTGAACAATCTCAAACCCATAGGTCCTAACTTTTTTTTTTTCTTTTGTCTTCTGAAATCATTTAAAGCTGATTCTGATTCTGCAGATCTTCTCCTTCTTGGAACAATCTCTCCTGCTCCTTCTCTATTTTTCTCTCAGTTTTATTCTTTCTCTAACTACCCCTCTTCTCTCGGTCTGTCTGTGATTTCTCTCTCTCTCTCTCTCTCTCTCTCTCTCTCTCTGTCTGTCTGTCTGTCTGCCTGTCTGTCTGTTTTAAAATCTTGGTCTCTCTCTCTCTCTCTCTCTCTCTCTCTCTCTCTCTGTCTTTCATTATCTCTCTGTCTCCAACTATATATATCTCTCTCTCTATCACCCCCCTTCTCTCTCCCTCTGTCTCTCACACACTCACTGTCTCCCTTTCTTTGTCTCTCTCTATATCTCTCATCTCTCTCTGTCTCTCATCTCTCTGTGTCTTTCTGTTTCAACTCATTCCTGGAATCCTCATCAGTAGGGATCTCAAGGAGTTGATTGATCATCCTTGAGGTTATTCCTTCAGAAGAACAAGGTCATTACCCTTCCATACAATAAGAACCCTCCCAATAAACACAAAAACTCTTCTGAACAGGAAGAAAAAGAAAGTCTACGACAGGATCATATTATTTTTATTTGTTATTAATGAACAATCAAAATAAAATTCAATTAGAATGTTTACATGAGAATAGGAATATGGAGATCCAATACTTGCCCTATTAACATTTGTTCTAGGGTTTTTGTTAAAGATATAGGGTGAGTACTTGAATTTCATGGTTCCATAAAATGAAAAACACTAGATATTTACACAATAGCATCCCTAAAAAATCTTTCAGCACACATCTCTTTCAATAAAAAAGAGAGATATATTACGACAATTGAGATACAAGAACTGCAAGCATAAGCCAAAAGTAAGCATTTATTTATTTAAAAGCAGTGAATAAAAAACACCCAACATAATGACAAAAACAGCAAATCCTAAAGGAGGAAACAGCTGCGTTTGCAATTAAAGCTGTAGTCCCAGGTATATGTATTTATGCATTGTATTCTTACCGTCTCAGCAGGGTAATCCCAAGACAGGTCTTCCAGTAGACTATCATCAGGTACCCGGACCTCACAGCTTACAGTGAACCCTTCCCTACCCTCTAGAACCTCAGCAGTGCTGATAGATACCTGAGGCTCCAGGACTGGTGCTTGCTCTGTAGGGCAGAGAGAGACAGAGACAGATAGAGACAGACAGACAGACAGACAAATATAGTAACACAGAGAGAGAGAGAGAGAGAGAGAGAGAGAGAGAGAGAGAGACCAGTGGTCGGTGTATAAATAAAGAGATATTAAGACAGAGATAAAGGGAAGAAAGAGAGGGGTTGAGAAAGAGAGTGAAAGGGAAGTCAAAAGGATGGTTAATAAAGAAAGGTAGTAATAAAAAGACGGAGAAGAGGGAGGAAAGAAAAAATAAGGTTAAATGACAAATTTCCAAATGGTGGATGAATGGCTCACTATAGAATTATACTTTTTGACTCACTATAGAATTTATACTTTTTGACATAATACCTATATACATATTTTACAAGCCTATTGATCACCTATGATAATTGGGATTTCTTGTCATCATAATCATTCTCTTAAAATGCAGCAACAAATGGTTAATGTTTTCCAGATATGACTGTGGCGTAGCCAGGGAGGGGCACTTTTTTCAGGAAAACAAAAGTTCCCCTCTTAAAGCTCAGTTGACTATAAAACTCTCATCTGTATCTCCACTAGGAAGTACATGTCAGTTAAACATGTGTAATGAATTAGTGCCAAAGGAATCCTCTTCCAGAAGATAAGATAGGATATGTTCATGCTAGTCACGTCTCTATGATGCCTCAACCAATTTGAATCATTCTGTGGCATTTATGTTGCAACATTTCGTATAAAATGTTCAGATTAGAGGAAATGCTTCTCAGAAATCCAGGAAGCATCACATACAAATGATTTGAGAAAGTGACAGAAAGAGAGAAAAGGAGAGAGATAGAGACAGATAAAGAAAGAAAGAAAGAGGGAGAGAGAGAAAGAAAGAGAGAGGAGAGATATGAAATTGAGTTGGAGACTGACTGAGTCAGAGGAAGTTTATAGAGTTCATACCGGCAGAGGGAAGGGGCTTTATTACAACTAGTGGTGGTATTGTGATCTAGTGGGTATTACACGAGAGTATGGATAGTCTGGTCCCAAGTTCGAACCCCAGCTACAATACTAACATCCTATGGGAAGTGCTTTGGTCATTTACATTGTAACTGGTAAGGTGCTATACAGGGTGGCCCAGAAACAATGTAACAACCGAGATCTGTAAATTCTAATGACATCATTGACACAATACCATTAGTTTTATATCTAATTTGGTAGACAATTCTTTTCGGAGTAAAATGACACCAAGATCATCAACTTTGGGTAAGGCGTTTTGATTCTATAGCAATTTTGGGGAGGCAATGTCTTTTTCAAAATTTTCTACTTTTGCAACTGCAGTCATGCCTGGAGTAGGGAGAAATTTGCTTAAGACGGCTTCCATGCAATCTCTATTTGTTTTCAAAGCGAGTGCAGTCATGCGTTTGTCAACAAAGATGACTGTATTGAAAGCCATCACAGGCAAATTTCTCGCTGCTTCACGCATGACTATGGTTGCAAAAGTAGCAAATTTTGAAAATGACATTGCCTCACAAAAATAGCCATAGAATCAAAGCCCCTTACCCAAAATTGATGGTCTTAATGTCATTTTACGCGGAAAAGAGTTTTCTACCCAATAAAACAAAAAAACTAATGACATTGTGTCAATGATGTCGTGTTGCATTCTTTCTGGGCCACCCTTCTATAAGAAACTGCTATTATTATTATTATTGATAAGACATTTATCTAAATATGACATACTTTAATCTGTAAACAAATTATAAAATAACTTAAAGTTAAATATATTATATTGCCTCCAATACTTAATACCGAATAGCGTATACATTTTACCAAAAAGTACAATGAACCTACTCCCCCCCTCCAATCAAAAATAAATAAATAAATAAATAAATAAATAAATAAAAAAATAAATGAAATATATACATGTATTTTTTTTTTTTAATGACAGGTTCTCAAATGATTACATTCAATAGCTTACTATCATTTAAAAGTAATAATGCTTGGAAGGTAAAACTTAAATTGAGTTTTTCTAATTAATTGAGATAAAGAATGGTACCTGCTGGATGATAGAACAGTTTCAATAAATAAATGATTGCACGTGGATCAGGTACCAAAAAAAACCATCTAAATTTCTGGATCTATAAAGTAAATTTGATGGAGGGAGGGGAGGGGGGGGGTGGTTGGTGTACCCATACAGTGGATCATCAGACCTTCTTGTAGCTTTGTCATGATGCCCTGAAGACAGTATGAGGGTACAAAAGAGATGCAGGAGAGGAGGCAGGAAACAGGATAGATTAGATATATTCTTATATCATTCAGAGTGAATCATTTGACATGAGAGACCCACCTGTGTCATGTCTGGGTTATTCACAAGGAGTCAGGGGTGATGAGGGGGTAATGGTTGGGGTACTATAGGGGTATGAGGAGCCTAAAGTGTGACAAATGTACCCCTTGGTTCCCTAAATTATTCAAACATTAAGGATGCTACTATAAATCTATAAACTGTCTAGCTACACTAAAAGTTTGATACACATTTGATTTTGAGCATCCAGGTAAAAAAAAAAATAACAAAAGCAAACATTTTATCCACCTACTCCCTGAAATGGAAATAAATGACTTGTTTTGAATCTCAGTTGTAAATTCAGATGGAGTGATCCTGAGAATGAGAGTTCTATGTATGATATTCTCCTTAATAAAAGTCCATACATGTAGGGAAATTGATTCTATGCCAAAAATTTCTAGAAAAAGATCTCAAAATGCAAAGAAAAGTAAGACCACAGAGTCTGGGCATGAATGTAGCATTTTTACATTTTCCATAATGCTAAGTTTTTAGATTACTTGTATGATTATCTTCTTTTTATCTAGAAAAAAATTTGAGAAAGCTATTATAATTGAAAACCCTATCAAAAAGATGATTTTATTCAAACAAACTAAAGATATCTCGACATGATTTAGTTTAGCAACATACATAGACTACTTTGCGATTGGGTACATTCACACACACAGGAGAGAGTGAAAGTTTTGGCATGTTAGTTGTAAACATTTGGACAGCATCTCACACACAAATACAACTTGACTCATAAAGTATGAAGAATGCCAGCTAAATTCTTGGAATGATATCAAAGGCCATTTCAATAAACCAAAAGAAAGTCATTTCCGGTCATACATCACGAAAGCTTGTACGATTTCAGCGTACATGCATCATGACCTAGTTGACTTTTCAGGAAAGTCTGCATCTTTTTCACGTAATCATCCTGGGAGCAATGTTCTTGAATAAACCTGGGATATTTATCAGTCATGAGTTACATCTATTTAAATTACTTCCTTCAATGTCGAAATATATATATATATATATACACCAGGCAATTGTATAAAAGAAATCAGAACACTAAGATAATTCCATAGACATTTTGTCACTTGATTTCCATGTAATACAACAAATGGGATTAGACAATATGAGGAGGCGACAGAGACTTGGCTTGACAGAATGTACTTGGCAAACAGAGTACATAGTTGATTAAATCTTTCCAACATCCCTGTGAATACATGCCACCTGTGTCATGCCACACCCTTCAATGTCAACAAATAGGATATTACACAGATATGGAGTAAGATATCATCTGTTTGATGACTCTAAACAACTGATTGATTGTGGATAATGTTGAATTACATTTAGCTTTGTTTTATTAATCCAAGTAGCAACAACATAGCTCAAACATACCACTGAAATGACTAAACTTGGATGGAAGTTTTTGAGAAGAGTACTTTTAAAGGATAGCAAGGAGACAATATTCTTTAAATACAAGCTTCATACTAAGTCATAAACTTCATATGGATTTTGACGTATATGTAAGCTGCCTAACAAAAAGAATTAGACGCTTCATTTTCAACAACACTGCTAAGAAACTATTGTAAAATGAACAACACAGCACAATATCATTTTTTTTCTTCAAAACTTGTTGCTCCCTACACATAACACATAGAATTCATTAAGAAGCATAAATAGTCAGTATAAAACTATACTACAGCATTATAATCCTGATGAGGCTACCCTGGGTAAACAAGACATATTATTATTATTATTGTTATTATGCAAACACTTGCTGCTATGTTCATTTACTACAGAATTTGAATTGCATGATGTGAAGACTGCTTTAGTGGGTTGAAAACACAAACTGGTAAGTGTGCAGGCATAAACCCTGGTCAGTCGTAAAAGAGTGTTTGCACTGTAAGACTACCATAGGCCCTGTACTATAGCTGCTCCTGACATGACCAGTAGGTAGCTGGGTTAGGCTTCTCTCAAGACACAATGATTATCTGGTTAAGTGTCAAATAAGGGTCTGTGCTTACATACTACAAACTGCTTATGATGAGTATTGAGTGAATCACAGGATGTTATCACATCACCAGGGACTCAAAGACAGGGGTCTCAGGGCAAGGGACTCTAGGAGAGAGAGAGAGAGAGAGAGAGAGAGAGAGAGGGAAAGATAGAGAGAGAGATGGAGAGAGAGAGAGAGAGAAGGAGAGACAAATGAAAGATGGAAAGAGAGTGAGAAAGAAATTTAGAGTGAAAGAGAAAGAGGTAGAAAGAGGGCAAAGACAGAGGAACAGAGAAAGAAAAAGAGAAAAAGAGAGAGGAAGAGGGAGCAAAAGGGAGAAAGAGGCAGAGAAGGGGAGAGAGAGAGAGAGAGAGAAAAAAAAAAGAGAGAAGAGGGGTGCTCAGCTACCTAACCATGTATTGTCTGAACGGCTTAAGGATAAAGTTGAGTTCTGCTTATGCGATTACATTGTGAAAGAGACTGTCCCAAAGCAATTGGGAAAGGTTGATGATGACTACATGTATATAAGAATTGGTGTATAGTGTGAGGTTTTAGAATCATCAAAATGATAAAAAATTGACTAAATTTCAATGAAGAGCACATGCACTGCACACAGAAATGGGTATATGGGATTGCACACACATGTGGCATGAACGTTCGGCCCAAACGCTTCAGCTATTTCTTGTCATATTTTTAATATAGGAGCATTTGAGGAGCATTTGAGGAGCGATCCTT
Source organism: Heliocidaris tuberculata (assembly GCA_025618425.1). Lineage (NCBI taxonomy): Eukaryota > Metazoa > Echinodermata > Echinoidea > Camarodonta > Echinometridae > Heliocidaris > Heliocidaris tuberculata. Next base: position 8,862,475 of record CM046846.1, read on the forward strand.
TTCAGGGGACATTACTACAATGATTTTCTTCCAAACTGACATAAAAGGAATGAGAAAGCTCACAATTTATTTTTCACCTTTCCCAGAACTGTACTCACAAAAGCTTGTGACTGGAAGTCATGACTGTCCATGAAAAATGATATCTTGTATAGAGTATCTCGGCTGATATACAGAGATATTTAGCAGGTATGAATTATGAATGTAGATTTAACTTTAAAAGAGATCTCCTGCGCATGAAAGTATCTCCATTGGTACAGGGGTAGTAAGTGTCCTGTCCATGACTGTAGAATAAGCTGTTATCCTCTATTCACGTAGGCCTACATATAAGTATCTCCATTAGTACAGAGGTTAGGGGGTGGCTTGATATTATAGAATGAACTGTAAGATGATGTCTTCTGGACATGAAAGTATCTTCATTGGTACAGGATAAATATAACATTAGCTGTTAGATGATGTTCTCTGTACATGTACATATATGTAAGTACCTCCATTGGTACAGGGGTAGATGTGACAGTCGTGACTATTACAGAATTAGCTGTAAGAGGAAGTTCTCTGTATAGGTAATTATCTGTTACAGATAACTTCTGAACATGAATAAAACACTGAATTTGATTCAGGGGTTGTGAGAGGCTGACACAAGTATGGTAGGCTATTGGAGCAAGTTCAATGTACAGGTATTTCATCCCACATCAAATAATTTAGTATCCCAATGTTTGTATATGTTGATATCCCAATGTAATTCTTTATTGATATTGTATTTTGATTACTGCAAAACATGTACAAATCAGTCTAAAACTGCGAAGAATATTTAATAAACCCTTTATTAATATCCCTACTAGAGCATGGATCAAATTGAATATCAGGTAAAGAAAAACTTCCGATCTTTTTGAACAGTTGATATCATTTAGATGTATTAGAATTTCAACAAAATGACAGTATAATTTTCAAAACACCAAACAAAAAATAACAATTGTTAAATACAAAGAGTGCTAAAGTAAGACGTTAGCCATGTCAACCCAAACCACATGACTCATGTCTCCAAAAGATTGTACATGCAGGTCAAAAAGGCTCCATGAAAACTGGAACACAAGTAAAATGAGAATGGGATATCAAACAGAAGTATCACAATACAACATTATGTAACTTTATCTATATTTTGCCATACAATCTAGCAAACTTATTAGCATCAACTACAAGTATGTGTCTGCAAAATACTCTCATATTCTTTTTTGTGAATCTTATCTTAGAAGTCAGTCTATACTGCTGGAGACATACTTATGTCAGCTGTTAAAGACAAGGGGCCTATTCAAAGGCATATGGTATGCATTATTGGAATTAATAATTTGTTTGCATATATACAATTGGAAAATCTAAATGAGGTCAACCCTAAAACCTACGTATATCAGTAATAGTGTTAAATGACTGATCTACATTTCACATAATTATTCTGTATAACTTAGCACGTCCTCACCAACAGAAATAATATTTTAGATACAATCATAGCAATCTAATTCATATAATCAGGTTTCTAGCAGGTTATTATCCTTTGAATGAACAACATAATCTATTTAAAGCTTGAAACTGACAGTTTCATCTGAAATTAAAATATTACATATACACTGACAAGAATTGTTAAAAATGTGTGGAATTGTTCAAGCAAAATTTTGAAACTGCACTGAATAGAGTGTACATGCACAGATCACAGGATTGAATAGTTTGATGCAACATACAATAAAATTTTCAACATTGTCAAGACAGAACAATTTATATAAAAAAATCATTTTGATACAAATGAGATTCTTAAAACAGTCTGTATTATAAAGATGAAATAGATTTTGCTTAGCTCTGCATGCATGTACAAATAAGGGTCAATTAGTATACATGTAGTCCATAAGTGAACGGCCAGCACTAGCTTCATGTACACTTAATGGAAACTAATTGGTAAAATCCTGCTTGAATACAACCAATATATGAATCCTACTCAGCTTGAGAACGTGGTCCATAATATAGTTCACTTCCTTTCAGGCTTTCTACATCATGTAGATGATCAAACTATGTACACAAACTCCTGCAGGGTTAGCATAGCTTATGTTTACAGAGATCAAACAGTGATTCTAAAATAGTATTGCCAATGACCAATGCTTATCTCATGCAAAAAAATGTGTAGGTTATAGATGTACTATATCAAGAGTCACCTACACTGGGGAGTGTTCATTAGCTTTTAGGCCCATATTGCTAAAAAAAAAAAAAGTACTGCAAGAAGAACTATAATTTTATTTGAGGTTGAAGTAATACTGAATGCATCCAGGGCATAATTTTTTTTTTAAATATACAATAATGTATTTTCTTGAATGGATGTAGGCAGTCTTCAGACATCACATTTTTTTTTCATTCAATATACCAAGTCTAATAACACTTTGTTATAAAAAAAATTGATGATAAATATTTTCCTTGCACTTTAAAATTAAAACAATGATCTGGTAATAAATATTCATTTAAAATTGTAAGTATTAATTATGGGCAAGTCTGGTAATAATGTAAGCAATAAAAAGTGTTATTAAAATTTCTAGAATATGAAACAATTTGAAAATGAACTGCAAAATCAAATTGTATAGGAATGGGATGACAAATGATAAGAGAGATTCACTAAAAGAAAGAATTAATATTTTTAAAAATACTACAACTCACTATTCCCTTTCACTTAAAAAAAAGTTGAACTGCTGATTCTGTTGTTTTATGACATGGCAAACATTACATGAGTGGATAGCACTAACCCTGGAGCTGTATAACTAGAGTTTTAATACCGGTCAGAGCAACAGAGAGAGATCTCCGCAAAGGGGCTTAACCAATATCTCTGCCCATCTATAGAGACATTCTGAGAACCAAAGTCTAAGGATATGGAGTTTGACACAATCTTGACATGACTCACAACCCTCAGTATCTTTCAAGTGTAAATGAAAGCAGGGTACGAGGGATGTATAAAAATCCTGAGGAAAAGTGCGTCTTTGACAAGATAAGCAGAACGGAGATAAGATGCTAGTTCATGGCCATGCTCTTCAAGAATGTCATTTTTCATTAGGCATGGAGGGGAAACGATTTCTAAAATTGATCCCTATCCATTCCACAAACTTCCCAAAAAATTATTTGCTCTGAAGTAACTGGAATAAGAAAAAAAGTATGAAATAGCAAAGAAAGCAAGTTTATGGTAAAAGACTGAACTTTACAAGAATATGAAACAGGATAAATCCAAATATCACATTCAGGTGATAACCATGAATCATAAGGAGTAGCCTCATATCAGATAGATCTTATTTCATCCAGCAAGGAAGCTTAGCAAATTGATTTCCATATATACAAAGAATGGACAGAGACAGGGAGGAATACTTTCATTTGTCTCCAGCGGAAGAAAGAAGAAAAACAATTACATATGTCACGGGTAGTGTCTAAGACTGAATCACTTGGGTTAAACTGCCCTTTCTGAACTTCCCTTGAGGAGATGTCCTTCTCATCGATTCTACTCAATCTTTTCTTTTTTATCATGTAGCCAGAAAAGCACATGGCATTAGTCAGACTTTGTATAGAAAATACTTGTACCCTAAGAATATATCTTGTCACAACAAATGTCAGTGTAGAAGTAGTTTTATAATACAGAAATTTGACTAAATGATTAATTGAATACTATTTGAATGTGACTTTGCCATTTATTTATCCCACAATTAAACACAAAGATTATGACAATAATATTTAATAAATTCAGTTGCATTGGTCAAAAGAGAACTTGGAGTACCATGGAAAACAACTTATTTCAATGGACAAAAAAAAAACCTGTATATCAAAAAAATGTACAAATTCTTACCTTGAAAGTTGAGATTGAAACAAGATCTGTCAACATGTTCTCCATTCTTGGCTAGACAGCAGACATGACCATCTAATGCATGATGGTTAGCTGAGATGTGAAAGCCTGTCTTAGGGTTGTATCTATGGTAATGATGATCTGTGATATCCTCTCCAGTGTCACGATACACCAATGTCACATTGAGGTTGGGGCTAGTTGTCCGACATGGCAGGACAAAAGGTTGCCCTCTGTAAATATTGTTTTTGAACCATTCTGGTGGCACAAATAAGTGCTCTGTTCATCGATAGAGATGCAGGTTTTGAGTGGTAAAGAAGTTCAAGAAAAACAAGGTTAACAAAAATTACCAAAATAAAAAAAATGATATAATCAAAATGGAATTCAGCAGGAGATACAGCAGTACATGTATGTACACAAGGTCCATTACTGAGAGCAGGAAACTCACAAACGAAGAACACTTGTTCATATGAATAGAAGAAATACATGTAAGCAAATCACATAATAATAATAATAATAATAATAATAATAATAATAATAATAATAATAATAATAATGAACCGTTCTTGTATAGCGCATATCACATTATGATATAACGTCCCTATGCGCTTCCAACGCATGGACCACTTGGTTATACAAAGTTGAGAAATCTCATTCGCACATCATATCAAAGACACTTTGTGGACTGATTATTCCTCAATACTACTTTAGCTTGACAATAATCTTAATTCTAACACACAGATCAATGTAAAGGTTACCTCCTTATACACTTGGTGTGTGCATACCATTCTAATATAATGCATTTATGCTTTATTTATTGTGTATCTCACATCTACTTTAGATTTGTATGACATAATCATATAGGTTATAGCATTTATCATTACTACATATAACTTTTTGATGTCATCTCTGATGATTATATCAATAAATGATTACAAAAGTAATATGTATAAAAATCTACAAGTACTTTCACTAAATTTTAATAGCCATTAATACAGATTTTGTCTATCACACGGAAGATTACAATATCAACTTTACAATTTTTTTTTTTCAAAAGAGTCATCTGAATTTAATATTTTGGTTACCACTATGCTACATATTACATATACACAGTACAAGTATTTCTTTGTGAATATTATTCATATATATGTGATCATAAATCTTGATTGGCACTTACCTGGTGAGCTAATATAAACATAAACTTTTGTTGATGTCTCATTACTAATTTTCATATCATATCTCTTGTATAAGCACCGATATCTTCCAGTGTCACTAACATCGGCACTTGCTATCGTGAGCCGACTTATGTGTCTATTACTGGGCCTACACCCTGAACAATGGTCCGCTTCAATTGATATTCTAGTCCTTTCAATCTCATAAGGATAAATCCAGTCCAGTTTAAAACCTCCATGACAGATGAGCTGGAGTGTATTATTTTGAGATATGATGAGCGTTGAGCTTTCTGTTTCCAATCTTGGTGGACCCACTCTGTGAAGGGATAGTCCTGAACGAAAGAAAGAATAAGAGAGAACCAAAATTAATATCATAAAATCTTCTTTTTCTAAAAAGAATTGTTCTCGAATTATGACTGCAGGTTTATCACTTCTTCAATCGTTTCTGTGATCGCAACTTCTTAACAAACAACAGTTTCTGAAATTGTTGAGGCAGATTTGAAATCATTATTCATTTTTTATCATCTTGGCTCAATAGCTCCAAAAATAATTAACAGAAAGAAAATAATAAAAATTTAAGTTTAACTATTGATTTCAGAAAATCATAAATTTGCTTCTGATATGCATCTTTTTGCAGATTGCATAGACTATTCTGGATGTCAGCCTCTATCAATCCAATTCACTCATAAACACATTGATTTTAAGAAATAGTATTTTGCTGACTTAACTGTTTAATGCTATATACACATAACTTATCTCAAGTAGGGAAGTGTGCATGTAGTAAACATTTCACTGGTTTGAGAAGAGAGTTCTTCCTGAACTCCTAAGCTACCACTTCTGTTTAAAACAAAAACATATCTTCCACAGATGGAGAAGTGCTGGCTTACCACTCTAATCCACCAGAAGGCTCAAAATAATCATGATAAGATCAAAATGGACCAAAAAAATACCAGGCCTGAACTGATGGAAGACATAAGATTGGATGCACACCAGGAAGTGATGTTACATAACAGGGGTAGCTGCTTCACCCTGTAAAATCCACAGCATACTTCTCCTTTGTGGCAGAAGTCTGTGTACATGCCTACATCATAGGAACACTTACCCCCCCGCCTTCAGATTAGCAAAATGTATTGTATAGCTATTCCAAAATGTATGTTGTATGTACCATACGATACATAATCGTTTTAGGACGAATATTTGTAAGGCTCACTGGGGCTATTTCAGTATCAAGGGGGGCATGATCAACATGAGAGACTCCCTTTCCCACTTTACAGATATCTTAACATTTTATTGGATCTCTAGTGTATCGATTGTCTGCATATACTACAGATATTTATTGCTATAGACATGAAATATAAATTTAATTTAAATAAAAATTACTGCACAATCATTGGCAATGGGCACTGTGATGGTCAAGGCAAGGAGTTAACTCCTTGGTCAAGGTAGCAATCACTTTTTTAACATGGTCAAGATTGTGGTTAGTTGGTCAGGGAAGGTAAAGAAACCATTTGATTTATTGAAAGAGGAAGTCATTTAGTTCTGACCTACAGGATACAGCCCGACTGGCAAGCAGTCTTGTTTTTCACCATTTATAAACAACTTGCTTTGTAGGCAGTAAATCATGTACGAAAAATTTCATTCAATAAAATCATGTTTCCTAACAAAAGTAGAGTGAGCTACCAACTTAAACTTGTAATCCCCCTGCCATGTTTGACTTCAACCTTTTTTGGTAAAGTTTTATATATCGATAAATAAGTACTATTCCATGAAAGACATACCAATTTGACACTTCTTTGACCCTGCAAATCACAGTCCACTGAAACTGTCTGTAACTAAAGAATATAGCTGCCATATGCTACATACGAAGTGCACTCAGTTAGCCTCTATTCAAGTTTTCTTTTTTTTCATTTTACAAACTATTATCATCCAATATGCCTGAAAGATGTAATATATCGTCTGTTTGGAGACAGAAGGGCGTTAACTTACATCTTGTGTACAGAGCTAACGGCCTTTTGGCTCCAAATAGGCAATGTAGACAATATATAAAGCCGGGGGTAATAATTTGATTGCAGGGTCCTCAGGGAGAACAGTATATACTACTGATGAGGCTACCCTGGGTAGACAAGACATATGATTATCATTATTATTATTATTATAATTACAGTGTATTATAAAGGTCTAGTCCTATATATATTCATGTTAAGTTCATGTTAAATTAACTGATAAAATGTCCAGTAGGTGGGTCCAGCAGGATAGAGGGGTGATTTGACATGACATATGGTCAATATGCAATAATCTTCAATATTAAGAATTACTTCCACAAAATGAAAGATAATTTATCAAGGTTAAGGGTGCTGTTTTTTTTTTCTTTATTCATTCCAGTTTCCAAGTTTGTCCCAACCTATTACTGAGATATACTCTGTTCTGTCTTCAATGCAGTCTAATCTTCCAGTTTCTCTGAAATGAACAAGTAGCTATAGTAGCTAATAATAAACCTCAGGTACCCCGGCCTGGACCACAGGGAGAAACAGTATACCGAAAAGATTGTAGAATAGTAATAGATAACTAGCTTCCTGGACGGGAGGTAATTGGGTCCAGCATGGGTCCTATTCCAGTCCTCTATCTGGAACATGCAGTGTAATCGGAGAGAGGATGTCTACCATCAATGGGCCATGGCAGTGGCGGATCTACATAGGGGGAAAACCGGCCCGTGCCCCCTCTTTTGAAACCCAATTAGTATACCTTAACTACACAATGAAAAAAAAAATCCTCCTTAATTGTGTACTTTTCCCGCTCTGTGCCCCCTCTTTTACAAGATCCTGGATCCGCCCCTGGGCCATGGGTTCAATTATAGAACAACCATGTTTTAGCTCCATGGGTCCATGCACTTAGGAAGAAACATACTTGTAAACAATCAAGAGATATTCATAATCTTGGTAGACAAAATGTAATGGCTGCAGTCCAACTCCAGCTTCTGCTTTTCCGTGATTGTATATTTTGTGGAAAACAGTTTTGTAGTCACAGGACACCTTTCCTCTTTCAATGCCTCTGGCATTACATTTGTTCTTCTTTTTATTGTATGCTTTTCATGATCGATCATGTTTTTAATACATTCCCCATGCTTTTTCTATTTGTTATATTGAGCAAAAATATGAATTATTGTAGAAAAATATCCTGTAGTCCTATAGTATATACAATGTAAACTACATGTATCTTAATCTAAATTAAATAACTTTGACAAAGGGGAGATAGGAAGTGGTTAACATAGCTATTTAAATACTACCTTGTGGTTTTTACCTAAAATATGCTTCTAAAATATCTGACTTCCTCACAAAAGGTTAACATAGAATGTGCCAAAGTAAACAGACTGTTATTCATTCTAATACACACACACACACACACACACACACACACACACACACACACACACACACACACGCACGCACAAACACTTCAATTATAGTATCAATCATTCAGGATTGAATTTTTCAGCGAAAATAATCCTTTCATAAATCACATCATGAAAAGAGAATGATGTGAGAAAGAGAGAGAGAGAGAGACAGACAGAGGTAGTGAGAGAGAGAAAGAGAGAGAGAGGGAGAGAGAGACAGTGAGAGACAGAGAGATGGTGAGAGAGAGACAGAGACAGTGAGAGAGAAAGAGAGAGAGGGGGGAGAGAGAGAGAGAAAGAGAGAGAGAGAGAAAGAGAGAGAAAGAGAGAGAAAGAGAAAGGCAAAAGATAAAGAGAGAGACAGGGGGCAAGGGAGATAGATCATAAAGAAAGCTGGTTGGAAAGCTGTAGAGGTGTCAAATACATACAGTACAGGCAAAAAAATAGAAGACAAGAAAAAAAGAGAGAGAGAAATTTAGTTTGGTAGAACAAAAATTGTAACATTTTTTGAAGAGGGAAATTCCGAAGAGTTGGAATTGGGGAAAACAAACAAAAAAAGGAAATTAGAATGGTGAAACAGTCACCACAGGATCTTGGAGGTTGGGTAAAGGATCACAAACTGTTGGAAGCTTGCTTTTCCAGCAATTAAAGTTGACGGAATACTTCCATGCAAGACTCTCACCACACAGGGTATCAGGATTGCCCAATATGATTAGGATAAGGAAAGGTTTCCCATCTATACACTGCAACCAAGAGAAACGCTTTCAGAGTAATAATAGGTGGTTAGTGGGTGACAATTTACCCCCTGAAGTATGAAAATTGGCTTGAAATGGGAGGAGGAATCAGGACATATAACAAGAGACTGGTCCCAGACCTATTTACTGATGATGACTGACAGGCTCAGAAACAACCTGTTTCAAATTAAGTTCCATGACAAAAATAAAATTGGTGAGCTGCATGGTCTAGATACTGAAAACACAGTAGCCTAATGGACAACAACACACATTTAAGGCAACTGAAAGAAAAAGACAAAACAGCATAAGCTAGAAATTATATCGAATGAAATGTTGCCATTATTAAGGTTCAAAAGAAAACATTAAATTCCTGCTCAATAGTATATCGAATAGAAAACATGCTATTCATCACAATACTGTGCTATAATAATAATAACGATGATAATAGTTTGTTTACCCAGAGAAGCCTCATCAGCTTCAGTGCTGTTCTTCCTGAGGGCCCTGCAATTATTATTACCCCAGCAATTGCCAGGTACCCATTTACACCTGGGTGGAGAGGGGCAAATGTGGGTAAAACATCGTGTCCAAGGATGTAAGCACCAAGCGAGGACTGAACCCAGGACCTCTCGTATGAGAGTCAAGAGCCTTCACCTATATACCACAGTGCTCCCACTTTATATCAATAACTTCAATTCAATTCAAATTAATATTTATTTTCTTCCACTGATTTTGACAGCATTCAACATCTGTTCAAATAGTACAATTTACACGCATATAAAGTAATATCAGTACAATCAAGAAATTGCAAAGATACAAGGAAGAAAAACATTATTTTTCATTTGAATCAAAGGCAAATGAACAGTGTTAACATAGATCTATTTGGACATATACTGTATATTTGGAAAATAACAATTCAAGTTTACAAAGAAGCAAACAAATTTTACATATTTGTTAAATTTACCACAATATTCTTCGAAATCCTAAACTAAACATATCACTAGAACAGTAGGCTTACATACATGTAGACATCTCAATAAGGAAGTGTGCCATTATCATTAAAGGAGACAATAGAAAGAAAAGGACAAAATGGAGGAAAATAAACAGATCAATTTTTGGAAAGGTAATAGGAAATTCATGTTGACACAAAGAGGTCAATAAAATAGATAGAGCAGTCTGAGAGGAAAGAAGAGAGGATGAAGTGAGCAAATGAGAAAAAGGAAAGAGAGAGAGATTTGTGAGTAAGAAAATGCAAGCAAGAGACATACATAAATAGGGAATACATGCATAAATAGGGAATACATGGACAGAGAGTCAGAGAGAGAGAGAGAGAGGAGAGAGAGAAAAAATGAGAAAGAAAGAGAGAGCATGGACTTGTAGTAGTAGTAGGAGTACTAGTAGCTAGGTCCATTGAGAAAGAGAGAGCCAGAGAGACAGATAGACAGAGGGAGAAGAGAAGGGAGACAGAGAAAGAGAGAAAGAGAAAGGAAGAGATAGACAGATAGATAGACAGATAGATAAGATGATGACCCACAGTCAAGGATATCCTAATGACTGGCGTACAGGAAGCTCAAGGTTTAATGATCAACACTCATCCATTGTCTGTCTCTAGTTTCTCTGTCTGTCTGTTTCTCTCCCTCTCCCTCTCTCTCTCTCTCTCTCTCTCCGTCCCTCTCTTTTTACTCACTATTTTTAGTCTCAATTGTTGCTCCCTGCCTACATGCTTATATTATTCTTTACATGTTAGAAATAAGCCTTCCAAACTGGGTTGATGTTTTTTCAATCTAAAAATGAATTTGTCATTCAGATCAGCAATTTGAAATATCAATCAAATAAATTGCTTTCAAACTCTGATCTTTTTCTAAAAAAAAATTATCATGATTTACAATGTCAACCCAGCCTCCAAATCCTTCATATCCATATTCTCAAGCAATCTTCTCTAAAACTAGGCTTTACAAGTAAACTGTGAATGCTATAAAATACAGTACTTCTTTCCTAAACATAATATTTGAAAAAGTGCACTAATAAAAACTGTGGAATGAAGTTGGCCAATTTATTTAGGAATAATATTAGTGTGGGTTGGTCCTGTGTTGGTTTTCCTCTATGGTTTTCCTCATTATATTGTTTCCCATAGTGGTTAATAGACTCATTTTGTGTTATTTAGTTTCGAAGTGAATTTTATTCATTTGTAAACCAGTGCATAGACCTCTTTTTCGAAAGAAAAGGGTTCTACTTATTAGAGCATAGGATTTAGTGGAGTTCACTGAGTTCCTTTGATGTCAAAGGTCATTCACCATCCTGTTAGTATTGACAGTGCTGAATTCATTGTGTCATAGGTCAAAGGGGTACACTGGGAGAAAGATAACCATGGATTTGGATGAGGACTTTTGATGAAAATTATAACATTAGAGAAAAATCACTGCGATCTTTTCAACATTGTTGTAAACAAGACAATCTTGTTTTTGCATTTTACAGAGATTTTGATTTATGAGAATAAAGTTTGACTTGAAACATACATGTATTATATAGCTCTGGAAATATTATTTCATTTCATTGTTTCATAATGAACACTGTTGGCTGATGTTTAATCATTATTCTAAAGTTAATGATCGAATAATAACTTCAAGCTACAACACTAATGACAATACCACATAGACGTACCACCTTTGCTAAGTCTCTGAATATCACATTGTTCCTTCCACACCAAGGATATCTTTTTTCTACTTTTTTTTGGGGGGGCGAAATATAGGATAGCTTACCTCTATCACTACGTATTTCAGCAAATCGAACATAAATGACATCACATTCAATGTAGCCCCACACATATAAATTAGAAGTTGGTAGCAATCCTCAGAGACCTTGGCCAAGACCCAATCAACGAAGCCAAAAAGGAAGTACCATATTTCCCCCCGCCTGGCAAAAAGTCCAACTTTCTTTACATTTCAGACCTTCAAAAAGCGAGTTTGCGGAGGAGTTCATGTCTGCGACTGAATTATCATGTGTGTACTTGACTTTAGAGAGTTGATGAAGAGCTTTGAACGTGGTGGTGAGGTGTTTTTGATATCAGGAGCTTGACCTCTTAGAAGCTAAGTACACATTTTTAATAAAGTGATATTGTGATCAGTATGAAAGTGTATACAATGTATTTCCAAACACTTTCACTAAATGATCAAACAATTTGAAAACAAAAAAGGCTTCGCATTTCATTACAGGAGAATAAAAGATAAATAATATATCATCATTTTCTGTGAATATTTCAGTCAAATTTTCCAATATCATGACAATTTTTTAATTTTAAAAAGTGTGCGAAATCTTGCAAAACATGACACTTTCTTTGCCATGCAGTCATGCACCAATTTTCCTTTTCTTCTCCTAGTTTTGGATCTTTCTTTCTTTTACTTCTAAATCCTCTTCTCTCAACTTTTTTTTGCTTCTTCTTTGAAATCATACCTACCTTTCACCATAAAGTAAAAGTTTATTATGCAGTCATCATGTATGTAATATTGATATGTTCTTATAAACACATTACTAGTTCTACAATATACCTTTTAAAACATTTCTTCTTTTAGCAAATCATTCAGCCAGTTAGTCTCTTCACTTCCTACAATACATGATATGAGTTTTTTTTTTGTTTTTTTTACCCAAAACTTGTAATATACACCAGGTTGATATGCTACTGTGTTAGAAGCATCCTGTGGAAGAGAGGTTGATATCTTGCTTGAATTATTCTGGTTTGAAAGGAAGTAAGTCATTAGAGTCATATCAACTTACCATGGACAGCAGGAGGAGAGGAATGAGAAGGGTTCAGTGGTCTGCCATTGACATATCATTCAGCATTAATATATTAAGAGCAATATGGTGATTAAGATGTACTGTTGGCTAGAACATCAGAGAAACATGTAGCAGACCATGAGGAATTATATATGTGAGGTCTGTTACCAAACCTGTTCACATATACATGTATAGGGGTCAATAGGCTAGAACATTAGAGGAACATTGCATTGGATCATGGATGTTACAACTAATTATTAAAAAATTGAAGAAAATATGTCTAATTGAAGGGTGCATGATTACTTGCAAAAGTGGAATGAATCAAAGAAGGGGGATGAAAATATTTTGCCCCTCCCCACCTGCCCTAACTCAATGGAGCCTCCCTCAATGACAAAGAGAGCTATCAATGATTATAAGATATAAAACTGCTGAAAATGATATTCAAGTTCAATTTTATTTTTAAAAGGCCCTCAAGTGAAAAGATAATAATAAAAGGAGTTTTTAAAAGAATAATTATCTATATTTATTCGGTTTAGAAGATCTGCATTATCTACTACAAACTACATGATCTAACCTCTGAAACCTTGCAGTATCTCATGAAACATCTAAATCTATCCTATTCAATCTACACTCTGGCTATCACAAAAGCTAAATCCCAATATATTTACTGTTGACTTTGAGGATGACATTATTTTCTTTTGATTTCAACTTGACACTGTTAAGTAATAGTGCATTCACCTTTGTTTCTGTACATTCTCAAGAATACAAAAACAGTACTGGTTGTGTACACGATCCAGCAGGCCGTACATTTCCAATATATTCACACAGTCCCTTCAGCCAAACGACCGTCTAACCTTGTCAGTAAAAACAGCAAGGTACTGGTGACAGAAATCCATCCTTGATTCTCAACCATCAACTAAACTTTAAGTAGCTGTTAATTGAGAAATTCATGCATGCTAGTGACAAATGAGCAAGCTGGAAACGCTATTTGCACCATTTTCGATGGGGGTCATTATCGCCACAATGATTGTGGGTTACTTATCATTGACACTCACTTATTGTCACGTTCTGACCAAAATGAAGTGATTGAAAAAAAGTGAATGTGCTGATTTCATTTTGTATGAAGGCAAATTAATATAAGGGTCTGGAACTATTTGATAACACCACTTCTTGCGGATTTAGCCCTTTCAAGACAATTGACCACATTTTGTGGTTTGGCTCAATAACTTTTGATTCAGAACTCTAAAAAATATACCAGATGCAAGAGTAGAAAGAGCAGACATTTCTACACACATTGTTTCCATTTTTGTTGCATGACCATATTGTGTTTGATGCCAGGAATTTTAAAAAGGAGAATAAGCTTGAAAATCCTTAAATTGGCAACACATTGAGAGGTTCAAAATCACTGTTTTTTTATCAAAATTGGCAATTTTTTTCAACTTTCGACTAAGTTTCTATTGATGCATATTGTTTTCAAAGACATTACATGTTGTGTAGCACTAAAAGAAAAATATTATTGTTGCCAGTTTGAAGAACAAAATGTGATCAATTTACCCCTTAAATAATTCCTGTCATGAAAGGGTTAATTTGTTTTATTGATACATGGAGTGCCGACTCTTCGACTTTCAACCATCATAATAGTATACAGAAAGTACAGATTATTTCAATTTCTTCAACTTCTAAAGCAAAAAAGAAAAAGACACTGCCAACTATTCTGAATCTAAAAATTACTGTGAAGATCATAAATCCATGCATTTATCCCTATAAGTTACTAGCATATACATTATGCCAAAAATAGTGATTTCATTCAAAGAAAAATTTCTTGACATTATGTTTGACTTGAAGTAAGGTTGCTCCTATACTCAAATTCATCAAAGATCACAAGATAAAGAGAGTACACACTTACTATTAAAGGAGAATGAAACCCTGGGCAAATGTCAATTTTAATGAAAAGAGCGGATAGAGAATGAGGAAGTTATGAAAGTCTGAAAAGTCTCAATTTACTTTCTATGGCGATCCTCAAATTGGCAATATTACTTCAAAGTGACAGGTTTAGTATACAACTCTCCATATGTTTTGTACACAAAATTTCATATTTTCCCAATTATCTCTCAAGGTGCAGCTTGTCTCCTTCTTAGCTCAAGATATATCATTGGAAAATGTATTTGACACAACATATGTTGAGTTCACAAAAAGACAAGCAGTATCTTTAGAGATAATGGAGAAAATATGAAATGTACAAAACATATCAAGAGTTGTACTACTTAACCTGCCATTTTGAAGCAACATTGCTAATTTGAGGATTGCCATAGAAAGTAAATTGAGACTTTTCAAACTTTCATAACTTTCTCATTTTCTAACCGATTTTGATGGAACTTTTTTGAAATTGCTTCTCTCTATCCTCTCTTTTCATTAAAATGGAATTTTCCCCAGGGTTTCATTCTCCTTTAAGAAGTAGAAAGAGAGAAGCAGGAGAAAAGAGGAAAAGGTATAATAAAACTTTCAAAGTACAGTGTACATGTAGGCCTACATATAGATGTAGGAAAAGGGAGAGACACTTGAACGTAGAGAGAGTGAGAGAGAGTGAGAGAGAGAGAGAGAGGGGGGGGGGTAGATTTCTCTGAACATCCCAGTTTAGTTCTGTATTATTTTAGCAATCTGCTCACAACTTTTTTAAGGTCATAATTTTTGATGGACATTACTGTCAAACAAAAGTGTTGTATTTCAGGTTCTTTCTGACAAGTGTGTTTACAAACAGTTCATCCTCACTGTCTGGATTCCTGCCAGTATTTCACTTTTTCCTCTTTCCAGGAAGCTACTAAAGGTAACTAAATATAAGTTTTATTGGAGGTTTTAATGGTTTTAATTTTCTTTTTCAGCTGATTGTATTTCACGTAAAGTACATGAAAATACTACAGTTTCAAGACAAGATGGAAGAATTACAGGCATAAGTTGCTCTATTCACATAACGAAAGAACATATATTGTAACATACATGTTGCTTGTGTAAATGGATTTGGCAAGTAGTGTTATGACTTCTGCTAATACAAAAAGCCCTAACAATAATAAGTATTGTACATGGTGCAAAATATGAATGTTTCTCTTCTCTAAGTCTAACACTTTTGAAGCAAGACAAAGGATGAACAATCACAGGGAACTAAATACATACTTTCATACCTGCTTTCTTTGGAAAAAAACAATAGAGCCTCAAGACAAAAGGAGGAGAAAATGTTCACATCTTGAAACATTTAACATCTACGTAAGATTGAAACTAACAATTATTGTTTGACTCTGTAAACAGAATACATTTGTGTAGGTGTGTACTATACTACTAACTTTCTTTTAGTGAGCAAACAGGAATCAAAAGCATTTAAACAGATCGCTATCCAATTCTCCTTGGAGTTGAAGCACCAATTATCTGCTTCAACCCTTATCACAGATGTGCACATTGCATCCCAGTAGTAACCAGCATCTGGTAGTCTACATTCAGGCATTCTTATCAATTATCCATTTAGTAGTCTGTGTGGATACCTTGGACAAGAGTCTGTTGGAATCATCATGTTTTATCACATTATCTCATCTCTGTAGTAGCAGAGATTCAGAAGCACTGCTTTGCAGTGATAGCCATGCCATTCAAATCCTAACTTTACAGTATAACCAGGGAAGTGTAATAGATAGTTTTGTATGCAGTGCTGACCAAGTGGGACAGGCATACAGTTTATTACTGAATATTACAGGAAAATTATTTTTAGAATAAAAACATATCATTAGCAGCTGATTATCACAATTAGTTTGTTTTGTAATGAAAAAAATAAATGAACACTGTTTCTTGATATGAAATCAAAAGCACATATAATGTGAAGGTAAATATACGTAGGTATAATATACTAATAATAACAAAATCTAATACAAGAATACAGGCATACAGCTTCTTTTTATCTCACATTCACTACATACATGCTAGATAGATAAAAATGTACATTTCAACTTTCAATAATTTCAATTCAAAGAGTAGAGTGCCCCTCCAATAACATGAAGGAACCTATTTTTATCATTTCTCTCTAGTCCCCCTCCCTCCCACCCCCTCCTTAATCAGATAGAGACAGGTGTAACTACCAAGGACATAGGCCCCTTTCTAAAATAGCACAAGGCTGACTGTAGGTGATCAATGACCTTCGACAAGAGGAAATATCCTTCTAAAGTTTGTAGACTTGACTTGGCTTTGGCTCTACTACAGTGATGTATAATGGAGCCAGACTGAAAAATGTCATTGACATGTCATTGACACAAATTACATGAACAGATGCAAAGAACATTAAAACACACACACACAGTGGATAAGTAACTTTGTTTCTTTTATGAACATGAACACATAGCAAAAAGTTATCTGCCTTCATATTGAAAGAAGAAATACCCCTCCAACACACAAACTACTTACTCTTTCATACTGTAGAACAGGCATAGAACTAAAGAATTCTTATAAATACAAAGGAAGAAATAATAATATGAAATGCACATGAACTTTCTCAAGCCTCAATATAATACATGTACTTCTCTCTCTTATTTTAGGTTTTCCTTCTCATTCTCCCTCTTTCCCTAGGAGCATTTTTCTCTCAACTTCTTTCTTTTCCCTTTGGGTCGAATTCTAACACTTTTCCAATATAATATTCAAATTTGATATACTGTGTTATATGATTTGTCTCCTTTTAGTCCTATTATGAATTTCTATTGCATTCTTTATATCAATATGTTATCCAGTTTGATACAATGTTATATAATTTTGTCACATGTTGAATCTGAGTAGTCCTATTATGATTTGCTATATTTTCTCTCTTTGTTTCCATTTCATTTCCGTATGATTGTTTCCCTTCTTTATACTAATGCTTTGTATTGTAAAACAAAATATTGATGTCAATGTCAATTAAGTTTTTTAATAAAATACCAACAAAATACCAACTATTCTAATTCTGAACACAATACAAAAATGCTTATCTAATGCTTTTGGGTAAATACAACATGGTTTGAAATCTTGCCATCATATGCAGGACACAGTGTAAAAATTAAAATTTCTTTCGCGAGGGCTACTTCGAAGTCCACCTATTGTGTTCAGAGATTTTAATGCAGTATGACCCATACATGTAGGCAGAAATATTATTTGGCGGTGGCTCTGTTTTCGTTTACGGTGGCTTTTTCAAGAGTTTTGGGGGCTAATCGCCCTCAGCCCGTGCTTATTTTTTTCACTGGCAGGACATCTATTGAACTCATTCATGTATACCACTTTATTCATATCATACTAATAATTAATATGTTAGTTTTCACCATCTCTTCTATTTTTGCTTACATGTAGGCCTCTCCCTTCTGTTTCTCAAAATTCTTTTATCATCAATTTTTTTTTTTACTTCTTTTAAGTAATTCTCTTTAAATCATCTTTACATTGCAATATTTGCTATATTCTGCTCCCTCTCACTGTAAACCTGAGACTCCTACACTGCTTTCACACTCATCTCTATCACACAGATGGTGTCGGAAGCAATCCTATGAGTATGTCCTGTAGTAGAGATTATACTCCCTCTCATAATTCAAAGCACATGTCTGCTTCAGTGTATCTCTGACAGGCCCCTAATCAATCGCCATTGACCTTTACTGCCCCCTGAAACACAAATTTTGTAAGATGCTACTAAACTACAGGATTCTGTAGCCACAGTTTTGTTTGTGAACCATTATCCATAGTTTTTTATTTCTCATCTTTTCTCCCATCCTTATTTTACTTATAATCACCGTCTAAGATTTTCTGTGAAGTGTTTTAACTAGTGTAAAATTAACTGGTGTTTTAACTGGTGTAAAATTAATTATTCATAATCTATAATTTTCATCACTTTATCATCCATCATTTATTCATTAGTTATATGTATTCAAGTCTTGAATGTCTGTATTAATCCATTTATCAATTCATTCATGTTTAATTTATCCCTCATTTTCTTTTCTCCTGTCTTTTCCAGCACTATTCTTGACCCCTCTCTTTTTTCTCTCTCCTTCTTCACATCCTTAATGAATACCATTACCATGCACCTGTTTTCAGCAATTATTCTTCACTATGATTACAGTGAAAGGATATGAATAATAGTGATCAGTAATTATTGTGTCAAGGTGGGCACATCCATAGACACACACAATAAGCATGACTCACAAGCTATAGCCTTGGCCAAGTCAAGATCAAGATTATCCATTACACATGCTCAGTTTGACCACACAATAATACTTTGTTGATTGCTTTGATGGAATGAGCATGTTTGAGATTTAAAGAAATCCACTAAACAGTTAAAATTCATATATACGTGCTAATGATGTACATTTCCCTTGTAACTTGTCTGAACTTTGGAAGGGTTCAATACAAAGTTAACATGATTTCCTGACTTTGACTATCTCTGTCAGATACAAATTACAATCTATGCATGAATACCATTACTTTACTCTTGACACAATTTAATGTTGAAATTCAGTTAAATGGTATTCAAGCCATGCTCTCTATATTTTATTTTCAAGCACTAGAGCAACATAATACATGTACTTTTCCAAACTAAATTCTGCTACATGTATAATTCAACTGATGAAGGTAATCATGCATGTATGTGAAAATTGTGCATATGAAAAATGTGAAATACAAGCGAGAGGTCTGATATACCTATGACTACATGTACATGTAGCCATGCCAAAAATAAAACCTTTTTAATATTATAAATACATCTTGCAACTGCATCATCCCAGGGGGAAAAAGCAACTATATTTAAGGACCATTCAAGCCCAATTGGACTTGACCATAATGGTCAGTGATCTCACACATCAGAGGTCTAACCAATCTATAGACATTTCTTTTTTTTGGGGGGGGGGTCTTTTAAGTTTGGGGGCAAATCGTCCTCAGCCAGTCAGCCCATATCTTCTTATTTTTTCTTCTTATTGATTGCATGAAACCCTGGCAAGTGTTTATTGTAATCTTTCTATGTCTTTTATATGAAAATCACCCTGAACCTTCTGAATTTTTATGACACTGAAAATAAATAAATAAGGAGTCAGGTGAATTTGTTGTCTTCTGGTCAGAAATTCACCACTTCGCTTTGCAAAAGTACATCATCATGTTTCCCGATCGCGAATTCAACCACTCGCATAATAGTCTGGTTAGTCCTATTCGCGAAAATTTATGGCCGCGAAAGTTATGGCGTATACAGTATACCAGAAGCAGTAAAAGCAATAAATATATCTTAAATTGAAATGACAAGGCTGACAGGTAATGTGCATGTCAGGTGTTTCACCTTACATTTTAGAATGCCTGTGATTATCAAAGAACAAAAATATTTTAAAATTTTGAAAATAATGATAATGGATAATACATGTAACAGCATAGAAATAAAAAGCCCATAAGAAATAGGTTCATTTCCTCTGTTGCAAATGTTCATTTTCATGACTGAACAATTTACATTTAGGTCTATATTATAGTGGTCTCAGACAAGCCATACGTCAAGGAAATGGGATTCATGTATGTTAAGTCTTGTCTGCTTTCCTGTCTTTTGAGTGATCTTGACCTTCACATGAGTAAGTTAAGAGCACGGACCATGATTTGTCTTCACAAGCAATAGTGTAGTTTCAATGCAAAATAACTACTTTTTTTTCATTATCTAACTATGTTTTTTTATCCAAATCGGCAATTTTTAAAACTTTTCGACAAAGTTCCTAACCAAGTACATGTATGTTGTTTTCAAAGACATTACATTTTATTAGAACCATGTAGCATTAAAAGAAAAATATTATCGTTGCCAATTTGAAGAACAAAATGTGATCAATTTAGCCCTTAAATAATTCCTGTCATGAAAGGGTTAATACATGGAGGACAAAGCTCTCTCACTTGGAATTTTAATGGATCATTACTATGATATGGGTCATTACTATGATAACGACCTCAGCCTCTGCCACAATCTCTCCAATATGAAATTCTCCAAATGGATGAGAGTATGTGACTCTTCATCACTCATATTTTTACAAGTACTTGCCGAAAACATATAAGCCGAAACTGTAGGCTATACAATAATTGATGAAAAAAAAATATAAGCATAGACGTTCAAGTACTGTGTAATTGAGTTTGTACTAAGCAACCCCATTATAAAATTGTTTTTTTAAGCTCTGAAAAATTATATTATTACTATTAGCATGATTAGAAATCTCCATTTCTAAATCACCATGTATTATGAAAAAGGGTCAACAGTTAACCGGAATATTCTTATTCGACTTACATATACACTGGAATATTTTGAATATCATTTTGATTTGAAAACAAAAAATTGTTGTGTTGTGTTGTGTTGTGTTGTGCTATAAGGGGATGAATTTACGAGACAGTTATTGGCTCAATCCAGAAATTGAAGAGAGTGAGATCTCTCATTCATGGACTACATGTCTGCAGGATACATCAAGTTTGATGCAGGAGTAGGCGTCATTGAGTCCATGACTAATGGGTTTATTTTTCTCACTTTTTGACCCAACAGTAGCACAAGTTCAGATGAATCCATTAAACTAAATAGTGTACATCAACCTCAGAAATTCCATCACATCATACATGTATACATGTATGTCCATACCAAAAAGTGCACATATCAATATCTACTTTATCTTCCTTTTGACAAGTATAGCTCTCTCTTATGTTAATATTATTATTAAACTTAATAACGATTAGAACATATACAGAAACTATTAGTTTTAATGCCATATTCAGAAATAAAATGGATAAAATTATGCATGTTGAATGTAGAAGGAACAATATAGGCTATTTGTGATGAAAGAAATATTTTATACCTAGATAATGATTCATTACTGTTTTTTTTTGGAAATAATATCATTACAATACCTAATTAACATTTCATCTAGAAAAACTGGAGTAGCAATCAGAAGTCATCATCACTCACACATGTCACATTAGTACACTTTAGGTCTACTAATTCTTAGCAAACAAAAAGTTCTCCAGGTCAGTGAACCCATCTACTGAGAAGGATGTGAGCACCTAACAAGAAGTAAGTCAGAGGTTGTAATGATTAGACATCCTAATCAGACATTATTGGCTTCATAAACAAAGTTTGTCAGTAAACCAAAGGATATTATTCTAATGAGACTTCTGAGAGTATTGATTGATTATTGGTTAGTTTGTGGTTCTTGAGGGAACAAGGTACAATGAAAGCTTTGGCTAAGTGAAAAAATGATTGCCAGAGAAGAGGCCCTAAAAACTGTAGGACAATGCTGGGGGTGTTTTTAATCAAAAATGTATAAATCCCTTTTTTATGTTCTCCACAATTCAGTCAGATAATTGAGAATATTATTGGTAGGACCTTTAAATATATCTTAAATAAAAAAGAAAACTATTTTAACAATGTGAACACGAATGTACTCAAGATTCATCAGTGAAGTTTATAATTTTATATCAAATAAACCTTGTTTTTTATTTAAAAACTTGCATGATACCAACCTTTAGAATAAAGCACATTTTCAACATCCATCTCTCTACAGCTACACACATGTACACTACACATGCATGCATTGACAACACATTATATACAGGATGTGCCTGTTAACAGGGCATTACCAAGTGATAGTTTGCTAAGCAAGTGTACATGAGGTGCTATACTGCCCCTCCCTACCTATTCACCCCCTTAAAGAACCCCAATCAAACGAGACAGTCCTAATGACTTGTTAACTCGCACTTCCATTCTTACAAACTTGACACTTCCACACTGTGCTGACGTATTGTAATTTGAACATACATGTACATGTGTTGTAGTGTATGTGACTTTGTATCCACTGAAATGTTACAGAGATGTACAACATGTACATGAAATGAGTAATAAGCCTTTGAAGGAATGGACATACTTATTGTACAGTACCTACTTCTAAAGTTCAATGTATTTTTAAAATATGAATCAAACATCCTTGACAGAGTATATCAATATTTTGTATGAAAAGAAAAAGAAATGCAATGCACTCAGTGTGTAGTAAAGATTAAAGACAGTGTTACTGTAGAATTTTCAAAAAATCTGGCATTTTTAAACTCATTTTTATGTCCACTATTCAAAAAGTATTAATACTGAAATTGCAAGTTTGTGTCCAATGTGTAAATCACTTTTGTACCAACTATGCTAGGTGTAAGCATTTTGAAATACTGTTTTGTGAGGTTTTATTGATTAACTTATAGGGAATTCAAAAGTTCACATTATTTCCTTAAAGTATTCATGTGATTCGTGATAAAAATATATGTACATGTACATGTATAATTACTATCTTCACCTGATGTGGACAGAGCACACCAACATGAAATGCATCTCTTTTAATTTTTGTAATAATGATAATAATAGTGCATTCTTATATTGTGCTCATGTCTGTCATACTTCACCCTCCTGGCGCTCCACAATTATTACCTTGGCTTAAGCATGGCTGCTATCAGTGGCGCAAATCCATTTTTAAATTCGGGGGGGGGGGGAACATTCGCCTCCAAAATTCTCTGACAAGCGAAAAAAAAAAAAAAAAAAAAGGTTATTCAAAAAGGTGGGGGGAGAGGGGGGGGGACATTTGCCTATCTTCAAAAAGGTGGGGGGTACATGCCCCCTGTCCCCCCCCCCCTGGATTTGTGCCCATGGCTGCTATTACAGCACTCAAGCAATATAAGGAATTTAATTGCTGCCAGGTACCCATTTATCTCACCTGGGTTGAGAGTGATTAATGTCTTGCTAAAAGACATTAGTGCTGCACCAGGGATTCGAACCCCATCCATTGTGGATCACAGTCCAGAGACTTATCCAAGTACTAGACCACAATACCTCTAAAACTTGTTTTAATTTTTTCTATGACATCCAAGAAAACATCCAAGTACAGTTTCATACTGCAATTCACAATCACTGTTCAACATATCTGTAATATAATACTTGAACTTTCATGATTCCCCCCCCCCCCCCAAACGATACATCAACAAATATAGCGTCCATTTTAATTCATGCTGTCAGTAAACGATTCCAGCAAGGCCCTCATTCAATGACTCACTTTCGCATTAATGAGTGTATGATACAGCATTGAGGAATGCATCATGGAATAAGCACATGTCAATATGATATTAAACATAAACTACAAGTAACATGGAACTACATGTACATCTAGTTGCATGTTTGACCTGTAGAGGAACAGCATCATTTTAACTACTAAATACACATTTCTGTTACAAAAATGTTTAAATCATAAATGTACAGACTGCCAGTATATGATAAAAATAGTAAGATTGAAATGTAAACAAAACAAAAACCTTTTTTTGTCAAATACCAATTTAGGGGGCAGGGGAACAAATTTCTTATGAAAACAACATGACAAAAGGATTGTTGATCAAAATCTTATCAGAACTCTAAGACCAAAATACATAATATACATTTATCATTACACAAACCATATAAGGGGGGGGGGGGGTAATACTTTTTGTTCTGACAAAAGTAACATCTAACAATTCTAATCATACATCATATTGAACTTGAAGCAAAGTTAACTGTGTATAAAGGATATTATGGACAGTCATGCAGTCATATACATGTAGCCAAGCACCAAGTAAGCATCTCAGACTATTAGCAAACAGATGGATCCTCTCTGGTTCAAAGAATTCTCTGTGCCATGTCAAGTGATCCCTTTACAGAATAAATACTTGACTGGCTGTTAATCTCTCTGTGTCTGTCATCTAACTCATATCTCAGATAACTTCCATTGATTGATTGCATGTTAAACAATCTCTTTACACAGGTTCAACTAAGATGGCTAACACCATCAATGCTGTATGCAGAGGTGCTATACATGTAAATATTCCATTGCAGTTTGGACTGTGGCAGTATGGAGGTTAATATACAAATTTTCATTCACTGAATGGACTTGTATGAAGTGTGTAAATATGCCTAAACAATAAATGCTATGCAATAAAGATAATAAGGGTATTATAATCACATTTTACTCTGTATAGTAGGCATGCTGTAGTGTGTACACATACAATAGTGCATAATATATCATCTGAAACAAAAACAAAAAAATTAAGTACTGTAAAAAACTGTTTTAACTCAAATGAAATATAAAACATATAATCTCATGAGGACAGGGAGTATTCTATAGATGCAAAGCTATGAACATTTACATTACAATAACATGTAACTTAGAAAGGTAGCAAGTAAGGACAAGAAGAGAGATTCATGAATCAGATAGATATACCTATTTTAATTTTCTTTTAATAAATTACATAATTTACCACAAAGCAAATGTTGTTTGATTCGACTTTAGAAAGTAGAGTATGTGTGTACTAATGTACATTTAGGCCTATATAATAATATATAACGTGACTTTTCTTGCTTGAAGGTTTTTTTTTTGACAAACCACATGAAACTGTGGGTGTATTCTGCCTTGGCCTACCAACTCCAGTCCTCGATCCTATCCATAATTCAAGCAGACTGAGAATGCTAGAAACAGGATATTTTGGGGTACTTTGGAGGCAACCAGCTCGACTGATAGCGACAAAACAAGAAGTGCAAGTTTGAGTCATTCTAAAGTGATACCAGACGAACTACCATATTGAAACCTTCCTAGATAGATAGGATCAATGAAATGTAGGCAAGTTGAGATCATTCACAGCAATCATGATTGACAAATTATGGGGATGTAGTTATTTAAATAAAACATCTCAAAGGCCTATTCTTAGACAGTGACATTTTCACTATGTATTGCTTCCTATGGACAGAGATTTCCCAGAGGCTAAGAATGACTGGACAGGGGGCATTATATTATGGTTACTGGTTAATTTTCTTACTTTTCTTCCAAAATAATTTCTTTTTCTTTCTACTTTTTCTAATGGCAAGTTCAAGCAGGAGCACAAAACAGTTATTTATGAAGGACCATTAAGAGATACCAGTATTTGACTTTCTTTCGGAAAAGAAAGAGATTACTTTGACATTATTTATGAGAAACAAGACAACCTACTGCATTATGAGATTTTTATCTTTAAAGCACTATATCTAGAGCAATAAATCTCAGAATAATGACTTTGTTGGAGAAACTGTATCTAACCTGGAAAACTTGGTTTCATAAACAATTGTCATGAAGCATTTGAAACACTGTTTATTCTGAAGCCACTTTGAATTTAAACAGAATAAATCAAGTAAAAGTCAGTTTCTTCATGGAAAGAAAAGGTAAGTATATAAGTATATATAACAAACCACATAAAAATGATATGCTGTATTACAAACATATGCCAGCACAGAATTAAAAAAAAAAAATGTTTTGATCACAGAGAAAAGAAATTCACAAAATCATTTGAATACATGTATATACTGAAAACCATTCATGCGAACTGTTTAATGAATGCTTTCAATGGGGCCTACATGATGAGAAATGCACTTGTGAGAGTGACGGGTACAAATACATGTACAAGTGTAGTCATGTTTTCATCACCAGATTACAATTATCTAATTCATCTTTGTCACTGATGAAAAATCTCCTTCCAATCAGTAAATCGTTCCTGTTTGGACCCACAAAAACCCTGCCTGGAAACATTTCCCCCTCTCTCTCAATCTAAAATCTTTCTTATCCTTCCTTCAAGCTGAAAACACATGCCTGGATATATTTCCTAACTGTGTTATCCACTTGCTTCACCTAAGTGATCTACTGCTGAGTCAGGTTAGCGAGTGTTAAAACTCATCAAGCAAGCAATGATCAGGCAGAATCAAAGATCTATGGAACAAGAAAATAAACCATAATCCTAAAAATAGACAGATGATGAGGCACAGCTTAATATTATCTGAATCAGCAACATATAAAAATATAAAAATGAGCATCACATATTGAAGGAACAGGCAAAACTATTATAGTTTTTTTTTTTAATGACTTGATAACTATCAAAAGTTCAAGTTAAACTTTAATTCCATTATTTCACTTTTCTATCCATGCAAAGTGTAAAACTGGGATGTTTTTTTTTTTAATTCACAGGTGTGCAAGCAACTTCTTTGAAAAGAGTTTTGTCTGACTTTCTGTGTGCTTTTTTGTGAAAAGATATTATTCTGATTAATAACCTTATATAAAATGCATTCATAACATATGATTTGCCATTCTGTTCAATAATTTCATTACAAACAGTTCCAATGCTTTAAAAATGCTTCCAAAAGGGAGCTTAATATGAAATATTTGGATTGGATTCTTTCCTTTTCTTTGTACCCTACCACCTGTTTGCATCTGATGAATTTGTTTTGGCAACAGATCTGACAAAAGGGAGACTAAACGAGAAAACAAGGTGGTCCCATATTAGGAGGCATACCCAAGCCAAACTTACGATACAAAACATACAAATATTCTTCGGTTCAATAGACAGTTTCAATCCTTTTCTCAAAAAAGCCAAATTATAGGCCTCCCATCAAACAGATTAATCAAGTGAAATGTGATCACTTATCTATCAAGGTTTTCTTGCACCAGCATCATTGAAAAAATTCAGGGAAAGATTGTGTATAGGCTTATTTTCATTTGAAAAAAAAAAATATTTCAAACGTTAAAAAAAAAACTGAGACTAAGGAATTGATCAATGATTTGTCAACATACATTTACATCTGAGTATTCTTCACCCAAAAGCCCCAAAATGGAGTATAACACATGTAGATCAAAGAAAATGGTGTGCAATTTCTCAGAACAAGAGCACTGTCCAATATACCTCAAGAGATTGGAGTTGGTTGGCAAATGTGCACAAGATTCACACATCATTGATATGAGGAGGATAGGTCTAGAGAGAAAGCCATTGACCTACATGTCATATGGTGTTAATCAGAATGTTGAAACAAACACTAGAAGATTCCTGGCAAGCACTGATGATTGAAACACACATGGTGAGAGAGGCAAGATTAACATCATCAAACAGGTTGTTTTCTAGAGAGATTCTGGGTGGAAAGAAGGCTCAAGGAGTGTAAGATCTTTGTGTAATCCATTGAGCCAATGTATAAAGAAACTAGCTTCAGAGGGAATTAACAAGAAACTTGTTGACAGAGTAAAAACAGAATAGAATCAATTTTGGTTTTAGTTTAAGAGCTGGTTTGCAATATAAAAGTAAGTCGAAGAATATCATTTTTAATAGTAGTTGGAGTGGCTACAAACAGGCCCCTGCACTTATATATAAGTAAACTTTTTTAAGATTAAAACATGGAACAATATGAAAGAGAATAGTTTGATCAAACTGAACCTTTATTGGAAACTACTGAAAATTAAAAAGTGGATATTTTTTAGCAAGTACATGTACAGCTACTATTGCTGCATTAATCCATAGCAGTTCAGAGTTTTCTTATGGTCAATGTTAATCATTTTCCCCTCCTCAAATTGGCAACAATTATTCTTATTTTCTAATCCTACATAGTTTGAAAAAATTTAAAAAGTTAATGAAATGAACCAATGTGAATGGAAATTGCAAATTTTTTTAAAATAAAAATTGCGAATTCATATACATGAAAATAGTGATAACATATATTGCACTGTATTGCCAATTAGGAGACTTTTATAGTAACAATTAAATGGCTCATTTTCATGAACGGCACAATGTACTGCATTAGAAACAGACTCAAAATTATCTGTGATTTTTGCTCTTTCTGCTCATGTATGTGTATTTCCTAGCATTCTGGATCAAAAGATACTGCAAAAACGTCACTAAAAGGAGACACTGTACTGCTATGGGTTAACAATACAGACCTACATGTAATTACTGATCACAGGGATTTATATTTTGCCTCATAATTATCCATTTCAAGATCTTCACATCAATGTTGAGTGTTTATAGTTTCTTGGGTTCATGTAATTTTTTTTTATATAAGATAAAAGTACCAGACAACAAAAGTAAACGGCATACATGAGAAGCTTCCTACAGTCTAATCAGCTCTATTAATATTTAACCCTTTCAGGACAGGAATTATTTAAGAGCTAAATTGATCACATTTTGTTCTTCAAATTGGCAACAATATTATTTTTCTTTTAATGCTACAAGATTCTAATAAGGTGTAATGTCTTTGAAAACAATGTACAAGGTTTAAAAAGATTGTTGGTAAGTTGAAAAAGTTGCCAATTTTGATAAAAAACAATGATTTTGAACCTCTCAATGTGTTGCCAATTTAAGGATTTTAAAACTTATTCTCCTTTTTAAATTCCTGGGATCAAACGCAATATGGTCATATAACAAAAATGGATATAGTGTGTGCAGAATTTTTTGCTCTTTCTACTCATGCTTCTGGTATATTTTTTAGAGCTCTGAATCAAAAGTTATTTGGCCAAACCACAAAATGTGGTCAATTGTCTCAAAAGGGTTAAATGCATTCCAATAATCCATTCAATATAATTGATTGGACATGACAGAGAATTATTACAATTATCTGTTGAATCCAGACAAGAAATCCTTAGCTAAGCTTTCATGGTTCTCCTTGGTTCTTCTTTCTATACAGCAGCAAATCTGCCATTGACTTTGAAGCTTGTAAAGTAGTTTCTGGGAGTGGGGGTAGTCACTCTCCTGTATCAAGTATAGATTTGTTTGTGGGTGGGGCAATCACTGGATAACAGCCAACCTAATTTGTCTGACCTTGTGAGGTTGAGGGGTATAATTGTAGAGATAGTACATGATACCCAAACTCATGTGCTTCCAATTTTGAACCCCAGTGGCATAGCACAAACATCCTCACTCCAGCCAAACCCATTTGGATGTAAGAAAAGACAGGCTAGGTATATCAAAATTTTGAGGCTTCCGATCTGCCCTATACACTCCTAATATATCCACTGAACTCCACATTTTCATTAATCTATAAGTACACCATTTTAAAGAAATAATCATAGTAATATAGCTAATTGTGTAGAATAACTAATGTTCATAAAGGCCTTATTTCATGAACAAACACACATAACTTCCAATATAGTCCTTAACCATCAAAAATACATGTATGAACTTCAAATTGAAAAAGCATGAGACTATGAACCTACTGAGATATTACAGGATTCTGTATTATTATTATTATCATTATTATCATTATCATTATCATTATCATTATCATTATCATTATTATTATTATTATTATTATCATTATTATTATCATTATCATTATTATCATTATTATTATTATTATTACTATTATCATCATCATCATCATCATCATCATCATTATTATTATTATTATTATTATTTGTAATTATTATCATTTTATTCAGCAAAGACAAAACCAACAAAACAGTGATTATGCTCTAGGGTCTGCAAAATAAAAATAGTTTTCTAAAATTTCAAAACCTACAGTACAGAACCTTTATTCTGAAAAGTTGTTTTTCATATTCATTTGACAGAATAATTTTGGATATCATGCAACCACATAGTTACCATAGATAACACATGAAACACTGTCATACTGATGCACAGAAAATATATTCATGTTGTATGTTTATGGAATGGACTTTGGTTGCAGAATATGCCACATCTTCAAAATTTTAGACAAACTTGTTTTGAGAATAATATATCGCCTATATGCATATAGCCTTACATTTACAATCAATCATATTTTGGTTTAAGAAAATGAAGCAGTCAATGGACGTTCAGGCGGTACGATTCTCTGAACACAAGATGGTTAAAAGATGTTTCAAAATGATAAGGAGCCAAGTCGCGGCCACAAAGCGAGAGATATCAGCCACCTGTTAACCGTCCACAACCAACCCGACCAAAGACTTACGAAAGAGTCGGCTCAACTTCGGCAGATCTTCAGAGAATAAAGATAAATCTAGCACTATAGTAGTAGCAGACGACCGCACGACCACTAAAAGTTTAGTCTGCCAAAACACTCCAACACTCATTCGTAATGCCAATAGGAATAAACGTATCACTTCATTATAGGCCTACACACATTGGAAAGTACTTTTAACAACCTAATTCTCTCTCTTTTTTCAAAGTTCGTTCAATTCTGCTGACCTAGCCATCCTGGTGCAAGTCAAGATCCTAGCCCTATTTTTAACGCACTTTCGACCCGCTACTTACCCGTGGCTGAGTACACGAGAGATAGGACCGAAACGGTGCACGTGAAAACTGCAATCCACTTTGAAATCATTTTTCCGGCATCTGAACTGGCACCTAAAGTGTATTATTCCAATGAAATCCGTGGCATGGATTATAAATTACCGAATAGTAATCCAATTAAGATTTCAAATATTGAAATCATGGGGTTATATCCATTGAAATACAGGTAAGTTATCCGCTACTATTCATCATGCTATCTCTACACAAGAATAATACTCATGATCTCGGGGCGAACAGACGCGCACGTACGAAGTGAACGTAACTATACTCCGTACGGATATACTGACTTATCAATGTATCATCAGCGCACGAGAGCGCCAGCGGAAACAGTTCATCAACCAAGAAAAAGTATTTACTTGCTCTTCCATATAGCATTTATACACCCCCTGTTGATTTGTGATGTGATATCATTTCGAATTCATTTAAAATAAGAGAATAGTTTAATGAGAAAAAGTTTACAAACATAGGTGAAACATCACTATATCGCTTTGAATTTTACTTCATTATTAGGAAGATATTAGGGGAAATTTTTACAGTTTAGTTACAAAACTTTTTTGCAAGAGGAGTCCTGAAAGCACTTGTATCTCCAAATGTGGGCGGGGCATATATTTAGTCAATCATCTCAAAGTTTCTCCTGGTTTCTCCAGCTCAGGAGCGTGCGGTTCTCGTGCCGTGCGCGTTCCCAGCAGCGGGTGGCAAAATAACAGGATTTCGCGAATAATGACTGACTCACACACATTCTGGAATATCAAAGAAGAAATGACAGCCCAGGGTTTCTTTCAACATATTACAACATATTTTTGCTTTAGGTATGTTTTTTTTTCCAACTTCATCTTTTCTTTTCAACATCAACCTCTGTTTAGACTGGGCATGCAATATTAAAAAGGCCTATAGGCTAGGCAAATAGCCTATTACACCATTTTGAGCTTGAACTTGAAATTATTAAAATATTTATCATCATCATCATCATCATCATTACCATCATTATCTGTCATCATCATTTAATTTTAAATATCATTTCATTTTCGATGAATCTTCCTAAAAGAAAGATTTTAGCTAATATTTTTGCCACAGACGCAAGAGTCACTCTCAGTTTGAGCCGCTACACCTCTGCAAACGATTCTCAGAATCCAATTTACCCCTAATCGCATTTAATGGACTAGTCAAAGCGATAAGAGATAAAGGATTATCACCTAAGAGGTGCACATGTTACAAAGGAATAAGCTGCTCATGACACCCTACCTAAAAACGAATTCTTGGATGAAAGGAACCCGAAGATTGACTTCTTCAAAAGAAAAGGCTTTTAGCAAAAAGGTGTGAACAGCTCATACAAAGAAAGAAAAGGCTTGGTTGACATTAATGTTTTACGTGTTAAAAAGCATTCCGTTGAATACGATGTTATGAGCGAATAAAAAGCTGCAATTTGTGATCTGATTTGTGTTTGAGCTTCAAGGGTAAACAATTAATGAACCTAATTCGTCGTTTCCTGTTTTATTTTGATGGGTCATAAATAGGCTCCCTCTCAAGTACAATGAAGTTGGAAGCACTGTACTTGAATTAGGCAGATGAATACACCTTGCAACGGGAGCATTCAGTGTGTAAACAAAAAAAAAAAAAAAAAAAAAGACTGAGGTTATGGTTATGGGCATTGCTTTTAAAGCCTTTTATACAATTTTCATATTGGATAAGATAACAAAGGCAACAATTCCGATGAAAATATTCTTTCATTTTCTTACTCGACTCGTGTTTGAATCAGAACACATCAATACTTAGCAATGAAATAGTAAACATGTTAGAAAAAACAACAATAACACAGTGGCCATTGTGGCGTACCATAGGCCCAGAAATTGAGGGTGCATCTATCGGATCGTGGGTGTGGGAGGGGGTGACACGACATTTGCTCCTGCGACATTTGCTCCGCCGTCCATATCTCGAAAGGTCAAAGGTTAAGATCAAGGTCATGATTTTTTTTGTTATTGTTTTTTGTTTTTTGTTCAGGACAGTGTAAAGATTAGGATTAGGGTTAGGTTTAGGATTAACATGGCAAAGTTAGACCAGAGTAATTGTCGCAGGAGCAAATGTCATGGAACCGGGAGGGGTCGTATAGTCTTCTTTTCACTTCATCTCTTTCTGTTCACCATTCTTTTGGGGAGGTCTGTACCCCTGTATCTCCGCCACTTTAATACGTCATTTAACCAAAATTTCAACAGGTAGATTTGTATTCCGCACCCCCAAATAGGGGAACTAGCACATGAAATCCAATTATACAGAAAATTTTAAGTACACCTCATTGAAATGTATATTTGTTGTGAAATGTTATTTTATGTATACAAATGGAAGAAAAATTTATGTTGGACAGATGAATCAATAAATCAAATTCAATTCAGTTCAATTCAAGTAAAATTCAAGTAACACATTTGAATATACTTTGTATTGTTTTAGAGTTTTACAATGTATTTTGCAATTTTCATTTACTTACACCTTTGTCAAGTGCCTGTAGTGACAAATCATTACATCCATCTCTTATGAATAACATTGTATTAAATGTAAGAATGCAATTCCCAAATATATTTACGCGTTGTTAGGCAGGCCCGTAACTATAGGGGGGCTCATTGGGTTTGAACGACCCCCCCCCCCCCGTTGGCGAGCAGAGGTCCGCTTGAAAAAAAAAAGATAAAATTTTTTTAAAAAGAAGAAGAAGCGAGGGGAGAGATGATGGAAAGGAAATGACGTTATAAAATATCTGTCTTTCCGTCTATTTTAATACATTTTATTTTGATTTTGTCACGTAACTTCCTAATTTGGCAATTTCGTCTTTCACCATTCAGTTTCGAATTTTGTACGTTATGCCATGTTGCGATCGATATTTTCAAAGAGTCGTTCAATTATTCACATTCGTTTGTAGTAGGTCCTTGGGAGGCCTGTAACGGGGGGGGGGGTTCAGAGGGTTCGAACGCCCCTTCCCCCAAAAATAAAAAGCTGACAAACAGAAATCTGCTTGAACAACGACAAAAAAGAATCATCAGGCGAAAAATATGTTTTTCCAAAGTGACATCAGAATAGTGATGTTTAGGTTAAAATTTAAAAATACTTCACCCACTGACTTAGATAGGGGAGGGGCGCACAAGGGGGTCACGTGAAAGGGGAGAGAGGAAGTAAAGTGGAAAATAATGTGAGATGATAGGGTTTCCAGTCAATTTGAAAACTTTTTTATTTGCTGTTTTGCCCTGCAACTTCATAATATTGCAGTCATTTATAAGGCCTAGTCAATTTACATTTTTGGCAATTCATTTTCAGAATTTATTTTTCATTTTGCTATCGATTTTGTCAAAGACTGAAAGAGCTCAAAGAATTATTCAAAATCGTCACCCGCTCGTTGTAAGGTCTTGTCTGTGTGACGACTTTAAATGACAATTTCTTGTAATCGACTTTCCAAAGATGGATTTGATGATAAAATTTTGCAGCGGATTGCCATGCAGGTCGGACGAATTCGAATGAAATCTGACGAAAATGAATGCAGATATGTTGAAGGTGATTGACCAGTGAACCTGTTGAATGACATTTTAATTATTAAACTATCTTTGACATCTGACATTTGGATGATTATTGATTCCTATCAGCCTGTAGGACGAAACTGAAGTGCTCAATGATGCATTTTGATCTTTAAAAAGTGTTAGATTGGACGGGAAATCCTGACAATACAAGGAGATATAGATTGCTTAAAACCATACAAAGATAACGGGGGAAGATAAGCAGTGATAAGCATGATAAGACTCAAATGAAATCTGTGGTAGTGGAATATAATAGTGAAATATAGAAATCATACTGGAAAAGAGAGAGGGTATATTTAATGTGTCTATTCACTTCGAAATGGAAAAAATTTTCCGCTCTCAAGTTGCATGGAATACTCCTGGCGGACCCGGTCTAGTCATTCAGGCCCTTAGATTATGGCCCTCTAATACAGCCTGTTCAATCGGCGTGCCATGAGAGTATTTTATAAAACATCGACTTCTTAGAAACTATAATCAGAAATAACAAGATGCCCCAATATACATGATATAACACTTGGGGTGTTTTGGAAATAACATTTGGGAGATAGTAAAGTGCGTTTTCGGTCGCTCGCTTCGCTCAGTCACAAAAACAAGATAGTTTCAGGCAGCGAGGACCATAGATTTTTCCATAGTATGGTATTGTAATATGTCGATGAATATTCATTATTATGACAATTTTCAGGCACGTCACTACCTTATCGCCATGGCGCCCAGATATTAGGTTTACCTTACTCTCTCAATTGAAATGAGCATGAACAAATTAAAGTGCATTTTTCTTCGCTCGCTTCGATCGCTCTCAAATCTTAGCGAGGTCCATGAATACTTCCATAGGATGATATTGCAATATTCAGGCACGTCGCTGCCCTATCACCATGGCAGTCCACTTTCTATATTGAAATGAGCAACAGCAAAGTAAAGTGCATTTTTCCTCGCTCGCAAACCTTATAAACGAGATAGTTTCATGCAGCGAGGTCCATGAATATTCAGTGTTATGACAATTTTCGGGCACGTCACTGCCCTATCGCCATGGCGCCCATTAGGGTTTCTATAAAAGAACAACATCAAAGTGCCCCCCCCCCCCCGGTCGCTTCACTTCCTAAAAACTTTAGTAATATGAATGATACCTGGCAACAAGATGAGCAGAGATATACATTTCACCCATTCTGGTGACTAATGAAATAAAATAAAATTTTGCCATTTAAAAGTACATTTTTTTTTCTCGCTCGCTTTGCTTGCTCGCAGTATTTGGAATCCTACACAGTGGTAGTATAGGTTTATTGGGCTTCACATTTGACCCAACCCCTGTCAAATAATTCTGACTACGCTCGTGCCCATACCCTTGGAGGCCCCTTCCCTGACCCCCCCCCCCCCCACCCACCACCCCTACTGGGTCGATTTGCTCCTTCAGAAAGGTCCACTTTTTCCAATGCTGAACCCCCTCCCCCCGCAAAAATCCTAGTTACGGGCCTGTTAAGTCGGACAAACTATGTTTGTCCGACTTGTAAAAACAACTAGTTTTGGATGGTCAATGTAGTGTTCGTTATTTGACAGGAGCTCATAAATTTGAGCACAAATTCCTCTTGATGATAAAAGTTTCGGTATGCATAGACTCCCCGACATAGAACCAATGTCGGTGCCACCTAAGCTGCATGAGGAGAGCCGGACGTGTGGACAAATTTTGGGTTGCAGCCCAAATTTTTTTTTGAGTAGACACGTTTCATAATGTTTATGTAGTAAAAAATAAATAATATGCTCGTTCGCATGCTCAACCACCCCCAACTTTATTTTTTCTTCTTCTTCTTTCTTCTTTATCCGTCTGTTCCTTCCGCTTCCTCTCTTCGTCCCTTTTCTTCCTTTTCAGATTTTCTCTTCTTTTTTTCTCCTTTCTTTTCTATCCTCCCCTTCATTTTGTTCGTGAGGGTTACATGGTAGGGGGGGCAGGGGGCTGGGGGCTTTGTACCAGTTTATATAATTATGCAGTTCCATTATTGGACAATACATAGACGTGCTGACGTCACACCGTATTTGAAATAATCCAATTAAAGTGGAAAGAAAAGAAAAGATCCCAGCAAGAAACGCATCAACACATTACGTAACAGTGTGAATACTGAATATCTAAGAGAAGGAACATCAACAAAAAAAAATTAATAAGCTTGCGTGTTGTAACCACGGTTGTAAAATTTTTGGTTGGTTGATCCATCTCCACCACCTATTTTCTCTTCTTGAATGGATAGTATGGATTAAATACTATGAATGTCCAAGGTGAATGTCTGCCCCATGCTCCTCACAGCCCAGGGTTGTCGCCCAACTCGCGTGTCGCTTCATCCCCGCCGCGCGCGCTCGACAGGAAGGAAACCATGACGTCACAGCTCCGTTTGTGTCGTAATATTAGTTTACTTTACCAAAGCAACTATACACGTACTTTTCTCTGAATGTCAAACAAAGTGAACATTCCAAGAAGTAAATCATTCCTTTATGAAAATATTATGACTTTTTGTTGAAATTTGACATGATTTGTGTTCGAAGCTTTTTTAAATGCTGAGAACATCTTTAAATAGATGAATATAGAAGGGGGAAATGTCGAAAAGAACTTTAGAGGATCTGAGAAAAAGACTAGTGATACTTTGGTTACGGGACGCTAAATCAAAATAACCCACATCTCTCGTAAAGTCTACCAACGAAAAAAAAAGTGGAAGGGTGGAAAAGAGGTTTCATTTTGATAGGCCCAGATGGTTGGTGGAGATAAGATCGCCGTCGCGATTCATAAATAGGATGCTATTGCGGTTGGAAAGTCAGTCGGGACCAGTATTTTGGAGCGAAAAGAGTTCAGAGACTGGATTTGGAAGGTGCATAGTGTTCTAAAGTTTGGTATAAATTTGTGCTGGTAGACACCATAACTTTTGTTTGTCGGGGTGCGTTTGTTACCCCAGAGAGGGGAGCATGGGGTTGAATTAGCATTGACCCTAATCCCCCAATTTTGGAGAGGTCTTTTTTTTTTTTTAATGATTTCCTTTCTCTTTCTCACTCGACAATACACAATATTCAATCTTTCTCTCTCTCAACATTTAGGGGACAATCACAGTGCCAGCATGAGGCCTACATTTTGAGATTTCATTTCTGAAGGAATAACTTGCAAGCAGAAATGAATATTTGCTGCCTTTTCTTCTCGTCACACTTTCCAAGTTCTGATATTATTTTATTTTCTTTAGCCTAGGTCACAGTTTAAAGGCCAAGTCCACACTGATATCAAGTGGATTTAAATAAATAGAGTAAAATTAAACAAGCATAACAGTAAAAAAAAATTCACTGAAATCGGATGTAAAATAAGAAAGTTACAGCATTTTGAAGTTTTGCATTATTTCATGAAACAGTGATATGCATAACATGGGCGGTATGCAAATGAGTGAAGCGATGATGCCACACACTCACTTTTCCTTATTTATTTTATTATATGAAATTTCAAATATTTCAATTTTTATGGATATGATAATAAAGAATCTCTCCCTTGTATCAAAATAAGTTACAATGATGATGATTTTACATGTTCCATAAAGAGTCAAACCATGTTTTACATTATTGAAGCAAAAAATTGAAATATATGATATTTCATATAATAAAATACATAAGGAAAAGTGAGTGTGTGACATCATCGGTTCACTCATTTGCATACCGCCCATGTTATGCATTTCACTTTTTCAAGAAATAATGCAAAACTTCAAAATGCCGTAACTTTTTTTTATTTTACATCCGATTTCAATAAAATTTTCACTGTTATGCCTGTTTAATTTTACTCTATTTATTCAAATCAACTTGATATTAGTGTGGAATTGACCTATAATAATAATATGTTTCACGTTTCCTTAAATTCCTCTCTGTTTTAAAATTTCCTTTAATTTAAGGAAGGCTCTCTCAAGATGAACATTGTATTCTCTTTTTCATATAAGTTATCTCTCTCTCTCTCTCTCTCTCTCTCTCTCTCTCTTTATACACACTACACACACACACACACACACACACACACGCACGCGCACCCACACACACACACACACACACACACACATATATATATATATTTTTTTTTTCTCTCTCTCAACCCCCCTCTCTCTCTCTCTCTCTCTCTCTCTCTCTCTCTCTCTGTTCCTTTCTTCATTTTTCTTCAGTTTTCAAAGCAAATATGTAAAATTTAGGCCGAAGTTAATGGAAAGGATGTTGCGACAAGAAAAATGAAGAAACATTGCTCCTGCTGTTTGCTCTCCAGGGTGATCTCATGGGATTTATGTCTTGGGTAATGACCTTCGTCGAGTGTAAACAGATGCTAGATAGTTGCGGCTTGAAGCCGAGAGGGGTCATGACCTTGCCGTGACCCCTGACCTAAAAGTGTGCGCGTGCCGATCTGGGGTAATGCAGAACCATCCTTGTGCCTGGCAATGGTGGAACCGGTATCGTGATTAAGAAAGGGGTAACATGGTAAAGTAAGTAGTTAGGCCTATATGTGTGTTATTTAGGTTAAAATCTTAAAAGCAATTTCCGCATTCGAAGAAGTTTTGTTTGCAAACAGTGTTGATAAACGGTATACATGCCCAGTACCTTAGATAGTTCACCTGGAATATTCCATCTTTTCAATGTGATTAGAGGTGGGGAGCTTGATAACTACAGCCCCCCCCCCCCCCCGAAAAAATATTTTTGTTGTTTTTTGTTGTTTTTGTTGCTTGATCGCTTCGCTCGCCCGTTTTAATAAACAAAAGTTGACTTTCGGGAAACAGGTGACAACTCATGTGCATTTTTGTAGCCGCCAGAACTTTTGAAGGATTATTAATGGATCATATTTAATGAGGGTATCCTGTGGGTGGGTGGGGTGTCGGACTAAGTTCGTATATAATTATAAAAAGAAGGTCCTCATTTTCTTAATATATTGACAAAAAATCAAAATAGATGATATCAAATCCGGATGTGGTGAAAGAAATTTTGAATGGGGATGTCACACCCCTATACACCCTTTAGCGACGCCCCTTATACTAGCGAGAAGGAGCACGAGTTCTACTTTCACTTTAGTTTGAGTAGTAATTCAGATTTCATATGGTGTTTCAGTTATGTGGGATGTTAGGAGGGGTACGTGCATGAGACGAGGTTCAATGTTTTATTTCTCCAAACCAGAAAGGAGGAAAAACGTGATCTATTTACATCGTTCTAATTCTAAGATAATTGATTATTGACAACGCCCTTGAAACAACGTGACTGTTCTCGGAGTACTCTCCAGCATCATCTACCCGCTAGTAACCATGGTAACTCTGCTTCAATCTTGGATATCATTAAAGTTGTCTCCTATATTCAGGATATTAGGATGGAGTTGCTAAACTAATTTAGGCCAAGAAAGTAATCTTGCACTCTTGCAGAGTTACACCGAAGAATGTTACACCCCCCTCCCCACACACACACACACACACACACACACACACACGCCGTCCTGGGGTATTCTGCCTCCCCGTCCGATCATGCTGATACGCCACTAAAGTGACCCTTAATATGATTATTATCACACTTGTAGCACATTTTGTAAATACTTCAATGTGCTTTATATGAAAGCTAACAAGGTAACAACCAAATTGATTGTAAAATGATGAAAATTTACTTTGATATGCCTGCTTACTATATATATATATATATATATATATATATATATATATATATATATATATATATATATATATATATACGTTCAAGCCCAATTAGTGTGCACCATCTCCAGTCCCGGTAATATTCCTTCATACAAGAACGTCATAAAATTTTGTCTGCAAATCTCACAAGTACCCATTCTAAGTAAGAGAGGAGATTACAAAGGGAATTAGTGACACGGCTGTTATTTGAACAATG
This sequence comes from Heliocidaris tuberculata, assembly GCA_025618425.1. NCBI lineage: Eukaryota > Metazoa > Echinodermata > Echinoidea > Camarodonta > Echinometridae > Heliocidaris > Heliocidaris tuberculata. The sequence goes on from CM046846.1 coordinate 8,902,920, forward strand.
GACCATTTTGATCCACAGCCCTGCATACAAGTTATCCACTAAACCACTGCGCCACGGAATGAAGTGAATAGGCGTTTTGGGAAATTGCGTTTTATTTAAAAACACCGAATCATCTTCTTGTAATAAGAGTACTACCTTAGTAGAAAATAAAACACATTAAATGATTTTCAAAACGAGAATTCTCATGAAATATTTTTTTCCATATTATAACTATTGTCTCGTCTTCAATGTCATCACTTCCATCGGAGCAATTCTTTGATGTATTTTTTTTGCACTGCGTAATAAAAATGTCACCAAAAAGGTATCAAAATGTTAAAACCGAATCTGAAGTTGTCAAGCTAATTAATGTGACATAAAGTGAAGATGAGTTCTTTAACAAAACAATTTTTTTAAAAAATTTCAGTCTGGAGGCTGTCATCATTGTTCTTCCTTTTTCTTCCATTGTCTCTCTGACTAATTGACAATGTCCAGTTGTCCGCCACTGTCCAGTCTCGAGACAATTGCTATAATGAATGACGGATACAAAGGGAAGGAAAAAAATCAGAACTAGGTTATTAAATCTGTCATCATCCCTTCTCTCGTATCGATGGCATAACTGTTATAGTTTGGCATTTAGAATGATATTACACCGAAATTATATTTTCAGAATCGTTCTTTATGTAGGCCTACTTTCCTCTGTATAGCTCAAAGGGATATTCCGCCAATAGATCCTCTAGTTTATATTTACCTTATAGGGATACGAGACGGGAGCTAGGGATTGCAACCCCACGGGAGTCTTGTAAATAACAGTATTCGGGCATCTCCTCCTATTCGGGCAGCGAATTATTGTATTTATTCATAATTTTGTCTTTAATATAATCAATGACGAAAATGCGTTAAAATGTTACCTTCAGTGACCTTCACCATAACATGTTAAAAATTCTCTTGTTTGCCTCGCACTTTCGCAATCTTTTAGAACCTGTAAGTTTACATTCGAGAAATGGGCAACAACCCCCCCCCCCCCCCCCCCCCGGAGAAATTATTGTTCCGGCTCGCTCGAGGAATTATACAGAAAATGAGGAATTCAGGAATTCAGCTATGATCCTTTATGCTTTTTCTTTTAAAGAATAATAGTTTTACTCTGTTCTCTCGTTGTTACCTACCAATGATCTTTGTGCCTAGTATATAGGATGGGTTTATGGGAAGACATTCTAGTCGCTCATACATTTTCTCTTTTTCATCCCAGGTGATGAATAAACATTGTCTGTTGTTGCCTAGCAACGGAGAGATAATCGAATTCATTTTGTATCGAGGTCAGGGTTTGAAGATTTTTTTGTCTTGTCTTATTTTACAATCCAGGTCACTTATGAAAGTAGAACAATGAATCATATATAGCTTACACAGTCATTATCAAATTGTGATAGATAGAAAGAATCTGTGCGTGCACAGAAAACTTGCATGTGTATATGTGATCTTTGACGCACGCAAAGTGATGTGGTCGGTTTAACCTAGATTCATCATGGCATAATAGTTGTAAAAAATCCATCTTGGATAGAAATCTAGAAAAAAACACGTATACTGAGATGTAATCTTATCTTCTATAGGCTTACGAAGTTGAAATGAGACCTGAGGGGGTTCCAGCCCCCATAGAAAATGACCAATATTCTGGCAATCGTCACATCATATTCGAGAAGCTGACATTCCTTCATTCTGTACATTATTCATCTTATCACTTATCTGTATATTGTGATGATGAAATTATCTCGTCACCAGAATAAAGTGACAAAAAAATAGTAACTGGAAAACAAGAGAAGGCAGCCCCAGGCAAAATTCTTCCTGTAAGTTCAGAGTTGATTTTTTTTTCAACATCACTTTGTAATGTTTATTGATCAAACTTGCACAAGAAAGGAGACATAATATAGCCCAAAGCAGGTCAAAACCAAATTACTGGTAGATGCAGGACGTAAAAAAGACTACGAAAAATGTATACAGGTATAGAGATACATGTATTTCAGTGAAGTTTATTTGCTATGTTATCATTCTTCATCATCGTTCATAATTTCATTTGGGTCAGTCCTTGCACATAATCATAGATCCACAAAATATTGTGAGATGTTCATGCTCCCTTTTGTTATACTGTACATGCATAAACAAAAGTTTGCTATTGCCACCATTTTCTCTTCAAATAGTGATTTGGCCAGTCACTAACTTTGGGAAATATTCAACATACGGTAATAGTTTCCCCGCCGTTTCCCTAAAGCATTTACACTCGAAATCTCTGACAATAAGAGCTTTGACGGTCTAAATCCCACTGACTTCTTTCAAATGTCATAATGCATCTTCAGGGCGTTTTTGCTTTGATCTAGATCTTTTTCATGGAGGTACAAAGACTTTTTAAAGGTAGTTTAGAAGATTTTCTTTTGGCTTGTCGCTTTATCAGAATATATATATATTTTAGCCATTTTTGTACCTGTTCTTCGAGATAATATGAAATTAGAACTGGAAAATATTTCAAATATAGGCCTACATGTATCTGCAAGATAGAAGCCTTTTATCACTGAGTTACTGTAACTCATTGCTTTTGCGAATTGTTTTATGTAAAGTATATAATGAGATTATCAGAAATTATTGATGTAATGTATATCCTAAAACCATGAAAACGTTCTCATGTTCCATGCGGTAAAAAATCATTTTGACCTTTTTTTTCTTCTAATTTTCATCGTAAGAATTAAACAATTTAAACCTCAAACTTTTTATTTCAACATCCGTATTACGCATCATCTGAATTAATACCACTTCGCACGGATGGAAAAATGCATGGTCATGAATAGAACCTAAAGGGCCCTTTCTGTATACGTAAAAATGCCCAGGACACAATCCGACACATGTGATGTTCACGGAATCATTTCAGTTGTTCTCAAGAAAGTGAGAAAGTTATCACCTTCTGGGATTTCTCATGTTAATGCGCGATAGATGATGTCTTAAGTGGTGTTTACGGCTTGGTATCAGAGCGGAACAGGAAATGTGTTTGGGGTCAAGATGAATCTCATTAATCTTGATTAACATATTAATTCCTAAATTCACTTTTGGTTCATTGATATGATCAAGAGACGTAAATGACGAGTTGAGAATTAGTTGAGAATAACATCCTGTCACTCAATATTATAAGCACCAGGCGGGGGCGTTGATTTTTATTTGATTTTTTTTTTTGGAGGGGGGGGGGGGAAGATGTCCTCAATAATTTTGGAATCAAATGTGTATTCTGCAGAGCATATCATTCCAATTAATGCGTCCCTCTCCAGAGAGAAAAAACGCCCCTATATCCAGGCCCCTGGGAGCCGGGGGTGCTGGGGGTGCTGCAGCACCCCCAAAATTATTTGAGGGGGTGCGCAGCACCCTCTAGAAGGATGAGGATGCTGGGGTGCTGTAGGGGGTGCTGGGGTGTTGGGGGTGCTGTAGCCAGCAAAATGCTGCTCACAACACCCCCAGTAACAAAATCGTTCCCAGGGCCTGCCTATATCTATACGCACTAGATTTCGCGGCGATCTCGCTTTCTTGAGACGAGATTGACCGAGGAGGATCTCACTTCAAAGCCCAGTGCAGTGTAGCGTCAGGGCCGGTGGATTAAAAAAATAATCAACGGAGGAGGGGGTCATCCCCAAGGCACTAAGCAGGGGCCGCGGAGCGTTTTTGAAAGGGGGGGGGGGGCTGATTTGATTTCACTCATTAATGACAATTGTCGAATTTTTTCCCGAGATTTTATGAAACATGTCTACTCAACAAGAAAACCAGCCTCCCTCCCCGGTTCCGCGGCCAATGCTAAGGGGGGTCACAAGGTGGTGTGTGTGTGTGTGTGTGTGTGCGTGTGTGTGTGTGTGTGTGTGTGTGTGTGTGTGTGTGTGTGTGTGTGTGTGTGTGTGTGTGTGTGTGTGTGTACATGAAATGAATACAAACACATATATGCTTCCCAACAATAATGATTTTGAGAGCTTATCATACCCGCATGAGCAGCATGATTATTTTCATGGTCTGTCAATCATTGGTCATCAATGGTAAATCGCAATGCCAACTCATTTCAGCTTTTTGATCCAGTGATCGCCTGCATGTTGCTTGAGAAAACGTGACAGTGTCGATAGTAATTGCGTGTCTAGACTTAACGTATTAATCACGATAGGACAAACACAATTTTTACGAGGCTTTTATGATGGCTCCCTGAGGAATAGGATGGATAAAAACAGTGAGTATCACGTCAGCACGTGGAACTTACAATGATGATGATGATTTATAGGAGGCTATAAGTGATAAGAATATTAGTAATTTTACGTCCCGATGTTGGAAAAAAAAAGGAGGATGCAGTCCGCTTTTTAAAAATGATTATCATTTTTTTTTTTTGGGGGGGGATCTAAATTTTGTTTACTGTGGATCAACATGATAATAGATAAGTTTGGTTCTGGGAAGAGTTTGAAATTCATTAATTCATCTCATTTATTTCATCCATTCATAAAAAGTACATTTACAAAAAATATAGAACAATTACAGTATGCTATTGCATGAATGAGGAGACAGCTTAGGAAAGCAAAAGAGCTTTATCGGTGTTGCCACCCCCCCCCCCCAAAAAAAAAAGTATATATAACAACATCATATATATATATACACACACAGATGGCAAATGCAAAACAGAGAAACCAAAGTAAATAGAAAACAAAAATACAAAAGTAAAAACTCCCTGAACATAGATAACATAAACTATCTATTATAAGTATTCAGTATTAGTGATTTCAACCTCCTTTTGGACTACATTTGATATGTGAAGGTAAATTATTCCAGATTATGGGCCCCTTGTAGAAGATAGATTTTTTGCAACATTAGTTCTCGTCAACGGTAAATAATAAAGTGGGAGGAACTATGTATATTGTATGAGTAAAATTAGGCATTGATACAGAATTTGTTAGAGACACTAAAGTTTTGTTAAAGCACAAATACATGAAAATTGCTAAGTTAAAACTGGAGAGATCAAATACATTTAATAATTCTAAATGAGCAATTAATGGATCAGTTTGAGCAAGAAAACTGGCATGAGAAACAATTTTTATAGCCCTCTTTGTAATCTGAGTAATCTAGACATTGAATAATATTACTAGTTGAAGAACCCCAGGCAACATTGCAGTCCTGAAGGTATGGGGATATTAAAGCATTGTAAAAAAAAAAAAAAAAAAAAAAAAAAAAAATGGCTATCATATTCGGCCAAAGTTACAACTACTACTGTAATTTTTTTTTTTAACGGCACTAATGGATAAGACTTTTTATTTATATTTCTTAGAACACCCCCCCCCCCCCCCCCTGCTTCTGAAGATCCGGATCCGCCTCTGTTATTCATGTTTATGTAGTTCATACGTACGGTTCGCCCTAATGCCGAGTCAGCCCGGATCCTACTTAGGCTTCCATACCTTATACGTTCAAAATGTCGAGTAGCAGGTATATTAAAACTTTAAAAGTCGATCACAATAATGAGGCTTTTTTCTAGAGGTGGGGGCGGGGGGAGGGGGGAGGGAGGCTGTGGAAAGTAGATAAACAAACATTCTCCTAAGTTGTTTTAGAAGTGAGTTAGAAATAAATAGGTCTAATGTGTTGGATGATAGGGGATCGACCAGATTGGCTTTTTTTAATAAGTTTATTATTTTCTGTCGTTCTGCCATTGTAAATCATGGCTGAAAAATCGAACATGATATTAGGGCTGCATTATACCACTGTCCTTAAACTGAAAGATAAAGATAAATTCAGTCATAGTATCCTTAAAAAAAACCCAATCGTAACAAGAATATTTACGATCCATTCCGAGCTAAGCAGCATGTCTGTGTGTTCTTGCAGGTTCGCGCATGCGTAGTTGACTATTACTAAGCAAAATGGCAGCAAACATGGTAAGCACGGGAGAATAATATTTTTGTTTGTGAGCGATTTCATGTAATGATTTGTCTTTCAATGAACTACAGAAGCATGATTCGTGCTGATAGAGGTATATTACTTCAACAAGTTTGTGACTGTACGAAAGAATGATTAATTTTCGCTGTGAAAAACTAACTTTAATTTCTGTGAAGTCATTGTGTAGTCCCGTTATATTCGTTTTGATGTCCTTAAAATTTGAGTGTTGATGTATTTTCATTGGATGTGTTGCAAGTGTTTGATGTTAATTCAATGATAACTCCATTTTAAAATGGAAATCAAGTCAGTCAGTTTATGGGACTTATATTACATATACAATATATCAAGAAAAATATGATTTTACTGTTAGATCTAATTAGAGACTAGTAACATGACTAAGCTGATCTGCAAAGTCGGTGCTGCGAATTGCAATACTTTTTCAATTAACAGGAATTAAAAATTTGACTGTCTTGAATGAATGAATGAAATGAATGAAATGAATGAATGAATGAATTTATTTCATAATACTGCAGAAATCTGCCATTACAATTGAAAGTACGTACTACATCAATTGAAATATCGAATACAGATATAACAATTTCAATGTAATCAAAAGCGAAAAAACTTACATTAGTCAATAGAAAAGGCAGTATCATGGGAGAACCTAAGGAAAAGCAGTTTAAAGCACAGCTTGTTAAAACTAGGTTCCCCAATAAAAGAGAGAATTACAAAATATGTAATTAATTATGTATACATATACAGATATGGCAGTAAAGAGACGGACAAGATATGCGTGCAAAAGGAAATAAAGTAATAAACACATAAAAATCATTAAACATCAAAATAAAATAAGCATACAATCAGTGTTATAGCTAGGAACTTTTTAGTGGTGGTTCAAATTTCACTGACTTGACAAGCAACAAGTCGTTCCAAAGAGATCGATGGTATGGCGACAGTACAGCTGTTAGAACAGCAGCTTCCGGTATACGCTACGTAAAACATGATATCTGTGTGTACGTGCAAATTACGGACCGTAGTACAGTATAGTGCGTAACAAAAGACAATAAAACTCGGCAAATCTTTAGTAAATAATCATTTATTGTCAAATTGAAAGCATGATTCTCGTAAAATTGCAAATAAAACACGATTAAAGATGGAAATACAAATGTAAGTACCACGTTTCTTCACAAACAGTTACGTTTAATGCAGTTTCTTATATGAAATTAGTGCCGGTCGGAAGCAGTGTTTTTCACCCGGAGTGGTGGACGGAAACCCCCCGTGCTGGACGGGCCCGTCCACCGCCGACCACCGTAGCTATAACACTGCATACAATGTATACTAGCAAATAATGTCAGCCTATTGGGTTGATAGTAGTAGAAAATCCAGATACCAGTAAACATATATAATATGTGTAAGTATGATTAAAAAGATGTCTTGAAGGAAGGGTTTTGTTTTTGTTATGTTTAGACAGAGGCGGAAAAAGCAAATACAATTGTCATGGACTTATACTGTAAGAGCTAATTTGATAATGTTTAAGATTTCTTCTAATAGATTTAAGAGAGGAAGCTTGCTTTAGATTTGAATCAAGATGATTCCAATAAAAGGGCCCAGTGTAAATTAATGTTTTCTGGGCAAGGTGAGTACGAAGAAGTGGTAAATGAAAGAGAGGATTGTCGTGTAGAATGCCTATGTACCACTCGTAGCATGGGGGGGTTGTGTGTCTGGACACTTAACAAAAATTACCCTGTCAATTTTGCTGTCAGATTTTATGAAAAATACATCAGGGGCCCGTTGCAGAAAGAGTTACGTTTAAACGCAACTCTTAAAATCAAACGCAAGTCCTGAATGCGCGCTTCTGATTGGCTGAAAATAAAGTTGCGTTTGATTTTCCCAAGTTGCGTTCAAACGCAAGTTTTGTGCAACGGGGCCCAGGTAACATTAAAATCCGTGAATATTTGCTATTCACATGATTTTCAACCTATCCCGTGAAAGATTTGTGATATTTGCATGAAAAGTTGTTCAATTTACTGTTTGAAAATGACCTGTCTGGATAACCAACCTGTCCAGACACACAGTGTCTTGGTATACAACATCCAGAGAGCGCCGCCCAGCGTTCTCGGCAGAATATTTTTTGTGCGTGTCGGAAATCCGCTAATTTGGAAGCACCAAAATTTACACGTGTTGTTTTCATTTCCGCGTGTGCCAAATTTGGCACTCGTATGCCCTTGCCAATGTGGGACTGTGTCCAACATTCACTGTTGCAGCAGTCAAAAACAGACAACAAAATTGCTCTTAGCAAGATTTAATTTTCTTAAATTTGCTAGATTACCTGATTCAGGGACTCTTCAACTCTTACTGTGCCACAAATTTGGGGATTCAGAATTGAAAGTGAAATTTTAAAATTATTTTCTTCTCGTGTATGAATGATCTAGACTGGAAAAAGGCCTGCTGATACACACAAAAGCTATTGAAGCCTATTCACCTGTAAAAGCTAGTCTGCAGTACAAGGTTATCTTCAGATAAGCTTGTACATGTATAAGTGCGAATTTGGATACTTCCCTTTCAAACAACCAACGTAACGTACCGCTGTGGTGTCCCCGGTGCACAAGCCAAGCCAGTAATTTTTCGGATGCTGGGGCTGGCGCTAATGTTGTAAGTTAGGGCATAAATCGATTCGGCAACTTTCAAGACGTGTAAAGCGTCTCGGAACTCTTGAAAAAGATACGTCAGTTTTTTTTTCTAATCGGAGGATCAAGAATTCATTCATCAGTATGCTCTGTCGATATAACAAAATTCATTAAATCATTTAATCGGAGGATCAAGAATTAATTTGTCAGGTATTGAAAATCAAATCAATTCTAGACCTCTGTGATTTACATCTCGGAACTCTTCATCAGATAAATAAAATAAATTCTTTTTCGTTTACGTCTTCGAACTCTTGAACAAAGACTTGAAGAAGATACAACGCTTTTATTTTTATCAGAGGATCAAGAATTCAATCGTCAGGTAGATCTAAATCAAATCAATATGTACTTCGTTACGTCTCGTCGTCTCGGAACTCTTATGACGCTTTTGTTTTGTATCAAGGGTCAAGATTTTATTTTTCAGGTAAATCAAATCAAGTCCATTCAGTTCATATAAAAATAAAAGCGTTATATCTTCTTCAGGAGGTTCCGAGACATAAACGAAATAGAATTGATATGATTTACCTGACGATTGAAAACTTGATCCTCTGATAAAAATAAAAGCGTTGTATCTTCTTTAAGAGTTCCGAAACGTAAACGATGTAGAAAAGATTTGGTTACCTGACGAAGAGTTCCGAGACATAAACCAAATAAATCAAATCAAGTCCATTCAGTTCATATAAAAATAAAAGCGTTATATCTTCTTCAAGAGTTCTGAAACCGAAATGAAATAGATTTGATTTGATTTACCTGACGAAGAGTTCCGAGACATAAATGAATTAGAATTGATTTGATTTACCTGACAAATGTATTCTTGATCCTCTGATACGTCGTATCTTCTTCAAGAGTTCCGAAACCTAAACGAAATAGAATTGATTTGATTTACCTGACAAAGAGTACCAAGATGTAAACAAAATAGAATTGATATGATTTACCTGACAAATGTATTCTTGATCCTCCGATAAAAATAATAGCGTCATATCTTCTTTAAGAGTTCCGAAACCTAAACGAAATACAATTGATTTGATGTACCTCACGAAGAGTTCCGAGACATAAACCAAATAGTATTGATAAGATTTACTTGACGAATGTATTCTTGATTCTTCGATAAAAATCATCATATCTTCTTCAAGAATTCCGAGAGGTAAACGATATAGATATGATTTGATTTACCAGACTAATTAGAGTTCAGAGACTTAGCGCTGGCACATTGTGAATCTGCTAAGAACTGAGACATTATCCTGATACGTTAGATGTGCACGTGCGTAGTGCATCTTTTCAAGACCCCATTTTTTAAAATTTTATTTTTTTTTTTTTTTGCGTGTGTCGCACAGGTTTTGCGCAAGATGCATCAAGAGCTTCTGGAATTTGCATGTGACGCGCGCGACACGTGTATTCTACACTGATGAGATCGTTGGCGCCGCCACCACTCACGGGACCATCACTATACATGTATCGGGCTGTGTCAATTTTGGCCTGTCACGACCTCTAAGTTGAAGAGGTAAAAACACCAATATAATCGGCAAAATTTTGAGAAAATACTTCCTTCTACATTTTAGAATGATAGAATATCTAATTTCATGCCAGATCCTTCTTTATATCATCTTGATCAAGTGAAATTTTCAGGCTGTTTTTGGTCGGTGATCTTGCTCCTCTCCTGCACACATATGGGCAAGATATCACACACTTGCCTGTGGGAGGCAATTGCTCACGGTATGAAGGTACAGAGTGCGAGGTTATCTCCAATAACCTCGCATAAGTGTGAGTGTGCTGCCACCAAAGGCTGTGGTGCTCCAGGTACAAATCTACCAAGTCAGAATCTGCTTTAGTTTGGTCGATTCATATGACTCGATCACACCATGCGATCGAGTCATTTGAATGCCTCGAGACTCCATAGGATTTTGGTGTAACAGGGGTCTATGATACTGTCATTGTCAGAATTATACTTATATTTATATCTCTCTCCTTGTTTTGGGGGGATCGGCAATTCAAAATTTTTTGGGGTTCCCCATGGGACTGCCATTTCCTTGCTTTTTCAAATGTGGTGGTCCAACATATCATTTTGGTGGACTTTGACCTCCTGACTACCGCTAGTGTCAATCCCTGCTTATAGTTTGGGAGCCTGCCCCGAAATAGTCACCCCATTTTACCCATAAGATTTGACCCCTTAAAATTACTTAGACCATCTAAGTCATTGGTGAAAGGGTTGTCAGCCTGACCATGGCCATCGGGTTCAGAGCCCCCAAAGAGATCCCAAAGTTGGGTCGATTTCACCACATCTCCCCCATACACCAAACTCTGTCAGTAGGAAGAAGATGACTGGACATTACAGAACACAAAAAACTGACAAAAATTTCTGTCGGGATGGGGTGTCGGACAGCCCCTAAAAATTAGGATAAATTTTTCCTCTTTAATCCTATGGACCAAATTTTGTCAGAAGGAAAAGCTATGGATGTACATTCCAAAAATATAAAAACTGACGAAATTGCCCTTTTAGAATGGTAGGGGGTGTCAGACCCCCTGAAACAAGACACCAAAGTGCCCTTTGACAATGCTTAGCCCCCCCTCCCCATGCTCTGTATGTAAAGAAAAACCATTTTCTTACCTTCTGACTATGATAACTCAAAAGTGTTTCACTCCATTCAATTCAAATTTACATAACATAATTTTGAGTACCGGTATAATAATTTTCTTGAGGTGCAATTTGATGTCACTAGGTCATTTCATTATTAAGGTATTTAATTGTGAAATATGTATTGCTTTCTCAAAATTAGCCAAAAAATATTTTCAGGATTATGTAAACACACCCATTGACCATCTGACAAGGCGTAATAGAGGAGCTTGCTTGGTATCTGTGTAATTAACACATGAATAGTACATTTCAGCCTGGCAATTTTGTCAGTTTTTATATTTTTGGAATGTAAGCTATTAAAGGTTCCCTTCTATGAAATTCTAATTCTTGGTATTTTGTACATGATACTCATCTAAATTGAAAAATGACATCCGTTTGCAATGATACGTATCTGAATATTTTTAAAATAATATTTTCCCCAGGTATTCAGGCCTAAAAGAGTCTGCTAAGCTCCGCCCCTTTTAAACCCCGAATTCTCGTTCTTCGAGCATGATTGACGTGTGACGTCACAAACCGACATTGCCGGTGCTTGTTTACAATATCTTGCATATATCACGCGTGCAAACTAATTTGTATACCACCTCGAAAACCACCTCTAAAGCGAAGTATGCCGCAACTCTGTGTCGTTGCAGGTTGCAGCAACATCACAAAGGAGGGTGTAAGTCTACATTTATTCCCCAAAGACCCAAATATTAGAAGAAAATGGACCTCAAAAGTGAAACTAACTCGCGTCCATTGGAAGGGGCCGAGTGACCGCAGTGTTGTGTGTTCCGAGCACTTTTGTGCGGAGGACTTCCTCGATAGTACGGGGTTGCATGCGGCGTTTGGCATCAAGAAGAGGCCGTCCCTGAAGCAAGATGCCATCCCCAAAATCAAACTTGGTCTACGGTATCTAAATTATATCTATTGATCAACTATCACTGTACCTACACTAACTTAGTCTACCGGTACTTGTTATTCATAGCACCACAATGAAAACAAGCAAGATAACAGGAGAGCTAAGAGTTTTCTGGATATCAATGTTAGAATTTACTAGAAACAAAACGCTACCACCCCAATGCACCTAAACCCTGCCCAAGCCTAGGCAGGGTCAGCAGGCAAACGACCGAATGGTGCGGTGTGTAGACCTGCGCACGTCGAGCTCACTGCCTCGATCAGCTATCAGCTCAGCCTCATCAGGACTGGGGCATTTTGCAAGCGCAAGCAAAATTCATAATTCGTGGATATGCGTAAATTAAAATTTATTCGGCAATCTAATTATCCAAAGGGAATTACTAGTTATAATTCCAAGTCTCCCGTCGATATCTTCTCCGTTTATTGAAATCAGGGACGTCTCTGTCATATAATCATAATCTTGGCCAGAATCCGACATGTCTGGTTCAAACATATACGGCCGTGCCCCTAATTCCTCTTTTATTTCTTCTTGGTTCTCCAAATCAGATATATCTGATCCCGAATAGGTGTCTTCGCTGTCTGAAAAAGATGTCATCGTTGATATAGGATTAAAAAAAAGCTAAAATGAAGGGCTGTAATGGCACGAAATCGAAGCTAGGATCTACAGGAAGTTCAATAGCCTACACACACACTTTCAGCTTGCGTGGAGTCAAGCATTCTGAGTGTGACGTCACATGACGTCATCGATCGCTGGACCGATTTTCCAAAAATGTTAGGGGCGTTCCCAATTAATTTTTTATTTTCAAGTTTACAGATTAATGAATGGAATTCAGGTAAAATGGTTGACAGATCTGGATTCACAGTAGAAAAGTCTACTAATTGAAGTTCCTTTGTAATTCCATAAAAGGGAACCTTTAAGCTATGTAAGCTCACCATAGTGAGACAAACTGATTAGATTTGGGGTAAGCAGGTCAAAGGTTGAAGGTCATAGAGGTCATTTACTATGCAATTTCAGGTTCATAGACTTGCTATCACAATGTCTCTTGAATGATTTGAGCCATTAACTTAAAACTGCCTATCAGTATGCATCACCATATAGTGAAATGAACTGATTAGATTTTTGTGCAAGAAGGTCACAGGTCATACAGGTCAATACACGTGAAATTATTTTCTTAATAGTTTTGTTATTACCATATCTTAATGAAATGATAAGTTTGGCTACTGTATGAACTTCAAACTTAATACTAGTATGCATCACCATAGAGCCACAAAGTTAACTTAATTTAGGCGGAGTCTTATATAGGAGATGCAGTCGCATTCATCTTGTTATTTCTTTTATTATTGTTGTTTGGGTTTACCTTTAGGGGGTACATTTCAGGTACATGCGTTTTTACTGCCGATATTAAGTTTGGTTCATGTCATGAAATAAAAATAGGGCAAAAGAAAGGAAGGAAGGTATTCCACACCACTCACTCCAGGAAGAGCTTTAAACAAACATGATTTGAGACGTAGCATAATAAACATATTAATGGTTGAATGGGCAGTGATGCATTCCTGAAAGGACTGTTACCATGCATAGACCAAGACTGGTCCTCACAGATGTCAAAGAATGTATTACCTTGGTGACTTATGACTTCCTGCAGTTCAAACAAAAATTTTCCTAATATATGCTGAAGTTGTTTAAGTAGTTTTAATTGTTTGAATAATAGTTAAAACATTTCTCCATATTTAGGCAGCAAGGAAGTCATAGGTTATTAGGTCTTAAAAAGAAAAAAAAAGAAGAAAAGAAGTCTATTTAGAGCTCATTTCATTCTCTTTAACTTCTTGATATGTTTAACCGATTGACTATTGAATTCTCTCATTTCCATATAGGTTTGATACAGGGACCATGCTGTGGGCAATGGCTTAACTTTTAGTTATAGGTTTCATATCTTTAAGGTAATGTTTAGTTGTACTCCCTCAAAAAGTTTTCATCCGATTTCTTGGATTTTTTTGTTGATAAATAGCAAGATACTAGCAATACTAAGATGCTGTGAAGATTTCACCTCCTAAAATGAAATATATTACAAATGAGAAGTAAAAAAATAATTTATATACCGGGCCAGGGATATAAACTCCCAACAATGGCTGAGTGCACTATACACTGTCTATACACGCATGCAAAAGCTTATGAGGATTATGTGTATTCCACACACAGTGAGACGCATGCCATCTCCACGCGAAGCCCCTGAGATTGTTGTGTGGGGAGCCATCGGGTAGAAAGGTCCTAGCTTAGGGCAGTATGTTACCATGATCTAGCGTTTCTTACAGATATTTCCACTAAAATTCACTGGAAATCATTGGTGGTATACCACATGATCTCGTACAAACCTCTTTTGATATGATATGATTGTATTTATTTACTAATAACAAGATACATGCATTATAATATTTACAATATTTACAGGAAAACATTTTATAATTAGATCATGGCAAAACAAGAAAAAAAAATGGTAAAATGGAACCAGAGAATAGCACAAGTGCTACATGTAGTCAGGTCCGGCCCCAGGTTTAAGATTTG